>CM053399.1:182739349-182788188 GCA_028644305.1 Xerus rutilus
GCTGCACAGCCCACCCATGCAGGTGGTCCCAGGGGCCAAGCTGGGCACACAGACACACGGGCATGAAGCAGCGCTACAGGCAACGCTCCCGAAAGTAGCAAGGGCGCCAGGTGAGCATGCTCAGCATGCACAGGAGTGCGGCGTGTGCAGAGGCGCACGGCCGGGCCGCCCGGAGCCTTCTCCATAGCATGCTGGCCAGGAGTCTCCCATAACCAGGGGCCTCAGAAATTCCACCTCCAGGAGACTCGGGAGCAGGACTCCAGCAACTGTTCAAATCCATTTAGAAAAATAAATGCGCCCCTTCCCTGGCCAAGCTGGCTCCCCGAGCCTTCACTTGCTTCCAAAGCTACATCTGGCTTTTTCCTTGAGCCCCAGAACCCCCAACTGTGGGCCTACTACTCCCAGCCATGCTGGCATCATCATCTCAGTTCCAGAGGGGCATACTGCACCCTACTCTCCAGGCACCAAGAAGCACATCCTCCAGCCTGCACCCCAAACATCCACCCAGGCCTCCACACTGGCTGCCCTCTGAGCAGACGCCAGGGAGTGCTGAGCATCCCCAAGACAGCAAACAGGATTGAGGACCAGCTTCCTCATGCCAGGAAGGCAGAGGAAGAGCCAGCGTCCTCAAAGCCCTTCCAGCTGACTCCATCCCCACCTCCACCCCAGAGAAAGGCCAGCAAGTCCTTGGCATCCCCAAAGGAGCTGGGTACCTCTGGCTCCCAGCTGACTGCTAGACCATGCACTTGCCTGACACCCACAGGCTGTGGGAACAAGCCACAGAGCCAAGACCCCGTGCTGAGGGTTGCCTCATCCCCAGCCCCCTCAGCGCCACGGCCCTGAACACCCTCATCAGTCGGTCCCGGGCAACACACACGCCCTGACTTTGTTTACTGGGGAAACCGACACCCCAAGTTAAGCAAAGCCCAGGAGCTTGCAGTCAGGACGGAGCCAGGGAAGGCCTCGGGCCCCACCAAAGGAAAACAAGGGCGCTGGTGGGTGGTCCAGACGCTTAGCCTCATGGGCTGCACCTTGGCCAGCAGCCACTGCACACTGCTGGGCAGGGGCATCCCTGTCAGGCCTTGTGCCAGCCATCTGGGGCCTGGAACGGGCCCCACTCACAGCAGGTTGGCCCGGCCCTCGTCCACCCCAGCACCCGCATACCCACCCCAGCACCCGCATACCCACCCCAGCACCCGCACACCCAGGCCAGATGTAGTCCTTTCTCATCCTCACTTGCCAGACCCCCAGGGGCTGGCCAGACACCACCACCTCCCTGGCCCCCTCCTTCACCCCAGCATACCCTGCCTAGGGCTTTCCGTGTGCCATCCCAGTCCAGGCTACCCAGAAGGCCAGAGTGAGCTCAGCCCTCTCCCCTCACCTCACCAGCACCATCGTCTCCAAGGTGCACCATCTCGTGCTCACCCCAAGCCTCGCACACCCTCCCTTCATAGCGCCCAGCCCTGTCTGTCCTCCAGGACCCTCTGCCTCCGGCTGCCTGGGTGACCTTGCTCCCCTCGGAAGCTCCAACACCATGGCACCAGAGCCAGGCATACCCAATAGTCCCCTGACCAACAAGGAGCCATCCAGGCCCTGCCATTATAGCACCCTTCACCCACCCAATCTCCCACCTCAGCCCGGCCCTGTCAGTGGCCCTGGGCCCTGCACACCCACGGGACAAAGCCCACCCCACGTGATCCACCTCTCCTTCGGATGGCTAAAAACTCATTCTCAGCCACAGATCGGTTATCCCATCTCAGTCTTAATCAAAGAGGGCCACAGAATGACGTTATAAACAGCAACGTCATCTTCTAATTGACACAACTCCATCATCAAGAAAAACTCGCAAGCCAGCCTGAAATGGAGCCGCTCCCCTCCTCCGTCCCCCCGGGGGACAAGGGGCAGCACGGCTTCAATTTTTAATCTGCTGATGAAAGATTCACAGGCCAGGCAAGGGATCATGTTTCCCGAGGCGCAGGATTGCCGCCCTCTTCAGGGGCTCCCTGGGTCTAGGACAGACTGAGTGTAGGGTGATGGAGTCAGCACTGTCCGGAACAGGGCCCTCATGGGCAGAGGCTGGACACCGGCCTGCCCTAGCCAGCCCCACTCAGCCTGGTTGGCCTTCCTCCCACCCACACCCACCCATCCCTCTGCTGGCATGGGGCCCCTGGCAGGCAATCCTCTGCCATGCCTTGCCCGAAGCAGGGCCCCATAGCCTGGGGGGTGGGAGGTAGGCACCTGCCCGAGGACTCGTGCCTTCCCACAAAGCCTCTTGGCCTCAGTCTGGGCTGACCACACCAAATGCAACCCTACAGAAGAATCGGGTCCCCAGACATGGCGATTTCCCAAAGTACTCAGATGGCCTGACCCTGAGGGCCAGCACCTCCCCACCCCGGGGCACTCGTGCCTCAAAGGTTGCGCATGCTCCACGTGAAGCTAGGTTGAGTGCCCCTCTTTACAGGAAGGGGTACAAGGCGGTCGGGGGAAGTTCTACCCACCCTGTCAAGGCTCGGGCACAGCCACATGGTGGAGGTGCCGGCAGGGACAGGAGCCAGCAAGGAACGCGCGCATCCAGGGCAGGGGCAGGACCAGGCTCAGCACCCCAGCCAGACTGCAGCAGGAGGGGCGGGGAGGAAAGCGGGCCACCACCTCCACCTGGGAACAAAGGGCTGTCCCAGGTGAAAGGGCTCCCACTCCTCCTGGGCAGCAGGGAGGAGCCTCAGCAGGCAGGCTCAGTGAGTGCACACAGCCCTCCCTGTGACATCTGCTAGGCCCACCCAACCGGGGGGCCCTGGCGGGGAGAACCCTGGTGGCCAGGACCCAGAGCAGGAGCAAGACGCGCCCTGGCAGACCCAGCCGCCAATAGACTGTCAACACAGCCTGGGCCCCACACCTGGGGCTCTGGGCCACCACCCAGAGAAGATGACACTCTCCCTTCACAGATGAAACTGCAGCTCGAGGGGCGAAGGGTCCTAATGGGCTACTGGCAGAAAGCGGGTCCACTGTGCTGGGGCCCACTTCACAGCCCGCCAAGGACCCCCTGAGGCCCATGTCCTATCCTGGTGGCAGCTGAAGCAGGGCAGAGTGAGGGGTGTCTGACACTGACCAGCTGCCCAGTGGGTCCTGGACAGGCCATGTCATCAAAGCACATGATCGGCACAGCATCTCTTGATACCGCTGGGCAGATGTCCTGCCTGGCTATCTGGTGGGCCCAATCTTCCCGACCCTGGATCTGATCACGCTCTGGACAGAGTTGTGAGTCGGGTTCAGGCAGTGGGGAGACAGCCAGATGGTGCCCAGGCACCTGCGGGCCCCAGCTGCGGCCAAGAGCAGCCCTGGCAAGCCAGGAGGAGCGTGCTGACGGCTTCACGAGGGGCACTGGCTATGCACGCCTATCCCACCATAGAGTAGCCGCAACCTGCTCAGCCACCTCCCCTAAGCCAGCCTGCCTCTGCCCCTCCCGCACAGCCTCCCCAGACAGAGGCCGCCCAGCACACCCGGCTCGGGGACTGCAGCACGGAGCTGTGCTTCCAAGGCACCACGAGGTAGGACTGAAGACCCCAAATCCTATGAGACAAATTGGGGGTACACTGGTGACAGAGCCCCAAGTGGGGTCTCCCAATGTCATCTGCATAGGGGGGCTGCCTAAAGGAACCTGCCTCTGCCTAGCCTGTGCCCCAGGATGCTCGGCCTGTGTCCACATACCACCCTGCACACAATGACCTCCTGGGTGGTGACCCTTCCGTCTCACCACCAGCTGCTGAGGCCTCACACCAACGGCAAGCCCACTTAGCCCGAGAGCAGGAGGCATCGGCCTTGGGAAGGCTTCCCAACCCAGCGGGCAGCCGAGGCCCAGGAGCAGCCCGGCTCCATCACCCACTGCCCCACCAAGCTTCTCGACACCCGGATGCCGCCCGTCCCAGCTGCTCCCTCCTGATCCCTTTGCAGATACCACCATCCCTTCCCCCTCCAAATCCAGCCAAGCCCTCTGCCCAGGCACAGGCACACCTGTCTGGAGCTGCCCAAAGCAAGACTACGGACAATGCAGAGTCCAGGCCCAAAGCAAGGAACAGAAGCCCCCTCAGGACCAGCAGGGAGAGGTGGTGACTTTCAGTCCAGCTGGGGCAGGGAGGTGGGGTCTCCAGGACCAGCCAGACTCCTCACCTGGTTCCATGAGAGGCATAGGGACACAGGTCCCCTCTTGGCAGAGAAGTTTACGCCCTGTATTTCCAACCTCCTCAGCAAGGAACCTCTTCACTGCTAGAGACAAGACTGGGCCCGAGACCTTGTAGTACGTGGCACTGGCCCTGCCACGGCCTGAAAGGCAGTGCACTGGGCAGGGGCTCCCTAGCCTGGGGGGCCAGGGCTTCAGAGCCATAAACAGGAAGTCAGCTCTCCCCTGGGGACTGCGACCCCAGGCCCAGCTCCCCCAGCCTCAGCGTCCAGCATCGAAGAAGCATGCCGACCTTCCCACATCCGGCACGGGGACACCAGTGGGCATCTGATGCCTCTGACAGCAGATGGACAGCGGGGTGCTGCGGGGCCTGAGACGGGGTGCAGACTGGGCCGCAGCAGGCGGGAGCCCACCCTCCATCTCCCTCTGAAGGCAAGTGGGCTGCCTGGGTCTGGCTGAACTCGCCTGACTCCACCTGCCCGTCAGCCTCCTGTGTCCTGGAGATGAGAACAGTCTGCACAACGGCCCTCAAGTCCACGGCAGGAGATGCGAGGCTGACCTGAGACACAGGGGCTAGGGAGGGAACGGGCACCTTCCTGGTCGCCACCCTGAGCAGGATGCAGCTGCACACCACACCACCTCCGCCCTCAGCTCCGAGCCCCACCTAGAGGGCTGCAGGTTCTGAATCTGGAGCTCCACTGCCTGGGAGGCTGCCAGGTCTCCCCAGCCCCAGGCGTCAGCATCCACGGCCCCCCACCCTGAGTAGCAGCACGGCGGCCACCCTCTCCACCCAGCCCAGCGCCCGCTCCCCTCCGCTGGCGCCCCACAGCGCACCGCCACGCAGGCCCCTACCCTGCAGCCACTCGGAGCCCACAGCCTAGGCCTGGACCCTCCACATCAGCCCGGACCTGCCAGCTCCTCCCTCCCCACGGCCCCCAGGCGCCCACGGGCCTCCACACTCACCCCTGCCCCGAGGCCTTTCTCACCCGCAACCAGAGTCCGCCAGATCCCACAGTCGGAACCTCCGCGGCCCTCCCTCCAAGGCTGTCCATGGCTGTAGGGACGGAACCAGTGTCCCCCGCAGTACCCTGCCTGGCTCTGCCACCTGCCAGCCCCACTCCTGCCCCACTTCATCACCCAGCTCCACAGTGACGCTCCCAGGCAGAGCCCCACTAGGGCCTTCGCACATGCTTCCAGCCGAGTCACCCCCCGGAACTTGGCTCAAAGATCACCCCGAAAGTCTCCCTGACCACTGTGGCCAGTGACCCCTCCACATACCCAGGACTGGGTCATGGTCAATGCAGGCCCCAGGCCATCCTGGCCCCTGCCCCTGCTCCTGAGGAGGGCGGAGCCGCTGGTCAGAGGCCACGCTGGCTTTGACCTGCGGGGCCGCCCGAGGCACCTCTGCAGCCCTCCTCCTGCTCCGCAGATGCCCAGATGCTCCAGCTGCCCATCCAGGCAAAGGGCAAGGTGTGCGCCCCTCAGCCTCAGGCCTCCTAGGCAGGCGCAGGGACTGGCCCCGCTCGGGGCTCCAAGACAAAGGCAGGCTGACCACCAAGCACCCGCAATTAATCTCGGCCGACACCACGGCCCGCGTCCTCCGCCCGTGATTTACATTTTTATTAAATCACACAGGAAAATTAGAAACATTATTACTTCCCTGGGTGCTTTAACCCTTTCTCTGCCAGCTCTCCACACCACTGCCCCCTGCCATCCAGGGGTGAAAGCCGGGGCTCCCACCCCCCCAGCTGCCTGTCATCTGCATAGCAACCGCCCAGGGAGGACCGTCCTACGGTGTGCAGCCAGAAGGCCATGCTCCTTGGACCCCTCTGCCCACACCCCACAAGGACTGTCAGGCAAGATGCCTCCCCACCATGGAGCAGTAAAGGCTAGCCCCCATGGTCCCTGCACCACCCCTGTCTGTCCCAATTCAGCCTCTCCCGAGGCCTCCTAAGAAGGCCATCTTCATAGACTCCACAAGGTTGCAAATGGGAGGAGGGAGCAGTGGAGACCCCAAATGGGCCTGGCCCCTGGGTGAGCCCCCATGTCACCTGGTACATCCTCCCTTCAGCCCCCCGCCCCTTGCCACCAGAGCGACACCAAGAGACACAGCAGGTCTCACAATGCCTAGACACCCACAGGCCCCAGAGCCCGGAGCCCGCCAGGGAGACCGATGAGCTCTCAGGCAGACCTGTGAAACGCTGAGTCCTCTGAGGGACAAGCAGGTGGGGCCACCGTGGCCAGAGGGGGCAAGGCCACCACAGAAAGGTCTCTGGTATTGGCACCACACAGGAGGGGCCCTCGGGTGGAGGGCCGAGGAGGATTCACAGAAGGGCATCCAGGGGCACTCGGCGGCAAGGACCAGGGAGAAAGCGGCCACAGGAGGACCACCCACAGGAGCACCCCACAGGAGCACCCCACAGGAGCACCCCCCACGCAGTGGCTAGGTGAGCAGAGGTGGGGCGGGGAGCGCAGGGCAGGGCAGGGCAGGACAGGCCAGGTCCTCACCAAGCTCCCACAAGGACCTGTAGCAGAGGACTCAGGAGGAGCAAGGCGTGGTCGAGGTCAAACGCTGGTGGGACCAGAAGGCCCTGGGGTCCCGGCCATCACATCACTGAGGACTGTCATGGTCCTTGCCATACCCCCAGACGCCACCAGTACTATTGCCTCCCACCACCAATCTGTCCCTACCAGAACAACTGAGGCACAGGCTCCAGGGGCGTGCGCCTGGGGAGACCCTCCAGGCCACGGGCATCCAGGAGGCTCCCCCGCAGGAGGGCCTTCTGCACACAGCTCCCCGCCACCCCAGCTCCTGTGTTTCTCTGTGCCAGGAGCTGACCCAGATCTGGCCATGAGTGAACAGGCCAGGGACTTCCAGGAGTTTTTACCTCTGGTCACACATTATGCACAGAGGGGGACAGAGGAGAGGCTCTGGACCACCCGCTTCCGCTCCCGTGGTTCTCCTGCCTGGCCCACGGCAGCGTGGGGAGGAGCCAGCCTCGTGAGCCCCTCGCCTCCCAGACACGTTAGGAGGACCAAGACGGGGCCCTTGGCCTCTGAGTGAGACCTGGCAGCCACCAGGCAGGCACGCCACAGAGCAGACTCCCCGTCCCATCCCAGCCTCGTCCCTGCTTCATGCAAGCCAACAGCAGGGACCAAGGTGCCAGGGGCCAGCCAATCCCCCCACTGCTGGCCAGCATGGGGACACGAGAACCCCGTCACAGCTGTGGTCCAAACCTGCAGCGCCTTCCTGACTGGTGCTCTTAAGGAGCACTTGGCACCCAGCTCCTGGAACCCAGCCACCTCGGGCTGCTGAACATCAGCTCCCACGCCCCCGGGAACGTCACCCACTTGCCAGGTGGGGACACTGAGGCTCCAGCACTGCCGGGGATTTGATAATGGCCTCTGGGGCACAAACACTTCCTCTGTTCTCAATCACCATCCATGGTCCAGGCAGAGCAGGAGCCGCCAGACCCGCTGGACCTTGAGGAGGAGCAGAGGACCCACTGTCCACCCAGTAGCTCAGGCCAGGCCTCTGGATTCTGATCCAACTCTCTCCAGGCACCTCTGCCTGGCCGAGGCTTGGCCATGCAGCCCAAAGTCCTGGTAGGCAGAGTCCCCATCCCTACTGCATGCCCACTGCCCAGGGCCAAAGGTCCACACCAGGCACAGCCCAGCATTGAGGCCTTGGGAAGACAGCACCTGTGGCAGGTGGAGGGACCAAACAGGAGAGCTTCCTGGAGGAGGCAGCGAACAGGTGGATACCTGCTGGAGTAGGAAGCTGGCTGGTACCCAGGGGGGCACTCACAGGGTCTGCAGGAGACCTCCCACCCACCTGCTGGCCCCTCACCCCAGAGACAGGAGCCGAGCACTTGGCATACACACACCGTCACAAGAGGAATCTGGGCTCGGGCGGGTGCCAGGCCTGGGTTTTGTAGAGAAACCCTGCGGCTGCTGAGTCAGGCACCCGGGCGGACCCCAATCACAGCCCCTTCCGGCAGCGGCAGGGAGGGCAGGAAGCCAAGCCCCAGAACCAGCGCCAGCGAGCACCCCGGGGCCAGGAGCCGCTGCCCTCGCCCCTCCCAGGACGTCCTTCCGCCATGCTGCAGGGGTCTGGGGAAACTGAGTCCCTCAGCGGCAGGGAGTGGCCTTGCCGCACTTAGTGACCTGCACACGAGGACCCCTGGAGAAGGACAGAGGCCGGGCTCAGACCTGGGGCTGTTCATGGAGGGGGAGACACTAGGCCACTCGGAGGAAAGACCCAAGCAAAGGGCACAGTCCCAGGGACCCTAGCTCCGCAGGCCAGCCCCCAGCTAGGAGCTCAGCCCCCACAGGCAGCGCTGGAGAGCCAGAGGGCGCCAGGGACCTCATACCTGCTGGCCACGCTCCAGCCTCCCCGACCTCAGGGAGGAAGCCCTTCCCACCAAAGGAGAGACCCTCTGCCTGAAGGAGGAAGGCAGCAGCACCCCTGCCCGGGCTCTGCACAGCCCACCCACCAGGAAGCCACCTGCTGTCACTGGAAAGGCCAGCAGCGATGGCACAGGGGACTTGACCCTCAAATCCACGTGGAAGCTGCATCCAGCCGACTGCTCCCTTTCTAGCCCTAGGACGTTCCAAGGTCCAAGAAGACTCTAAAAGAGCTGCCCCTAAGTGTCCCTGGAGGCAGAGCCTCCACATCTCCCCTCACTCCACAGCCCGCGCTGAGGAGCCCCATCTCAAGCAGAACACTGACAGAAACCCCCACGGGCCACGAGAGCCTGGGGCAAGCAACTCCTCCCCCTTCCCCTCAGACAAGCACTCTGAGGTTCAGAGGCGACCCCAGCTTCTGCTCCCTGCTCCAGGGCAGGAACCGAGGCACAGGCCCTACCCCAGGTCGCGCTTGTGACCTCTCTGGACGCAGATGCCATCATCCTACCTCACAGAATGGAAGTCAAGGCTCAGCAGGAGCCCCACTGCCCAGGGTACACAGCGTGGGAGTGCCAAGGGGTATCGGAACCCAATACTCCCTCCCAAGCAGGGTTCGGCCACAGGATTCGGTTTCCTGGTCTCTGATCAGAGGACTATGGGACAACCCAGGCACCCACACGTGCACCTTCACGGCCACACCTCTCACACCACCTGGGCTGAGGACGGGGCTTCACCACAGCTGCAGGATGACAGCCACCAACTGCGCTGGGGCTTAGCCAGCCAGGGCAGGAGGGCTGGGAAGAAAACCAGCCTCTGTGGCCTGCCTCCTGGCCTCAGTTTCCTTGTCTGCGAAACTGAGCAAGCACACAGAACCCTCCCTTGCACGCCTCTAGCTGGGTGGTCCCTGCACCCTACTTGGCCTCTCTGAGGCTGGTCCTCCCCTGTGAATGGGGGCTACTCCCTCCAAGGATTCCCAGAGTGCAATGGCTTGGTACTGACTGACCCTCGGGCACTCTGTGGACCGGCTGGTGGGTCAGTCCTCCACTTGAACACTCGCCCACTTGGGCTCAGGCGCCACACTGGCCTGAGCCTTCTCCAGGCTGCTCCTGCATTTCAGGACCCGCAACCCTGCACAAGGCCTAGCAGAGATGCCACAGGCGGGCAAGGGCCCAGCAGAGCCCTGGAGGAGATGCCCCCAGATCTGAGGGCCTCCTCATCCACAGCCAGCAGCACCCACCAGGCAGGCCCCAGGTGACTGGAAACTCGGACCTCAGGGGTGGGCTTCACTGCAGAGGCCACAGCACAGCAGGTCCCTCAGCAGAGGGGCCAGAGCCTCGGGTGGACAGTTGGAGCAGACCTGAGCTCAGCCCTGGCCTCACTGCACCCTGCCCAGCCAGGCCCAAGGCAGGAACACTGGGCCTTGTTTACCCAAAGTCCTTGTCCCACCCACCCAGCATGCACACCTCCGGGGAGAGCCAGGGAGGCACACGGGCAACTGAGTCATGATCCAAGGCACACTCCTGACGCCAGCTGCCACAGCTGGTCCAGAGGACAGGAAGGGACCTCCTAGCCGAACTGCCAGGGGAGCAAGGGAGTTCCCCGGCCCGGTGTGTGCCAGCGACCCCACTCCAAGGTCTCTCTCCCACTCTCTCTCTCATACACACACGTGCACACATGCTCCCTGCCCTGAGGTTCCAGGCCTGGGCCAGGAAGCCGGGTGGAGACTGAAGGGCGGGGGCCTATCTAACCCAGAGTTGCTAAAAAGAGTCAACAGGGAAGTAAAAATAGGAAATAAAAATAAAATTGCCCAGCCAGCCTGGTTGTTTGTGTAGGAAACAGGGCATCCCCACCTGGGGGGGCTCCACTCTGGCCCCGCCCACAACTGGCAACACCTCCCACCCGCAGAAGCCAACCAGGCACCTGAGACCCAGGCAGGAAGCGTCCCAAGGAGTCCGAGGACCAGGGTTCAAATCTTGACTCTGCCTCTGACCAGCCACGTGACCTTGGCAGGGGGCCAGTCCCAACCAGAACCTCAGCCTCCTCAGGGCAGAGCCGGCCTCCCGGGGATGAGGAGGACATGCAGCGCCCTACAGAAGCCCCTCCACAGCAGGGACTGTGGTCCCCTCTGCTCCCTACCAGGGCCATCCGCATCGGCACACACCCTCCACCCCAAGGTGGGCGGTCAGGGGACGGGGCACCAGCCTAGAGTCCAGGATGGCCTGGCTCTCGGCCGCCGCCACGTTGCTCAGCCTCGTTTCCTCTCCACACAATTAGAGGAAGCCTCGTCCTGTCCCTCCTGTTGGGCCTCGCCAGGGTTCACACCAGACTCATTCACACCCAAGCAGGGTGCCAGACCCGGCCAGGGTCACAAGGCCCATTCTCCCAGGCACAGACCTCACGGGAGACGGGACTCTGCCCAGAGCTGAGGGCAGGGCAGGTCCTTAGGGCCACGGCTGGTGTGCCCGCAGCCCCTCCCTGACCACAGTGGTCTCTACTGCCACAAGCTCCCTCAGCAAGGTCCCCACGGGACCGACTGTCCACTGCAGGTCTGTCTAACACCTAGACAGGCAGAAGCCCTGAAGCTGACTGGGCATGGGTCACGCCACACATGGTCTGCTGGCCCAGGACACACTGCTGCAGTGTCCCTCCTACCAGGAGCCCCACGGCCCCTGCCCTGGATCTGACTCACCAGACCACTTCCCAGGAACTGGCCATGGAAGTTGGAGGGCAACAGCCTGGTCCAGCCCTCCCCACGACAGTTGGGGTCTTTCGGGGACACCCGTCTGCTGAAGCTCACCATATGGTGGCACTGTCCCTTCCGCTGCTTCCTCTGACACCACCTGCCCTGACCCACCTGCACTAACACACACACAGACTCACGCCTGGGCATGGGCGCCCCCATGACACACGCCCAGGGGCCCAGACACACACACTCTGCCTGAGTCCCGGCAGCCTGCATGAGCCTGCTGACCTGTGCTCTTGGGGTCCAGGCTCTGGGAGCCAAGAATAGCTAGGAATCCAGCATGGCCGAGGGCTGGCAGGAGGCAGGAGGGAAGAGGACAGAGGGCCTTTCGGCTAAGGAGCTCCAGGCCTGAGGGCACCAGGTGGGGTCCCCACAGATAAGGCCCCACAGGGGGTGCAGAGGATGGAAGGAACAGGGCCAAGGACCCTGCAGGCCCCAGGTTTTGGTGAATGCCAGCCCCACCCAGATGCCAAGCACACCAGCCAGCAATGCAGGTCCCTCGGAATCCCCAGGTCCCTGTGGGCAGGGGCCACTGAGTGAGGCCACCGTGGGAGGATAGCAGTGGTGACGGTGGCGGTGTGGCTCCGGGAAGCCAGCAGGGAGACCTGATGGGAGAGAGCTGGCAAACAGGACCCCAGCCAAGAGTGGCAGAGGGTCAGCAGGGAAGGGAGGCCCAGAACCCTGGCGGGATCCGAGCTCTGAGGACCTGGGGTCCCCAAGTCCCCAAGGAGCTCGCACACTCTCCCACCCATCCCCACAAGGCCGGGCACAGTGCAGGGTCTGGTCTCCATGCAGCGAGCGGGTGGGAGCATAGGCTGCCCTCTGATAATGAGCTTCACAGCTTATCAGCCACATCCAGGGTGGCGTGGGTGCGGGGAGCCGTCCCCTCCCCCATCATAAGCATGTCCCCACTGCCCAACAGGGAGACACAATAATTGTCCACCAGCAGATAAGCCTGGTGGGGAGGCCGCCAGCCCACTGGCCACAGAGAAAGCCTCTTCCCTGCCCTTCCCCCAGGAATGGCCCTGTGAGCCAGGGGACGTGGGCCTGGGTTGGAGGGGCCGGGGTGCCACCTGTGCTGGAGCCTGGTACATCTGAGCCCTGCAACCCTGTGGCAGGAGGGCTGGACGCAGGGCTGGACGCAGCCTGACACAGGAGGCCTCTGGAAGCCCTGGCGGCTTCTCTTTATAAGCCACAGGGCCCGCCAGTCACAGGAGCCAGGAATGAGCCCCAGGAACAGAATACCCAGCGGGACCACTCCACACGCACCTGCCCAACCCTCACTGACAGAAGGAAGCCCATGGACCACACTGGCTGAGCTGGCCAGGGAGCAGGGCTTCAGGGACATGCGGAGCCGTCGTCATGAACCACACACAGGACCTGGGAGCCAGGTGCCCCCCTGAGCTTCCAGAGCCAGAGAGTCATGCCCCACATGTGTCTCATGCGGCCAGATGAGAACCCAGGTTCAGGGGCACCTCCCAAGGGCCCAAGCTGGCCCTCCTAGTGCTGGCTACCAGGGGCAGGAAGAGGAGTGTGCCATGGGGAAGGACGTCTGGGTCACAGGTCCCCGCACCCCATCATCAGGGCGGCTGACAGCTGGCGGTCACAGACACACCGTGGCCCGCTCAGCTGTGCCCTCCCTGAGGCTGCCAGTGTTTCTTCGGGAGGCCCACCATGCAGGGAGGGCAACCCAGAGCCATGCAGTCCTGGCACCACCCATACAGGACCCAAAGGGCACCTTTCATAGGGTCCCTACCACTGCCTCCTCCCAGGAGAGGCCACCCCAGATCGCCCACACCTGTTGTCTGGCAGAGACTCCCCACTGCCCCACCTGGTCAGCACCCTGCTGCCCCCTACCTAGATGGCACCCCAACTGTCCTGGCAGCCTGTCCTGCTCCACAAACACATCCTGAGGGGTACAGGGCTCTCCAGGGGCTCTGGCTCCATCCTCCTCTGGTAGCGGATCCAGAGCCTTCTGACCCATGCATGCACCCTGGGACCATCCTCGCCTCGACCCACGTGGGCCTGGCCCGGCCACACCAGCTTCCCCACGCCCCAGGTGTGTGGTGACCACGGCCTGCCACAGCAGCCCCTCTCTAGAGCCCCGGCTGTGCACCTGAGCATGTGCAGAGAAGCCTGCACCCTGAGCTCGATGTCACCTCTGGTCACCCCTCAGCCCCAGTGTCCCTCTCTGTCTTCCACCTGGCTTCCTTCCCTCCCCACCCTTCATGAGCCCCAGACCTTCCTCTGCTGCCCCCTCATCTCCTCCCCAGCCTAGCAGCCCAGGAGGGAAGGGGCCTTGCAAGTGGCACCCGTGGGCTGCTAGACAGCAGGGCCCTCTGGAAGCATCAGCAGGCCGTGACCCTGTCCCCCTGGTGCGCCACAGGGCTGGTGGGCAGCGGCCAAACCAAGTGAAACCTGCCCGTCTCACTTCTCTTTGGGGGTCAAGTTCTGTGCCCAACACCCACTGAAACTGCTGGGGCACAGAGCCGCAGGACCCCAGGGTCCCGAAGCTGCTCCCTGTGTGGGGAAGGGGCACCGCTGAGACGTGGGACTGCAGGGTCCACAAGCTCTGCAGGGCCTCTGACGACACAAAGCGAGACGGTAAAGATGTGCAAACCCGACCTCCGGCCAGCCAACTCCTGCACAGTCCTCAGGCCCCACCTCAGAAAGCCTGGCCCGCCCCACACTTCTGATCCATTCTCCCCCACCGACACCAGCCACCCCGACGGGGACGGCAACCCCATCAGCCCCCAGCCACACTCACGGCATCACCGTGCTGAACTCGCCCAGCGTCCCTGGTAAGAACGCTGCGGCTTCAAGACACCTGGCCAAGGCCACTCAGAGCGGAAGGGCAGTGCGGGGCCTGTCAGCCGTCTGACCCTAGGCCCCGCACTGCCCTTCCAGGCTAGGCCTGGTTCAGCTGTCTGCCCAGGGCCAGCGGGAGCCAGCTGAATGTGCACAGATGGGCACACGGACGGGCAGCAGGCAGGTGGGAGGTTTGTGCTGACCCTCTTGCCTGGTCGTGACCCCCAAAGCCAACAAGTTTCAACAGACCCCTCAGCCGAGGAAGGAGCCGGCCCCCACACAGGCAGGCATGTGGACTGCAGCTCCCTGCAGCTCTATGGAGCCTGCGTCGGAAGGAGACCGAGCCTGGCCAGCAGGTGCACCAGGCCAGGGCAGGGGCCGGCCTTGGTGGGGGCAGGCCCCAGAGCCCCAGGGCCCATCTCCAGCACTGGGCCAAGAACCCTCAGGTGCAGGGCCCCTGCGCCTGCAGAGTCAGCACCAGGCTGGATGCACAGCAGGACTTCCCTCTCTAGTAAGTTGACTGCAGCCCCAGAGAATGATTCAAGTGACCACAGTCATTTTAAAGTCTCCTCTGCAAGGGGCGGCGCACCCTGGATGGTTCTGCACTGGGGAGGCCGGCAGGGCGGGGAGGCTGCAGGAGCATTAACTCATTCAACAAACATCACGAGGCTCTGTTGCACCCAGTGCTGCAGATTTGGCAGCAAACGTGACCTGACAGCCAACTCCCACTCGTGCGGGGACGTAGGGCCAGCCCCATGTGCAGGAGACTCCACGGTCCCGGGGCCTGGCTGTAAAGACCTGCACTTGATCAGTAACGTCTGCCCAGGGTCCCCAGCCCAGTGCTTCCTACCTCCTTCCTTCTGCCCTGGAGGAAACCAAGGTAAGAAGGAGAACAGAGCACGTGTGGTTACAAAGTCCACGTGTCAGGCCAGGCCTGACACCCTTGCTCAGTGCAGTCATCGGCAGAGCCCCCCAGAGACCAGAACCACTCTTCCTCTGGGGGTGAGGTCCCTGTCCCAGTCTAGAAGCAGAGTTGGCCCCACAGGACAGGACAGCTGGTGCCCACCTTGCTAGGGAGATCGGGGGAGGGAGGCCTGCCCCCCTTGGTCACCCACCCCAGGCCCCACCACCACCACAGGGCCCAGGAGGCCTGGCACCCAGTGACTAAGGACCCCGCCTCCCGCCCTCCTCCTCGACCTTGATCCTGGGCAGAAAGTCCACAGCAGGGGTGGGTTAGAGGCGGCTCAGCCACCTCCCGTGGACTCTGGTCTCAATCTGAGCTGTTCTCCATCCAGCAAGTAGAAGGAAAGGGACCGTCACACAGCCTGGTATACAGTGGCTCCCTGGCAGGCGATGCCCAGAGCTGCCACAGACAGGCAGGAATGGATTGAGGGGCATGGGGCAGACTGGCAGGCAGGGAAAGGACCCCCAGCTGTTCCACCCAGAACTGGCCCCAAGGAGGGCCACTCACCCCAGGGGCAGGTGCCCTGCGCTGGGCAGCAACACGTGGGCCAGAGTGGGTCACGCTCCATACCCAGGAAGCAGTCCAGCACCCAGGAAGGAGAAGGGACATGAGGCCAGCAGGGGACGGCTCGGAGGGGCTACCTGCCGCCAGG
The DNA here is from genome assembly GCA_028644305.1 of Xerus rutilus. NCBI lineage: Eukaryota > Metazoa > Chordata > Mammalia > Rodentia > Sciuridae > Xerus > Xerus rutilus. The sequence goes on from CM053399.1 coordinate 182,755,098, forward strand.
CTGGGGGCAGCCAGGCCTGTCCTCGTCTCAGCTCCTGGCAGGGTTAATTATTCCCAGACCGCCAACCACACCCTCTGTGCTCACAGGGTTCCCACCAGCAGACCTATAACCCAGCTGGCAAGGGGCAGGCCAGAGGAGCCCAGCCAGCTGACGGATTCCTGAAGCCTCTCAGGAGGACCCCGGCTCCTGCCCACATGGGCATCCCCTCCCTGGACCCCTGGCTGGATCCACAACCTCCCGGAGAGTGTCCACCCAGCGAACTCCTATCCATCCTTCAAAACCTGACATCCTTCCCCAGGCAACTTTCAGGTGAAGCAACTAGGGCCCTGAGAAGTGTATGTGCCCGCTGTGGCCCGCACGGCCCTACTCAGAGCTGGCATCCACCCGCCCGGCGGAACCGTCCACGTCCCCTGTAAGCGTCAGACACGGAAGCCAGGGGAACGGCAAGAGGAGCTCAATGAGGCTCAGGTTTACCAACGCTGCTGCAGGCCTGGCGTCCACACTGGGGCAATGAGGAACCATGGAAGGTTCCGGGCAGGGGACAGAAGGGGCTGGCCTGGCCGTGGATGGTATCTGGCATGGGGTGACCCATTCATTTGTGGACCCCACTGTCCCGCCCTGCCACCCCCTCTTAGGGGCCCCCATTTCATTAATCCACACCCCACACAGAAGTGTCCCCTAACACTTCAGCTGGGGCTAACCATGCTCCTGGCTGGCTCAGAGATCATGGCTTTCTGGACCCCTGGAAGCCTGGCCCCCCACCTAGTTCCTGTCCCACTCAAACAGGGAGGGCGTAGAGGCATTTCCTGAGGAGCTAGTCCCCAGCTGGGCCACCAGCCCATCAGAACAAAGCCAAGGAGGCAGAGGCACTGCCAGTGGGATCCCACAGACGAGAAGGGACCTGCCCCAGGCCACACAGCCGGCTCTCAGTGGGCCAGAGCCAGGCCCACCCCAACCACAGGCTGACCCTGTCCTGAGCAGGGTAGGGCCAGGGGCCTCAGGAAGCTGCAGCATCCATGTCAAGTGCACCAAGAGCCACTGCAGATAAAGCTGGGTGGCAGAGGTACATGACGGAGGCCAACTGGAGGACAGAGACTAGCTGAGGACAGTGAGCTCGGACCCCAGAGCTTGCCTCCCCAGGCAGGGGCCACAGGCACGGCCTTCACCCCCCAGCGTGAGCGCTCACCTCTTGTATGGACGCACTGGCCCCACCACAGGAGCCCCTCCCCGGAGACAGTGGAGCTCCAGGGACAGCTCAGCACACGTGGCCACCACAGCCTATGACACACACCACCCAATGCCTGGCCCTATCAGAAAGCATGCGGCTGGCCAGGCCAGGCTGGCCACCTGCTCACCAGGCCTGGTCTATCCAGAACAGGGGCTGTGCACTGCCTGTCCCTCTCCAGGCACATCCTTCATGGTGCAGGCAGCAGGCAGCCACTGGTGGTCAGGCATGGGGTCTTTCTGGTCACTCCTTAAGTGGAGCAAGCCCTCGGGACACCCATGCTGGGAGCTGAAGGGGCATTGAAGGGGCACCTCAGGGCCCGCGCCTCATCCAGGCCCTGCCCTCAGGAAGCCTCGGCATGGTGGCCACACGCCGTGAGCCCAAGCCTGCTGAGCCCCTGCCCTACCACCAGGCCTCAAAGTCCAGCACAGGTGTGGTCACCACATTGCCAGGAGGGACCTGAGTGCCAGCAGACAACACAGCAGCAGGGTGGACGGCAAGACGCAAACCCTGCAAGCCTGGGGCCAGCTCCCAAGCCAGCCACCACCCGCGCTCTCCCCTGTGCACAGGGAGGGGGACACCGAGGACACGGAGGGCCCTGGAAAGGAAGGGAGCTGGCCACGAAGGCAGGGAGAGGGGCGGACCAGGGCAAGCAGCGAGGCCCTGCTGAGTGCAGTGACTCCAGCCACAGGGCTGTCACCACCTGACCTCTGGGGCACAGATACTTACGCTAAACGGGTCAATTATGGGATACTTAGGTCCCTGCCTGGGGCTTCCCAGCCGCCCTCGTTCTGGGCTGCAGCACCAGGAAGCCAGTTGAATCAGTAACCTCATTACCGCCCCACGCCAAACCCGGCCGGCTTTGAACTCCGCGGGGTTTATCCGCGGTAGCTGCAGGATTTACACACGGCCTGGCCCTGGCCCAACTCGCTCTCCCTCCCCTCAGTGCTGGAGGCGCCTCTCGGGATGGCCACAGCCTCAACAACACGGCCAGCGCCAGCTCCGCACCCCAGGGCAGTCAGGGAAACTGAGGCCCAGCCAGACAGGCCAATGTTGGCACAGTGCAGCTGGGGCAGGCTCTGGGTGCCCCCAGAGGCTGGGCCTCAAGCTGAGGGCTCCCCTTTGTCCTCAGCTGATGGAGCCCATCTCAGGGGGAGCCCAGGGCCAAGGTTGTCACGAAGGGTGAACTTGGACTTGGGCAGGGAGCATCTCACACAGGTAGCCCCACCCCTCACACCCAGACACTCAGTGTTGACCCAAGCACCTCAGGGTACCATTCCCCAGCCCGGAAGCCTGGTCTCCACCTCGTCCTCGGGGACCCAGGGACAGCCGCTCCCACTGCATCCTATGCGCAGGCCTGGACATCTTCCTAGCCTGGGCTTCGACTCTCTTAACCACTGCTGTTTGTCCCCTGCCCCACAGGCCCCAGGACCCCTCCCTGATGCCATGAGCCTCCGGCCTTGAGATGTGTCAAGGGTAGGGAAACATGTGGAGGGAATCTCCCTGGGGACAGGTCAAGGTTCCAAGGGGTGGGCTGTGCTGTAGGGCAGGGTAGTGGTGGGGAACTGAGCCAACCTGGGCATGGAAACAGACTGGGGAAGGGTCCTCTCCCTCACATGTGCAGGGACCCTCTGGCCAGGAAGTGTGAAGACCCCCAGGCCAGCCCAGGACATTCCTAAGCTTTCAAGAGGCCACTGGGAGCTCCCACCCCACTCTGGGCACCCACTGACCAGTGAGCTGCCAGAGAGGCAGAGAGGACCACTTCCTCCAGCCCTCTGCCTCTAACCCACCTCTGCCTCCGAGTGTCACCACGTGGGACCTGGGCACCCAGCACTCCCCAGCCACTCTCAGGCACTACCAACGCTCCTGGCTGTGCCCACCCCTGTTCTCCCACCTCCACCTCCAGGTTGGCCCCGGGGGTCTTGGTCTGGCTGTACTTGCCACAGGGCAGTCCTGCCCCTACCTGCTGCAACCCCCCTACAGCAAGGCCCACATCAGAAGGCCAACAGGAGCCCCTTCCTTTGCCACCCCTCTCCTGTGGGCTGCAAGACAGGCCAGCACCTCATGGCCGTTCCCAACCCATGGTGGACACAGCCACAGGCAGGCCTGGGTCCTCCTCCAGAAGGGCTCCCCGCCACTCTGCCAGCCCCTAACCCCCGAGTGGCTGTGCTACACAGGGCACGAGTGTGCACACCTGGGCACGTGTGCTGGGGGCAGGGAACACAGTGATGACCAAGTCCCTGTCCTGCCCTGAGGACCCAGTGTGGCCACCCCCACCTGGCTCCTTCCCCAGGTCCCTCTGGAGCCTGCTGCCAGACACTTGGCCCTGGTGGCATGAGCTGCCCCAGCCCCTGCCACCCATCCACCAGCTATGTGGGGGGCGGGGTCTTCCAGCCCACCTGCCCCTGCAGTGCAGGATCAAGGACTGGGATCAAGGGTCTCCACTCCCTGAAGGACCTGGGAGGGGGAAAGGGGACAAGACTCCCAGGGCTGGAGGTCAGCTCTCACAGGCGTCCCTGGGGGACTCCCAGGGAACCTGACAGCACAGCCCCGCTGGCAAGGGGTGGCCGCTGAGGAGCCTCATGAGCTGAGGAGCCTCATGAAGCAGGAGGGCTCTCGAACAGACCCCAGCCTAGCCGAGTACGGCCGAGCACAGGGCTGGGCCCAGGCCTGTGAAATCAACCCGCTGAGCAAAAGCAGAGCCATGCAGAAGCAGGACACCAGGGCGCAGAGACCGACACCCCCGCCAAGGGGCTCATCTGCCCCCGCCACACGGCTGTCTCTATGAAGCTCCCAGGAGGTCCTGAACACAACAGGTGCCCACTGGACAGGGCCATCAGCACCCTCACAGGGCAGGCAGGTCCTGGGCAAGTTGCAAGACATGCCGAAGAATGGGGCTGACAGAACTGGCGGGAGCCTCAAGATGCACACGGAGTGAGAGGCGCCCAGCCCCCCCGCCCCTCTGCCCGCCATGCAGGGGTGCAGGGAACAGCCCAGCACCTGGCCAGGCTACAGGCAGGATTCGAACCCACCAAGGGCACGTGCGTGTGCATGTGTCCATGCCTGTGCACGCGGGGCGTGCATGCGTGCGTGTGCATGTCCCTCGCTCCCCCACGCGGCCTGGGCCAATTTTATCTAGCTGCTTTCCGCTCCGTTTCACGCTCGTTCAGCTGCTGAGCTAGACGATTGCTTTCTAACTCTAGGGTGCAATTTCCCTGTCTGTGAGGCGCTGGGGCACAACTGCTCAGAGCATCTCGCACCAGATATGGTGGGTGTGTGGGCGCCCAGCCCTCGCCCCAACCCCTGGGCCCCAGGGACAGTCCCTGCAGTGGGGTGGGGGCTGGTCCCAGGGGCCTGGCAGGGCTTCTGGGGCAGGTCAATGCCCTGCCGCTGAGGGACTGCTATTTGCAGACACCCCCTTCTTCTCCCATCTGTCCCCACCCTGGACAGTACCAGAGAGCCTCAGGGCAGTTTTGGTCCAACACTGGAGACTGGCCCCTCACTGACCCAAGCCTGTGGCACAGGGAGAACCTAGCTGCAGGTCTTGCCTTCAGAAAGAGGGAGAGACACCCCACGCACAGAGCCCCCTCAACTCCCAGCCAGCTTAAGGCCAAACAGGCAGCCCACTCAGCACCCTAGAGGAGCAAGGAATGCGTCCATTTTATAGACGCAGACAGCCAGGTAGGCTGCCAGAGCTGCTCGTCCCTCAGGGACATGGGGGAAGTTGTCATTCCAGAACTGCAGGTGAGGGTAAGAAGTATATGAACAGGAAAAGAGGCGGGAAAGTGGACACCAGGACTGCACCTTATAAAACGGTCATGCTGAGGCAGGTGGGCAGGGGAGAGAGGGACTGCCCCCTTCCCCACCTGGCATGCCATCCATGAATCTGACCTAATGCACATGCAGACAAAGGTCTGGAAAGCGACCCCAAATGGACTCTGGCTCCCACCGGCCACAGCTCAGATACCCAGACTGAAGAGCTGACTCCCCTGCCCATCCTGGACCTGGCCAATGGCCAGTTCCCACAGAAATTGGCCAGCCAATGGGACACCTCAGAGCCCTGGCTCACAAATTTCAAGCCTAGCAGAGAAGAGGGCAGGTCCTGGCTTGTCCTGGCCCCAAACCAGTTGGGAGCCCCTGCCCTGCATCTGCAAGGACAGCTGGGCCTGGCCAGGCCCAAAAGCCCTCCTCTCAACCAGGCCTTGCTTGCCCTCAAGACCCCAGCCCTGAAACACTCCAACCATGGTAAGACCACACACTACCCAAGAAAGTAGTGCCCAGGCAGCCCCCTGGCTCTGGTGGACCTGCTGGGCTTTCACCCACCCCCACAGCATCTCCCGTGCAGGTGAGGTCTGTCCCACCCCTCCTGTGTCACCCCTCTGACACAGCTCCTGGCATGCACAGCCAGCCCTCAGAATGGGGGTGCACAGGCTGGAGCATCTACTCTGTGCCCACACAGAAATTCCACAAACTCTTCAGGCAAACATTCTTTTCCAGAAGAAAAAACGAAAATCACCAATTCCAACCACCCCACTGCCACAGAGGGGCTGGGATGGGGCCCCTCACAGGCAGTCCGTGGGGCCTCCCGGAGGAGGCAGGCCCTGACATGGCCCTGAAGGACAGGCACAGCTGGAAGAGCTGCCCAGGCCCTGGTGGAGCCGGGGGCTGGGAGGCGGCCCACTGCAGCCACCCGTGTGATCGGGCTGACAGCCCAGCTCTGAACCCCTCGCACCCCTAGGATTCGGAAGCCATGCACACCCTGGCCATGTGCAGGCTCCCCTCCCTCACCAGCCCTGCCTGCAGGCCCAGCTTGTCTGGCCCACTTCTGGACCACATGCTCAGGACCAGGCACAGTGGTCAGCCCCAGGCTGGCAAGGCCACAGTGCCCATCAGGCCAGCATCTGAGGGCCATTTTTCTCGCCCTAACACTTCTGAAGTCAACAAACAGAGGCCCCTCCAGAGTTTACCAAAACAAACGCCCAATCGGCATGCCCAGGGCCCAGCCACGAACTGCCTCGTCAGGCCCGAGCTGGACGCCAAGCCCAGCCTTCGGAGCGTCACGTGACCCTGTTATTTCGGGAGGCCCCGGAATGTGCTCTATTTTGGGTCCCAAGGGCTCTGATGTTACCAGAAGCCCCTTACCCGGCCAGGTCCCTGAGTGCTCCCCAGGGAGGGCCCACAGCTTTGCTTCCGCTTCCGGCCACCCAGTGCCCCCATAAGCAAATGCACCACCAGCATGGAGAAGGCCTGGTGTGTCTGACCCCCTCTGGACTTTGCAGGCTCAAGCTTCAAGTCCCACCATCCAGGCTGAGACCAGCCCAGGCCTTCTCCCCAACGGGCATGGAGCAAGGCCAGCCCTGGGCAGCAGGGCCAGGAAGCAGGGGCCGCCTCAGGCAAATTCCCCAGCCTCGCTTTCCTCCAGATTCAGCCCCCACTGATGGGCTTGGTGGTGGCAGCTGGGACACTCTCTGGCCCACCAAGCTCCGTGGTGGTGCTGAGAAGAAGCCCTCTTGGCCCCAGATCCCCAAAATGGTCAGGCAGCTGAATGGGACAGTGGAAGCTTCCCAGCAGCTCCAGGCCTGATGGGCAGCCAGCGGCCCCGACAAGCCAAGCCCTCCGACACTCCCCCCCACTCCCCCCCAGGGATCAGCTGTGTTGACAAAAGGGCTTAGGCAAGTAGCCGCTTAAATGGACCTTCAGCGGCACTGGACTTCAGAGCCGGTCACAAGCTTAGGGAAAAATAAAATGTAATCAGAGCCCAGGACTCTCCACTCAGCCTGGGGGTACAGGCTGCCTGGGAGGTGACCAGCTGGGCCCACAGAGCTGCCACTTCACGAACACAAGACTCCCAGGCTCCTTGTGGAGAGAGCAGTTCACCAAGGCCCCTGGGGGTCCTCGGAGGTACAACCTCTGCTCTTCACAGGGACTCCAACACATCCACACTGCAGCATGGGCACCCTCAGCCCCAGGCCCACATGTGCCAACTACTAGGACTAGCCACGTCCCTTCTGGGGCATTAGAGGAACAAGGACTTGTTCTCTTCCCGGGAGTTAACCCATGTGCAGCTAAGCCCTGGCCATGTCCAGGGGCCAGAAGCTGAGCACACGTTCCTGCTCTGGAAGGGTCCTCTGGAGAGTCCTGCTTGGTGAGCACATGTGTGTGCAAGGGCTTTCGTGGAGGAAAAGGAGATGTCCCCCAGCCAGTTCCCAGGGGGCCCTGCAGTGGCCTTCCCTTAGCACCATGCACAGGCATCCCCAGTTGGGGGCTCCAATCCAAACCCACCACTCAGCACCTTAGCTTGACTCCTCCCAACCAGTTTTCTCATCTCCACAATGGGCATGAGTGCCTGGCCCCCTAGGCTGGACCCCAGTGCCCACTCCCCAACTCTGTGCCACTTCTGTTGGGAAGTGAGTCTTAGATTTGACACACTTGGAACACTCCACCCCAGTCACCCTGTAGCAGGCCTGTCCTGAACTGCAGGCCGGGGTGCTCAGACCAACTCCCTCAAAACCACAGGGGACTAACCTCCCAACAGCACCAAATGTCCCTGCAGCCATGCTGGGTTCTAAGCACCTCCCAGGGTGGCCAAACTGCACCCCACCCCCACCCCAACTCTTGCTGTAGGGGATGGGCAGGCAGAAGGGGCAATGGTCATGGGGTTTGGTTCATAATCAGTTGTCTTAATTTCCATTCGGCACAAATCCTTCACCAGCCTGACAGCCTGGCTGCCGTCCCCACCACCAAATTAATGTCCTTCCTAGAGATCATTTATAAAGCCCCCCTGCTTCTCACTGGCTCCCAAACCCGAGGGAAAGCAATGAGCAGGGGCCCCTGGCCAAGCCCACTCCTCAGAGCTAAGACCAGGGCCTGGAGGAGGCGGGCAGCCTGGGGCTGGAAGCTGCTGGGCAGGATGGCAGCAGGAGGACAGGAAAACTGACCCTCCTGTCTCTGGGCTGTCCTCCCCCCGATAGGGGCTAGTCAGTCCTGGAGAACAGCTGGGGGTGACAGAGTGAAGGTCCCCAGTTCTGGGTTTGATGTCCCTGTGCCGCTGGCCCCTGGGTGACTGTACCCACCCGGCTACAGCTGCTATGGGGGAGAAAGAGGTCTCAGCTTGCTTCCCAACGGACACACACCCAGGGGCCAGCGGCCTGCTGGAACGGGCGACTGTCCCACAGGCGGGCGGCGCAGTGGCCACTCGGGGCCCAGCGCGCCACCCCGTCCGGGTGCCAGGGAGGCCGAGAGCCTTCGGCGAGCTCAGAAGTTGCTCCGCCAGCTGGGGCCCGGTTCCTGCGCGGCCCGGCTGCGGCTGGGCGCCCGGTGGCCCTGGGGCCGCGGCGCGCGGGGCGCAAAGCCCGCGCCGGCCCTGGGGGCTCCCCTTCGTCCCGAGCGAACCTGCGCCCCGCGCGCCCTCTGCCCACTCCCGCTCCCGGCAAGCGGGGCCCGGCGCCCTCGCCCCTCCCCGCCCGCCCGGGCCGGGAAAAGTTGCCCCGCGCCCACCCCTCCGGGCCCGGCGCCGAACTCGCGGGGAGCCCGGGGGCGCGGGGCCGAGCCGGCCGCCCCCGCCGCGCCGCGCACGCGCCCCCGCCCGCCGGGCCCCGGCCCCGGCCCCCGCCCGGCCCCGCGGCGGCCAGCACTCACCAAGCGGCAGGAAATGTTTGGTGTCCATGGCTGCGACTAACTCATGCCCCGCCGGCGCGGAGCTGCGGGCGGCAGCGCGGCGGCCCCCGGCGCGGCCGGCCCGGGCCCGGGCGGCGGGGAGCCGGCGGCGGCGGCGGCGGCAGCGGCGGCGCGCGGAGGCCGCGGCGCGGCGAGTTGTTGCAAAAGTCGCCCAACAATGTAAACTACTTGTGCCTGCGCGCCGCCGCGCGCGCGCCCGCCCGCCCGCGCCCCCGCCGCCGCGCGCCCGCGCCCCGCTCCGGCCCGGCCTGCAGCGGGGGGGCGGCGGGGGGCCCGCGACGGGCGCGGATCCGGCGCAGCGCCGCCGCCGCCGCCGCTCGCCCCCGCCCGCCCGCAGCCGGCGCGCGCCCCCGCTCCGCCGCCCGCGCCTCCCAGCGATCGCCGCCCGGCGCCGAGTTGCGAGCGCCCTGCAAACTTGCAAGTTTGCCTCCGCCAGGGGTTCTCGGGAGCCGCGGGCAGGCGGCGCGGGAGGAGGGCGGGGCGGCGGCGTGGCGCGGCGGGGCGGGAGCAGAATTCCCTCCCCGGCCTGCCAAAAAGACCGCGGCCCGGCGGCGGCGGCGGAGGCGCAGGAGGCGCAGGAGGAGGAGGAGAGCGGGGCCGGGAGCCCAACGACCATTGTCTGCAGCGGCCACACAAAGAGGCCGGCCGTGGCCGCGCGGGGACCCCGGCTGGCCCAGCAGACGCCCTGCCGAGAGCGCCGGACCAGCGCAGGCCCCGTAACCCGGTGGACACATCGGGAAACTGAGGCCCGAGGGGCGATGAGCCCCGACGTCAGGGACCTGGCGCCTCCGCGGGGAAGCCATTCGGCTTCGGACAGCCCGGCCCACCCCGCACACACTTTCACCCTGAAGGGCACCCAGCCCTCTCCACCGATGGACCCGCAGGCCGGCCGGGCAGCGGGCCGGGGCTCGCACTGCACTCCACATCGGCCTCCTCAAAGGCGCCAGGCTAGAGACGTTGACTGCCGGCGGGCTTGGACATTGACTTTGTGGCCCGTGGTTATTTTTATACCATGGGTAGTTCTCTGCCCTGACTTTTAAATTCATGATTTGTTTGTTTAAAAAAACGAAAGGAAGCACTCCTGCCCTAGGACAGCTTGGGCCTCCTCCGCCCGTCTTGCCCGCCGTCTTGGGCGGCTGGAACTCGCGTTTGGGTGTGAGCTACCTGCGCAGAGCCAAGCCAGTCTTCCTGAGTTCCCGCAGCGCCTCTGCGCCCGCTGTGCCAGGCTGGCCAAGACGCCCCGCCCCCTCGCCCCCAAACCCCCAGCTTGCTGCTGCCAGTCCTACACCCAAGGCGGAGACTAGACACAGGCCTACCAGAGTCAGCCAGTTGCACATGGCCACTGGATCCGGGGTTCCAGGGAGAGGAGGGCCATGACCACGTGTGGATGGCCACCGTCGGTGACAAGGGAGAGGGTCCCAGGGGCTCTACTGCCACATGTGCCACCTCCCAGGCTTCACTTTTTTCCCTTGGGAAATGGGACAGTAACAGGAGGACCCCTGTGGCCTGTCCTGGAAGGAGACCCTTGTTCCATTGGGGGCAGGAGCACCCCCGGGGTGCCACTGGGAGGGTAAGCCTTAGTTGAGGAGCCCACTCTCAACACAGCCTCAGGCCCAGGCCAGGTGGTGACACTGGCGGGCAGCCCTCCCAGTCTCCCTTCTCTGCTGGCTTCTCTCCCCAACCCCTGGCCACACACACACACACACACACACCGTCCAGCCAGACAGCCTGCCCCCCAGGACCCTCCCTCCAGCAGTGGACTTTAAACATGGCCCTCACCTGCCATCGTCATCTCCCATGGCACAACCCACAGCCTGCTGACTGCCTGCAAGTCTGCGAATAGGCCCACACGGGACCAAGAGTGAGGAAGAGCAGGCCGGAGCCTGACAGGTTCTGGGTGTGTGCTGTGCACAAGGTCATTTCTCAGGCCTGTCCCTGGTGTCCCTAGACCAGCCCCTGGTGTGGCCCAGAACCAGGGGAGCCCCATCCTCCCTGCCTGCACCAGACCTCACAGCTCTGTTCAGCACACATGGTCGGCAAGAGAAGCCCCAGTCATAGCAATCCCCTGCAGTCCATCGACAGTGGGCACTATGGGCCCACCTGACTGAGGAAAAGACCCAGGGAGCTGAAAGAATGAAGCATGTCTCCTGGGAGGGCCACATCAGCATTTGCACCCACAGCCTGAGCTTAGAACCACTGGTCACCCAGGGTACCAGCTGCCCAGGCCTCACGGTGTCCCCACAAGGTGACTGGTAATGCAGCACTGCCCTCCTGCCATGGCCCATGGGCTCTGGACTGCACAGCTCACCCCCACCGACGGCACAAGGATGGGTCTGGGCGGGGAAAGGAAGAATGTGAACGATCCTGTTTCCCAAACATCTGCAGAGCCCACCCAAGGCCTGACCCTGGGTACTCAGAGGAGGTGTCGCCATGAAGGGCGAGGCAGGGGCCAGGCCCTCTCTGGCTCTCACTGGCCATGTGACCTCTGCACCTCAGTTTCCTCCTCTGTAAGTGGGGACGGCCCCACCCTCTCCCTGAGTCACCAGGTTGGCTAAACAGGCCATGCAGGGACACTGGCACAGAGGAGGAGCTCTGCAAATGGCAGCTGTTCTGTTCCTGTTACAAGACGGGCTGGGCAGCTCACTCCCCTGAGAGCCACAGCCCTGGCCTGGAAGGGCCAGGGATCCCCACAGAAGCCATGGCTGGAGGGGAGTGTGGTGAGCAGAGAGGAAACACTAGGGACAGTGGCAAGAGGACAAGGTCAATCAGCCAGGGTCCCGTGGTTTTCTGATGGTTGGTCCTTGAGTTGGGTTTTAAAGGAGGGGTGTGTTTGTCTGGTCCAGGCACCCCAGGCTGGTGCGGCAGTGGCCTGGAGGTGGATCGGAGCAGTGAGCAGCTCGCCTGGCCAGCGGCAGGTTGGAACATGCCGAAGAGTTGTGGGAAAGCTGGTCCCAGAGGCCTCAAAGGCTGGGCTGCAGCGTCTGAGGTCACCTTCTGACAGTGCCTCCCGCTCTCACTGCACCCCCTCCCCCAGCCTCACCCCTTGCTGCTGGGAAACTCAGCTGGAAACTGAGACCCAGAAGCACATACTAGCAGGTTCCACACAGTTGCCTCAGCCCAGGGAAGGCTGAGGTTCCAGAGGGGCCTGCTGCTCCTAAGAAGTCCCTGCTTCTCTCTGGAGCCCGTGAATAGTGGGGAGTTCATGCGGCCCAGGGCCCTGCAGGCTGGGTTCAAAGCCAACCCAGGGGTCCACAGAGAGAGAGTGGCTCTCAGCCTTGCCTTCTCTGTCCAGAACACAGGGAGCATGGGTGTCCAGGGAGCCCGAGCAGGCAGGGAACAGGGGGACAGCAGGCTGCTGGAGGAGGCCCCACCACACACAGCTCCATAGTGGCAAATGACCGGGCTGCCTGTTGTTTCTGCAGCCACTGTTTCCCACTTTCCCCCCCAGTTTGAGCTCTTGGGTGCTGATGATCCCACACAAACCCTCTGGGAGCCTGGCTGCCACTTTTGGAATAGCCAGGTCCAAACTAACCATGGAAAAAACTACCATGTGCCTCCAAAGCCAAAAATATTTTTATAGTCATATCCACCTATTTACAACCTGCCGTCTAAGGGAGTTTTGTCCTTTGTTTTTATTTGGGACTTTTTAAGGCACCTCGGCCTATTCCATGTGCCCACCTCGGCTCAGCCTTGTAAACAGTCTCAGGAATCCCTTGGTGAATAATATCCTTAAAGGCCAGTGTCTGGGCTGCCGGGCACTCTAGACCTGGCCTCGGGGTGGACGGCTGGCCTCCCAGCAGTCCTGAGGACCCCACAGGGTGCTGGGCCACCTCCAGTTCCTTCCCCAAGGGAGGGTCCATGTGATCCTGAGCTGGTAAATAGTGGAATCTCATGGAGTTGGGGTGCTGGGTCCCCGAACAAGGCAGGCCAGGGCCTCCTGGCCAGGGTGGTCTGTCTCTGTCCTTAAGCAAACATCTCAGAAGGGCCCTTTCCCACTGCCCCCGTGGCTCTGTTGGGGGTAACACTTTCTGCCTGTGGTGACAGATGACCCAAGCTAGGAAATGGCAGGTGAAGTTCAGAGAGGCCAAGGCCTTGCCAGAGGTTACCCAGCAAGGCCAGATGGAGCTTAGGGCTAGGACCCAGAGTCTAGCCCCCACCCCCTTGCTAAGTCATGTCCCATTTCTCCACAGTTGAGGGGGACATGGAAAAGCTGCTGTCCATACTCGGACTCCTGCTTGTTGTGCTTAGTGGAGAGAGGAGAGGAGAGGAGGGGAGAAGACCCCTGGGTCAGGGCCTAAGGGAAGTGTTTGCAGCCCTTGTTTGCAGGACGATGCCAAGCCCAGGTAGTGGAAAAGTTGGCTGGCCTCTACACCCGAGCCAGTGCAGAGGAGGAGAGGGCCAAGTGTGAGTGGCCCCGGGGACCAAGCAGCTACCTCCCACAGGGGGGCCCTGTTTCCACAGGGGCAGTTTGCTGAACAGGACTTGAGCAAACTTAGGGGGGCAGGGCTGGGTTGTGAAGGATGGGGACTTGGGCACAGCTCTGGCAAGAGCCAGGAGGGGCCAGCAAGGGCCTCCAAAGAACTGAAGAGACCCTCCTGCCACAACCCAGTTCACCAGCAGGCTCACAGAAGGGTTGGAAGGGGCAGTTCAGAGTGGGGGGGGACACGGGCGGTTTTTGGGTGCCTCCAGGGCTGGCCTACGGTGGGCTGGCCTACAGCACGCCACCGGGCGCAGTTCCCAAACCCACCCCAACAGGCCAGCCTCCTTTCCCCCATTTCACAGAAGGAGACACACATATTGAGAGCAGCAAGAACTGGCTTCAGGTCACACAGTGGCCCCAGTGCCATGGTCACAAGCCAATGGAGCCCTTGGGAGGACCTCACACGACCACCAACCTCGTACTCCAACTTCCAGAAGCTCCTGCTCCACCTGCTTTTCCTCATGTATGGGTAGGCAAGCCAGGGCAGCCAGTGCCAGGTAAGACTGGAATTCAGACAGAAGGGACAGGTGACAGACTTGGAAAACAGGGTGCTGGGAGAGGTACCAGGGGAGGAGGCCAGAGCCTGGCTCTACCGCCAACTGTATCAAGGCCCTTGGGCAAGGGTCCTCTCTGAACTTCAGTGGCTTCTTCTGTAAAATGGAAGAAAAGAACCAGTTAATCACAGAGGCTTTTGGACATAAAACGAGACTATGACCACAGGAAACCAGATGCCAATGTATCACAGGCATTCAGAAGAGCCAAGGCCAAGGCTGCCAGCTGGGGGCACCAATTCCAGCCATGCTTGACTTTGAGGCTGGCACCTCCTCCCTGTCTGGCTCTCTGCCCCATTCCCCTCTCCACATGCCACCCATCCAGGGAGAAGATAATGTGCTTTATCAGGGGCATTTATTATCGAGAATTGCTTCATAAATCTTCCTCTATTCACATACATACACATAAGAGGTGGATAAACCCGTAGGAAAGGCTCCTGCACCGATCCCCCAATATCGTCAACTTGCCCCCATAAAGATAACGGGAAATGATTCATAATATTTATTTGACAGACATGATATGAACCATAATAGTCTGTTGGGACTAAAAATATCCGTCCATCCCCGTCATCCCCAACGTGGTTTAAATATTATATATGTGGCCACCGTGGCAGCAAGAGGTGGGAGCGGTTATTGATAGTGGCCATAAAGAGGCGTCATTTCGCAGTGAAGAATGGGAGAGGCCTCGGGAGTTTGCCTTATGCTCCTTGGTGCCAGCGTCACAAGGCACCATCCTTAACACTGCAGCTGTGCTCACACCAGAGCCCGCGAACAGGGTCAAGACAGGCCGGCACACATTACTCTGTGTCCCAGGAGGGCCTGGCTGGGCTCCAGGCCACGGCTCAGCCTGGCAAGGTGGCCAGCCTCACAGTGCAGGCCTCGGGCCAGGTCCAAGCCCTGGGAGGCCCCACCCTGCCTCTGGTCTCCTGTCCCTGCCTCTGCAGCCCAGGGAGGCAGCTCCATCTCCGCCCCTGACACTCCCAGCTCCCAAGCCCATCCCTGCCGTGGTGCCCTAAGGATGAAGTCTAGACTCACAGGCCGCACTCAACAGGCCCTCCATCCCCTGAGTCACCTTCCTCCTCCTGCACACCCAGCCCTGCCACAGCTGCCCCTCCCCAGGCCAGCACCTGGGTCCCAATGGCTGCTCATCTCCTGTGCCATGCCCCCACTCACCACCAACACACACACGCACACACACACACACACACACACACACAGCACGTGGCTCCCGGGTGCCCGTGAGCTTGCTGTGGGCAAGGCCTGGGGTCTCCAGCTTTCCATTCCCCACTGGGCATGCCCAGGACTCCCCGTCCTCACAGAGGGGAAGGGATGTTGCTTTGAAGGGACCTGGCTCTTCTCCACATCCTGCGGTGGGCTCAGTCCTTCCATACCTAACGCAAAAGGTCACTTCCTCCAAGGGCCTCTGTTTACCTGTCAGCACAATGAGTCTGTGGCCCCAGGGATCAAAGTCCTTGCAACCAGGTGCAAGACCCCTGTGGACGACTTTTGAAGTTTGCTTTGGAAAGTGCTCATGAAGAAAGGGCACAGAGAAAATCTTCAGGGAGCCCTTCCCCCTGCACCCATGCCCTGCTCCACCAGCCCCCAGCAGACAACGTGGCCACATCCCCGGGTAACCCAGACCACAGGCTGATCAACCGCCAGCTCGTGGGGCCAACTGGCCTTTGTTTCTCCCGCCATGAGGGTCACCTCCCCCAGAAGAGCCTCTTCTGAGCTAAGGCACAGGGAAGGGAGGGGCAGTCCCCAACATGAGGCCCCCTGGGAGGCGCTCAGATGCCTGAGGTTTCAGGATCTGGCCTGGGCTCTCCACCTCGGGGCAGGTCTTCCGCAGCCCAGATAGCTGAGGAGGCACCAGCACTGTCTCCGGAGCCCTTCAGCATAGCCTTGGGGGAGACACCGTCCTTTGGCGGCCTGTACTCTTACTTCAAAGTGCCCAAATATGAGGCTCCAGTCAGGCCCCTGCCAACAAACTTGAGGGGTCTGTTGTCCCCTGCTGGGGCCTCTGTTGGGTAGAGCACCCCTGGGCTTCAGGCACTCTCTGCTTCCCCCACAGAGCCTGCAGCAGCCCCTCCTCAGGGGTGATGGACACTTAGAAAAGATGAGAGATAGGCCCAAAGGGGACCAGGTCCAAGGCCTGGACAACTGTCCAGGGCCAGTGGGCTTTACAGGGGCTCCGTGTAAGTCCTTTCCCCAAATGCCCCTGGAGTAGAAGGGCAGGAGGAAGAGGAGGAGGGGGCTACAACATGGTCGAAGCTGCATGGGGGCCCCAAAGCATAGCCAGTCCTGCCCCCGTGGCACCTGGGTCCACCAAATCTGGAAGGAATCCCAGTATGCAAGACCTGTGTGTCTTGCCTGGTGGCTTTAAGAACAGCCTGAGGGCTGTGGGCATTTGGGAAAGGAAGCCAAAGGGCCAGGTCACCCCTGGTGGCGGCAGCAAACGGCAACCCCATATCCCATCAGGCTGGCGTGTCCCTGGAGCCAGCTGCTCCCCCGCTCTGGCAGTGTGGCTGAGGTTTGAGGTCTCCTTGTTGCTGGAGGTGTTTAAAAGTGTGGTTACTTCCTGTTTGGTCTTTTCCAGCTTAATCACTCATCCATAAATCCAGGCCAGCGACGGGAGTAGGGACCCTGAGCCTCAAGGGGCTCAGGAGCCAGATCACAGCCTACGCCCCCTCTGCCAGTGGCGAGGCCTCAGGCCTCAGTTTCCACCTCAGGCAGGTCTGGGCTGCCTCTGTCATGTGGACGGGTGAGATAGAACCTCCAGAGCTGCCCGAGGAGCGCCGGGGACAGCACAGAGCGGTTCACAGGCGTCCCAGCCTCGGCTGGTGGAAACTCCCCATGCGGCTCCTCAGCCCCACCGCCCACAGTGCTGCCCCCGGGAGAGTCCAGAAGTGTTGTGAAAGGGAGACTTGCCCAGCCCAGGCCCAGCACTGCCCCGTGGAAGCCACATGGCCAGGCATACATATCTAGATCATCCTGGTGATTGTAGACTCAACCCCCGACAGGGCACCGGGATCCTGGGCGGGGCAGGTGCACCAGGGATGCCCTTGGGACCTGAACTGTCCTAAGGAGCTTTTCACAACTCCTGGCCACTGGTCTCAGCTTTTAAGAAGTTCTGTACTTAGAAAGGCAAGAGGGGGACAGAAGTGCCTCCAGTGGGCTCCAGGAGCCACTCGGAGCCCTGCAGGGAGGACAGAGACTCCTGCTGTTGGGGTTGGCAGCAGGGTCATCAGCAGAGGCAAGCTTCACCTTGCCAACCTCCCCTGGTGACTTGGAGTCACCACAGAGCAGAGAGGATGAGCAGGGAGCCTCCAGATAGCCACTGCCCCTGCTCCCTGCGGTCTGCTCCTGGGGTCAGTGGTGTAGAGGAGGGGCCGGCCACAAGCCCTGGCACTTGGCAGCCGGCCACCAGCCTCCTATCCCCAGGTTCAGAAGAGCATTGGGCAAAGGGCATGTTGCCTCCTTGACATCCTGGCCCAGTCCCCCCCAGGGCTTTAGAGCCAGGCAGGAGCCTAGATCTGGCGGTCCTTCCTGGAGGCTGACCACAGAGCTGTGTGTCCTCTCCCAGCCTCAGTGTCCCCTTACAAGTGTGTGCTCACAATAATAACAGCAGCGAGGAAATGAAGGCAGCTAACAGTTCCAGACGGCAGGATCCCAATCACAGATACACACATGAAAATCTGGGAAGAAATGCCTCCCTGCCCCCACGGCTTCGCTCAGAGAGCTCTGGAAGCAGCACGGGAACCTTCATACGCTCCTTCCTGCTTCTCCTCATTTTCTACAAAGAGTCTTTATTTTAGAAATAGGGCTGACCACAAAGTCCAGTCTGGAATCCATCGGGAGCCTGACCCCAGCTCAGCCCCATGGCCCTGTCACTCTGTAGCTCTGCTTTACAGGCTCCGTGCAGAAGCCCCCACCCCATGTCACCCCCTGTGGCATCCAGAAGCCGAGGCCATGCCTGTGGAGCCTGCTCGTCATGCCCTCCTCAGCGTGATGGGTTCCAGCCCCCACTGGCCAGCTTCCCCTCCCCCAGGGCCAGCTCCACTCCATCGGTGATGTCCTCGAACACCCGTGTCTACTGCCTCCAATAGGACGACGTGTGCCCTTCCCTCGCTGCAAGATTCATCTGCTCTGCCCACCCTGTCACCGGGCCAGGCGAGATTAATAATGCACTTAATTTCACAAGCACAGAAGGTTGCATCTAAATGGCCAAAATATTTGGACCACAGCACGACAAGCGAGCTCATTCCGGTGGTTTTAAAAGCTGACACAGACGCCACTTGGCTTGTGTTCACGGTGATCGCGAGCCAACACGGATGAACAGCGAGGTCGCCAGGACGGTGCCCAGATCCCAGGACTCCACAAACACCAAGGAGGAATGATAAAGGGGGAGCAGACAGCAAGGGGTAGGCCATAACACGGCACTGCCCCCGGGCCACATGTACTGGCACCCGGGTGCCCTGTGGGCCAGGTCCTGCCCAGGCCAGACCAGGGACCCAAACCACAGGACTGGGAGAAAAAGGAACTGAGGTCCAGAGATGCCCCAGGGGGTTCCAGGAGCTCGAGAAGTGCCTGGAGGTGGGGTCAGGTCCACTGGAAGAGGGGAGGCCTAGACCTCCTGCAGGGCCACAAAGAGGCTGTCCCAGTGGGTGATGAGGATGCTGCAGGGCAATTTGGATGTCTGGCGAGGAGCCGCTAAAGGCTATGTGGCCCCCATTTAAGTGGAACAGGAGATGCAGGAAGTTCTGACCCAGAGGGGCCCACATTTGGTACCCCTGTCCTTTGAGCCCTGGCTCCTTGTCCCTTTGTCCTCTTGCCAGGGATTGATGTGATATTGGCTCCATTTTATTGGGAGGAAAACCAGGCTCAGAGGTGGGAATTGGCTGGCTTCACAACCCACTGCACTGAGGCCTCGCCCGGGAATCCACCAGGCTGCTTGGCTAGCGAAGGCTTGGCTGGGGGGCTGCTGTGGGCACCACCCTCAACTTAACCCCAGGCCAGCTCTGTCGCTGGGTCCACCTTCCCAGAGGACCTTCCAAAACAAAGAAGAGTTCCAAGCAAGGCCTGTTGCTGCCTCACTCCCGGCCATGGAGATCTGCTGTCCCTCCCTGCCCATTCCAATTTTGCACACAGGGACACAGGCCCAGAGGGAAGGTACTTGCCCAGCACCTCCCAGTACGCAGGGCCTCTCGGGCCTGGCAGCTCCCAACTGCCACCCTCCCTTAGTCTGCCCAAGGGACGCAGTGCCTGCCCATGGGGTCTGCTGCCTGCCCTCCAAGAAGGCCCCTGCTCTCCTGTACGCCTGCTGCCCCCAGGAAGCCCTCGAGCGGCTTTGTCTGGAGCCTCTGACACGTGCCCTCACTGAGAGCTGAGCAAAGAGCTAACAGGATTTCCCTGCTGGCCCTGCCACTCCCTCGCTGACCCCCATGGTGTCTGTAGAGGAGTTAGCACAGTGCCGCCCTCCGCTCCCGCCCAGATGCTCCAAGTGGATTGTCCTTCTGCATTCAGCCTGGCTTCTGGTGAGGCTGGACTCCAGGCCAGCAGAGAAGGAGCCTGAACAGACGGCGGCTCTCCTGCGAGGCAGCCAGTCCAGGCAACAGGGAGGGGCCAGGGTCTAAAGTGTCCACGGGAAGTCCTGTCCACAAAGTACAGGCAAGCACCCTGAGGTTCTGCCCCTCCCTCTGCTCTAGAGCTTTGGCTGAGCCTTCCTTGGAGCCTGTGTCTTAGGACAAGTCACAGCTTTGAGTCTCAGTTTCCTCATCTGTAAAAGGGAACCTAGTAAAACCAGAGCACACTTCAGTATGTACAGAGCAAACAATACATACTTTTGCTTTTTAAAAAAGGATGGAATGTGGCGTGGGCATGGAAGCTCCCAGACACTGCTGATTCCTTCTGCATGGACAAGGAGGAGCCGACTCCTCTCCTACATGCACTGTAGTCCACGTCTGAGCAGTGCCCAGCCTACTGTCTTTGCAGGGGTCTCTTCAGGAGTATCCACCAGGGTCAGTACCACCAGCAGAACAAGAGAGTTTACCACATCCTTGTCCATGTCAGCTGTGAGCCCACTGTCCAGTCCCCAGGAGCCTGCCCAGCCCCTTAGGGAAGGCACAGCCTCTGGAAGCAGCGAGGCCTATGGTGGACCCTCCTCTCCTCTGAGATCAGCCACGTGACTCTGCTTGGGTGAGGCTTATCACATCCAATCTGCAGAGGAAATTAATAACCAAATTAAATACAGCCCTGTCAGTCCAGAGAGGAGGCAAGACAGACACCCAAGAGGACACAGGACTCAACAACAGCAACTGTGAGGACAGGAAGTTACTCACGACAGGGAAGCTGAGGGCCAGAGAGGCAAACAGATGCTGACTCCACACGGGTGTGACCAGCAGGCTAGAGAAATGGCAAAAGAGTGTGACGAGGCCATGCCAGCCCTAGACAGGCCAGCAATAACAGCCCAGGTGTCAGGCTGCCTTCCTGGGAGGATGGACTCTGAGAGGAGGAGGACAGTGAGATCTGAGATGGCTAGGGATGCGCAAGGTAAGAGGGGGCTCATGAGGGATGCATGTGATTCCCTACCTTCCACAGCAGGCCAACACTGCAAGAATTCGCCTGAGCAGGGGCCTATTTCTGCCCTCAAGCCTTGAAATGAAATCACATAGGTGACCCCTGGATCCAGCCCGCTTTCTCCAAATAAAGGGAATAAAGTTGCAATCTAAAAGTAATCCTGCCAGGGATGTGGTTCAGTGGTAGAGCACTTGCCTACTATGTGCAAGGTCCTGGGTTTGATCCTCAGCAACACACACACACACACACACACACACACACAAGAGTGATCCTACATATCAAGAGTGTGAGATGCAGCTAAAGCAGTGCTTAGAGGGAAATGTATAGCTTTAAAGGTTTGAATTCAAAAAAGAAAAAAATTTAAGTCAATAATCTAAGGTTTTACCTTAAGATAATTTTTAAAAAGAAGAGCAAAGGAAATCCAAGGTGAGTAGAACAAATGCTGAAGATAAGCACGAAAACTAATGAAATAGAAGCAGATTATAGAGAAAGCTAACAAATGCAAAAACTGGTTCTTTGAAAATATCAACCAAATTGACAAGTGCCTTGTTGGAATAACCAAGAAGTAAAGAGAGAGCACAAAAGTGATTTTTATTAGGAATGAGGAAAAAATTGCCTTTATAGGCACTGTACATTTAAAAAGATGATAGGAGAATACCACAAATAACTTTTTGCCTAAAAAAAATGTGACAATGCAGAGGAAATGAATATATTTCTTCCTTCCTTTTTTTTTTTCTTTTCTTTCTTTCTTCCTCCCCCCACCCCCATCCCAAAAATTGAACCCAGGAGTACTATACCACTGAGCTACACCTGCAGCCCTATTTCCTTTATTTTGAGACAGGGTATTGCTAAGTTCCTGAGACTGGCCTCAAACTTGCAATCCTCCTGCCTCAGCCTCCCCAGTCAGAGAGATTACAGGCATAGACCACTATGCCTGGCAACATATTTCTTGAAAAGGAAAACCTACCAAAATTGACTCAAGAAGGAATATAAAGTCAGATCAGCCCTGTAGCTTTTAAAGAGATTAAATATATTAGAAATCATCCTGAAAGGAAATCCAGATCTCAATGGTTTCATTGATGAACTCAGTCACTCAAATCTTTTATCAAAGATTGAAGAAAAACATGTTTGTTTGAAGAGTTAATAAAATTCTTTTCAAATTTTTGAGTTAAATCTAACCGTACATAAGAGTATTACTTCATGATCAAGTGAGATTTATCCCAGGGTTGCAACATCAGTTTCACATTTGAAAAATAATCAACAGAATTCACCATATAAACAGAAGGAGAAAAATCATATAAAATTTGAATTATTTCAAAAGATTCTGAAAAAGGATTTGACAAAATACAACACACTTTCATACCAAAAACTCTCAGAAAATTAGGTATAATAGAAAATTTCTTCAAAATGATAAAAAGAATCACAAAACAAAACAACTTCACCAAAAAAAAACATATTTAACAGTAAAAATACTGACTTATTTTTCCCTTAGACTGGGAACAAGTGGGTGTATTCTCTTGCCACTTCTACTCAACATTGTGCTGGCAGTCCCAGACATTACCACTAGTCAAGAAAATGAAATAAAATACAAAAAGCTCAGAAAAGAAGTTAAAGTTCTCCTGTTTGCAATGATGTGATTATATATGTTGGAAATCCCTGGATATACACAAAACAACAAGCAGAACCAGTAAGTGAACTTAGCAAGATCACAGCTGCAAGGTTAATACTGAAAAAACAAAAAACAAAAAAACCTATTTTGCTGTCATGTGTTGGCAGTAAACAATTGGAAATAAAATATTTAATGGCACAAAAGAAATGAATTGTTTGGAACAAATCTAACAAAATTTGTCCAAGACCTTTATACTGAAAAGTAAAAAACAACACAGGGAAAAAAATAAAGAAGTTATAGATAAGCATAGACATACCATGTTCATGGATTGGAGGGCTGCACATTGGATTACAATGATCTCAAACTGATTCAACACAATCTCAATAAAATCCCAACATGATTTTTGATAGAAATCAACAATCTGATTCTAAAAGTCATCTGGAAATAGAAATAAATGATCTAGAATATTCAAAGCAATTTTTTTTAAAAAAGCTGGAGGATTGACCCTACCTGATTCTAAGTCTTTCTATAAAATTACACTAATAAGGACAGTTGGATATTGGTCTAAATAAAAAAAATGAAATATTCCTATGTATGTTTTGGAGTAATAGAGCCCAGAAATAGACCCTCACGTATATGGTTGTTTATTGACAAAAGTGTCAAGGTAATGGGTAGAAATTTTGTTGAAAGGAAGGCTTTTGGATGAATGCTCTACCAACTAGATATCCATATAAAGAATTAAGTATCAAACGTTATATCAAACACAGTAATGAACTTGAAATATTTCATAGGACCATAAACCTAAAATAATAAAGCCCCTAAAATAAAATATAGATGTTTGCTACCTTGGGGTAAAAACAGGACTCTAGGATAAAACATAAAATCATACAACCTTTTCTTTAAAAAGGTAAATTAAACATCATCAGCATTAACAAGTTTTGGCCAGGTGTCATGGTGCACACCTGTTATCCCAGAGACTCAGATGCTGAAGCAGGAGGACACAAGTGTGAGGCCAACCTCAGCAACTTAGAAAGACTGTGTATCAAAATAAAAAATTAAAAGGGATGTGGCTCAGTGGTAGAGTGTCCCTGGGCTCAATCCCCGATAGCAAACATACAAAATTCAAATTAAAAAGTTTCATTCTTCAAAAGGTACCATTAGAAAATGAAAAGTCAAGGCACGTATCAAGAAGAAATATTTGCAAGGATTTGTGTCTAGAATATAAAAAGAACTTTAAAAATTCAGTATTAAGAAAACCAACAAAAATTTTAAAGGCAAGAGATTTGAACATACATTTCACAAAAGAAGTCACATAAGTGGTTGATAAATACAGGCAAAAACGCCACCATGAGATGCCACCACACCCACTGAGACGGCTAACTTTCAAAGACTGACGGTGTCAGCTGGTGGCAAGGATGTGGCAACTGGAGCTCTCTGACCTGGCCGTGGGGATGTAAAGGGGGATAGTCACTTTGGGGCAAAATTTGGTGTTTCCTTTAAAATTTAACTATACATCTCTCGTGTGACCCAAGCAAGCATTTACTCTGGGACACATGCCCACAAAAGACTTGCACACAGCCGTACGGCAGCCCCCTGCAGTGTGGGCTCCCCACTCCTGTGTGTGTCACCAGAGGAAGCATGAAGGAGACCTCCTGCCACAGTGGTGCAGGAGGAAGGAGGTGGCCCTGGAGGCCCTAGAGGCCCTGGAGCCCCAGCCTTGGTTCTGCCACTTGCCAGCCGTGTGACTTCCCCCTCCAGCCCTCTGCTTCCTCAGCTGTGAGGCCCGGGAGCAGAAGAGCCGTGTGCTCTTCTCTGAGGTCACAGAGGGGGACAGCAGCTCAGTGGGCATCAGAGTCCCAGGAACAGGAGGGATGCCAGGAGAGCAAGCACGTGTGCCCAGGGTATGTGTGCCCCTGTGGCAGGCTGACCATTTTGTGGGTGCCCACAGAAGGCAGGAGCAGTGGGCAGATGGCCAGATAGAGGGACAGGCCACACAGACAGGGTCAGCACAGGCACCTGAGACAAGGGTGTCAGGTCTCAAATCCCTGCATTGCCTGACCCCCCATCCTCACCTCCCCACAGCCTGGCTCTGTCTCCAGGTGCCATGATGCCTGGGTGTAAGCAGCAACTGTACGGCCCAGAGCAGGTGCCCCACAGCTGGAATACAGCCGGCAGGGCGTGTGCCAGGCCCCGCTCCACATTTGCACTGTCTAGTTTCGCTGTGTTTTGTTTTCAAACCCCAAATAAAATGCAGTGAACTATTGTGTTGGGTTGTCTGCCCAGAGCAGGCCTCTGGCTCTTCCCATGGCAGAGACAGGCCTCTCCTGTGTGGGGGCGGCAGGGGTTTGGGGGAATCTCAGCCCGAGGCAGCAGGATATGCTCCTTCTGAGGGAAAAGGGACGCACGACAGCACTCTTGCCTTTAACCATAAACCTGTCCGTCTCACAGGGCAAGGGACACAGGCTTAAGCATCAGGCAGAAATGGGTTCAAATTCCAGCCGAGCACTGAGAACTGGCCAGTCCCCAAAGCTCCAAGACCCCAGATGCTCAGCTATAAATGGTCAAGAGAGCTACCAGCTCCCCTAGTCACATATAGGAGGGAGAAGACGGGCTGTCCCTCCACTGTCCACACACCTGTCCACTCAGGGATGCCTTGGGCAGCAAAGCAGGGCCCTCCAATGGCTCCTCATTGGCAAGGCTGGGCAAGAGAAAGCCCCGGATGGTGGTTAGCTTGGGGACCTGAGAGCTTCCTGGGTGGCAGCCTCTGGCTGGCCTTGTCTTCCTGGCTGCCCAGCTCCTGAGTGGCTGCACGAAGGCCCAGGTGGTGGCCCTGGAGGAAGCTCCTGGCTTTTGCAGTGATGCGCTTGCTCCTTCTTTCCTTCCTTTCATACTAGGCACTAAACCCAGGGGCGCTTTACCACTGAGCCACATCCCCAGCCCTTGTGTTTTAACTTCTGAATCTTGCCAAGCTGCAGAGGGCCTCGCTAAATTGCTGAGGCTGGCCTCTGACTGGCCATCCTCCTGCATCAGCCTCTCGAGTCTCTGGGATTATGGGCGTGCACCACTGCACATGGGCTGGGCTCCTTCTGGAGGCCCACGTGTGGCCTTGCTCCAAGGAGTTCCACAGCTCTGTGAGCATCAAGCGTGCTGCCTTTCCTGCACGGAAAGGCTGGAGGTTAGGAGTGCCCTTGGTCCAAAGGAGGCGGCCACAGTTTCAAATGGACCCACGGCAGGACAAGGCCCAGGCTGGGTTTGGGCCTGTGCTGCTGAGCCAAGGTGCCACCTGCAGGCATGAGGGTCATTCAGGACATGACTGGGAACCAGAGGCACACATTGCCCCAAATTAAGAGCTCACACAGACGGCTTGCTGTTTTTCACAACTGGGTAGGCCAGGACTCCCACTGGGGTCCAGCTGGGGTCCTTCTGCTCCACGCAGGGTGGGCTGGGTGTGAGGGTGGAGCTCAGCTGGCAGCAGGGTGACCCTGAAGGTCCACCACAGCTTTGTCACAAGTCTGATTCCTCGACAGCATGACAAGAAGGCTGGGCTGAGTAGGACTGTCCCCCTATGTACCTGCACATGGCCCCTTAAGCACATTCTCAGGGTAGATGAGCCCTTCAGTCACAGCTCAGGGCTGCCTGCACGTCCCAGGGGCCCAGAGGAGGAGGCCAGGCTCCTGACCTCGACACAAGCCCCACAGCGTCACTTGCACTGCAGCGTGTGGTCGAGTGAGATGCTCGGTCAGCCGGACTCCAGGGCTGGGACTGAGATCCAGCTTTCCGAGAAGAAGGGTTATTTTGGAAGGCCTCTTGGCAAGGCTATTTCCTCAGGAAGCCCGTGAGAGAGCCACTTACTACCACCAACAGCAGCATCATGCTCACCCTTATCATTACGAACTCCACCATCACCACCATCACCACCATCGTCACCACCGTCACCACCATCATCACCATCATCACCACCATCATCACCACCATCACTATCATCACCACCATCATCACCACCATCACCATCATCACCACCATCATCACCACCATCACCATCATCACCACCATCACCACCACCATCACCATCACTACCATCATCACATCACTACCATCATCACCATCATCACCACCATCACCACCACCATTACCATCATCAACATCACCATCACCATCACCATCACCACCATCACCAGCATCACCAGCATCACCAGCATCATCACAAGCATCACCACCATCATCGCCACCATCATCACCATCATCACCACCATCACCATCATCACCATCATCACCACCATCACCACCATCACTATCATCATCACCACCATCATCACCATTATCACCACCATCACCAGCATCACTACCATCACCACCATCACCACCATCAGCACCATCAGCACCACCACCACCATCATCACCATCATCACCACCATCACCAATATCACTACCATCACCACCATCACCACCATCAGCAGCACCATCAGCACCATCAGCACCAGCACCACCACCAGCTTCTTTACCACTCTCTAACACCACCTTGGCAACCTCATCATGTGGAGCACCAATTTGTGCACATGCTCTCTGGATTGGCCAAGACACCAAGTCACAGAGTGACTGACCTAAGGCTCCCTGGCGGCAAACTGCTGTCCATCACACCCCTCCCAGGGGCTCCGCCTTCACCCCTCTGCTCCCCTGTCCTCCCGAGGCTGACAGGGCTTAGCCCCGGAGTCCTCTCCACAAACATGAGGGAAGGCGGGGGCTTCTGGGGGCCTGCTCTCCTGTTCCTGGGGCCCTCCTGCTCCTGTGCAGCTGAGGGGAAGGGGGACACAGCAGACGTCCGGTGCTGTCCACACTAATCAAGTTGAATAATTGCCACTCGTGCGTTTGGCGTCACGCAGCCCTGAACTTGGCTGTCTTGCAGAGGCTTTCACCAGGCCCTCTGGGGAAGTGACTCAGGAGTGCCGCCTACTCCCCGAGGTCAGGGGTCTCCTTCTCCAGCTGGAGGAGAAAGGCTAAATGGCTGTCCTAGGTCAGGGAGCGACTGTGGGTGAAGTGACAAGGGGAGCCGGTGCCTGACCAGCACCTTGGGCTCTGACGACTGAATTACCCCAAAGAGACGAGCGTGATTTCATTTCCAGTCTACCTGCGGGAGGGGGAAATCAACGTTTGCTAAATGACAAGGAAACAGGTTGGGAGGAGGAAAATGTATTTCCAACTGGTAATGGGGCGTTACCGACAGTGACCAGTCAGAAGTAAGGATGGAGGGCCCACCTGGCTGGGCCTGGCCACGACAGTGGACACGGGCTGGGGGCTGACGGCCAACATCATGGGAGGGCAACACACCCCACCGCCCAGGCAGGGCGGCCAGCACTGGGGGTGAGCCCAGGGGATGCCCCCGTCATCTGTGGACAGAAAGGACACAGCAGTAGACCTGCCAGGTCGGAAGCACCCAGAGGAGGGCAGGTGAGCGAGGAGGGGATCCCTGGGGCAAGGGCCGTGCGCCTCCCAGGACTTGGCCAGCCCCGAGGCCCACCCAAGGGGGCTGAGCAGTCGTGCTGGTGGGGAGGATCTGTCTTCTTCCTCCCTGAGCTCTGCTGTGCGTTCAGAAAATGCAGCACAGAGACTCCTAAATGCTGGCCTAGTTCCCAAAGCCGGGGAGGAAGGGGCACCCAGCACAGAGCCTGCCCTGCCCCGTGGGGGTGGCCATTCAGCAAGTACAGTGCTAGGCAGGGTGGAGGAGGGCAGAGGGTGGGGGCCCAGTCCAGGCTGGGTGGAGGAGCCCCACGAGGCAGGGACAGGAAGTAGTGTCAGTCTCAGGTCGGCCCAACGGAGGCTGGGAGTGTTTCCAGAGGAGGGAGCCATAGGAACGTAGGGCTCCACTGGGCAGTGAGCTGGGCGAGGGCCCCGCATCGGTCTCCTGTGCCCCTGACCACACAGGAGGATATTTACAGCCAGGGCAGACCCCAGTTTGGGGAGGCAGGACGGTTCACACTCAGCAGCCTCAAGAAGTCTGAACTCAAGGATAGGAGACTGTGGGCCGGGAGGCTGGCCTATGAGAGCAGGGCTCCATCCTGGAGGCCTGGCGGCCCACCCATCTACATCTTCCCTTCCTGCCTGGCTCTCTCTGAATCTTTGTTCTTTGCACCCCATTCCTGAGCCTCCTGACCACAAGCACTGGGCTCTGTCTGACCGCACTGACCTCAGGACACCAACCACTTTCTGCAGCCCTGGCTTTCCTTTGGATCCAGCTCCCAATTACTCTTTCTTCCCAGGATTAGCCCCTCAACTATGCACATCTTCTGGGGGCTGGCAGGGGTTGTCACTGTCCCAGCCAACACTGCCCTGCTCAGGAGTCTGGGCCCATGCAGACACTCTGCCCTTGACCAGCCGCAGTTGTCCTCTACAGAGAGAGAGAGTGGACAAACAGGCAGAGGGAGCAGTAAACCCCAGGAGGCGTCTGGCCAGGTCTGGCCCAGGCCTCGTGAGGAGTTTGCCCAAGTTCACATGGTGAACTCGAGGCAGGTGAGAGCCAGGCGCCACCAGGGCCTCTGGGGCCTGCCTCAGTCTCTCACAACTGCTGTGCAAAGCCAAGGCGTTTGAGAGCTGTAGAGCATGATGTGCGCCTGTGTGGGAGGTTTCCTCGGCAGGACGTCCCCCTACGGGCCCCAGAGCCACCTTCAAATGCACTGTGTCCTGTGTGGAATGCACTTTCAAATCATTTCTGCTTTAATCCAAAACATAATTCATTTGAGAAAGTGCAGAAAATATAAGAAGAAACAGATAAGAGGGAAGAAAAATGTTAGTGAGCTCTCCCTAAAGGAGTCACCATTAGCAATGCTGTAGCTTCCTCCTAGTCACTCCTCTGTAAACAGATAAACCGCCTAAGTTTTACACGTTGTTTGTTTAGGCCGTCGCCGACGGAAGTCGACAGTTTAGATCCTACGCGTTTACTGTTTTATACCCTATGTATTAATCCAATAATTAACTTGATCTGGTTCGTTAAGTATCGACGCACCTTCCTCATCAAATGACTGGTGTGACGCACTGTTTTCTCGGTCACCTCTCAGTTGTCTGCATCACCTGAAATGCTCCTGATGAGGGTCCGTCAGGGTCCTGGGGATGCTGGAATGAAGTGCCCCACCGCGTCGTCTCCACCATCTTCATGGGACCTGTGGTCTCCCTGCGAGGACTCCCTGGCCTGGGGGGCAGGGGGCGGAGGCTGCCGGCCACAACACCTGTGGTGGGTCGGCCGTGGCCTGAGAAGGACTTCGTTGCCGATGTCTCCTTCTTGGGTTTCTGTGTGTGGACAGGTTTTCCTATTCTTACTGTCCACAGTAGTGACCGGAACTGAGGGTGCCCCTGCAGGGACGATTTATGAGAGGATGGAGGTCCATCTGTCGACTGCCTCCAGAAGACAACGTTGGGGAAACGAGAATCCTGGCCGGGCTGGACTCACTCATTTCTGACGCTGCGAGCAGGGGGCTATTGGTTCAGCTCCAAGGACCCAGAGCAGGCAAGGGATGAGGGTTCCAAGGGACAGAGGAAGATGTGCAGCAGCAGCATTTTTCTTATTGATTCGAGAATGCTCTTTATTATCGCGGCATTGGCCATCCCTCTGGCAGCTGTGACAGGATCCCCTCTCATCTTCACTGTCCTGCGTGAGCCGGGGCCCATGGGACCAGCACAGGCTGTGCCTGGGGACATTTCTGCCATCAGTACTCAGGTTTGTCAGCCTTCCTGCCTACTCAACAGACAGTGCTGGGCAGTTTTTAAAGTGTCGCCTCTGGCAGAGATGCGCCCGAGATCCAGCGCAGCCCGGGCCATCACAGGGAATCAGCGTCAATTGATTTGGAAGGACTAAAAACATCACGTCGCAGGCAGGAGACGCCACACCCGCCAGCTCCCAGGAGAGTCTGGTTTTCAAGGCAAACACCAGAGTCCCTGCTTATGGGAGGCAGACACTGGGGGCTGCCAGCGACCCCCATTCCTAGTGTTCGTGTCTCTCGGTGGTCCCCTCCCACGCTGGACAGGGCCAACCTGTATGACCAACGGGACATTGTGGAAATGAAGTATGTGACTCAGAAGCTGGGATCTAAGAGACGAGTGTCTTCTGCCTCCCTCTCGGGAAGCCACTGCCACGGTGTGAGTCCACTCGAGCAGCCCGAGGAGAGGTCGAGGGCCTCCTGCCCACAGCCTGCACTCCTGGCCAGCCATGGGCAAGGGCCTCTTAGAAGGGGATCACCCAGCCCTATGGAGCTGAGCCCGCCCAGCAGACAGCTTGGTGGCCACCTCTCAAGGAAGCAGGCCAGACCCTCCTGGCCACGCTGCTCCTGGATTCCTGACCCACAGAAACTGAGAGCTGTGTGTGGTTAGCGTTGCTTTAAGCTACTGTGTAGCCAGGGGCCATTTCTTGGGCATCAAGAGATAACCAGAGGAATGGCTAGCTGGAACCTATGGCACAGTTCCAGATCCAGGGCCGAAGCCCAGGTGTGGACCCAGCCCCTGTGCCCATGAGCCCGGCTACCCAGCTGCTGGCATGCCATAACTTTTGAGATCAGAGCTCAGGGTTGAGGCTGTGGAACTTAAACCTCTCCATAGAGCTGCTGGTACCTTCTGGCCTCAGTCTTCCCTCTGCAAAATGAGAGAGTTGAGCTAAGAAGGACAGTTTCTACCTGACCTTCTAAGGTCCACAGTGGCCATGTGAGACCCCCTCCCACTCCTACACCTGCCTCCCTGACAGGGCCTGACAGTGCACCCCAACTCGAAAAACACCAGAGCAGAGCCTCACCCAGGCTGCCCATTGCTCCCTGGTGTTCATCAGGGTCTCCAGAGAGGACGAGTCCGTTAGAAAGGTGTGCAGATACATAGAAAGAGGTATTATGGACATGGGCCTCAGTGATGATTACACAGGCTGAACAGCCCATGATCTGCCATCTGCAACCTGGAGATACAGGACAGCTGCTGGAGCGGCTCCAATTCAAGACCAGAGTCTCAAGTCCAAGAGCTGCTACATCCAGGGAAGGACATGGACATCTGGAGAGAAGGGAACAAACTCACCTTTCATCTTAGTCTGTTTTCTGGTGTCGTAACTAAATGCCTGAGGCTAGTACTTTATAAAGACAAGAGGTTTGGGGCTGGGGTTGTGGCTCATTGGTAGAATACTTGCCTAGCATGTGTGAGGCACTGGGTTCTATTCTCAGTGCCAAATATAAATAAATTAAATAAAAGTCCATTAACAACTAAAAAAATATTAAAAAAGAAAAGAAGTTTGTTTAGCTCCCAAGTCAAGAGCATGGTGTGGCTTCAGCAGATGGCAGTGGCAGGAAGGTCACTGGTGAGAGGGAGCAAGAGCACGGGAGGTGACCGACCTTGCTTTATTCAACCCATCGTCAAAGGAACCAGCCCAGGCCCAGCAATCCTGGCCCACTCCTGTGCAAAGGCTCTGATCCCTTCCATGAGGGGACCTGAGACCCAACCACCCCACCAGCCCACCAGTGTTAGGGCTCCAACACAGGGATGAAGCCCACCCAGTGTGGGTGGGACCCACTGACTGGGTCCACAGGTTCCAGTGCTGATCTCTTCTGGAAACACCTCACAGACACACCCAGAACTGGGTCACCAGCTCCCTGGGCTCCTGGGCCCAGCCAAGCTGACACAAGGAACTAACCCTCCCATCCGCCTGTGACTCCTTCTGAAAATCGAGACATGATTCACGTGCCATGGAACCCCCGTTTCACAGAGTACTCTTAGTACACACATGTAGTTGTGCAACCTCACCACTACCTAGTTCCCCAGCAGCCTCATCACCCCAGAGGAAGCCACGCCCACCCTGCCCTGCCCAGGCCCTGGAGACTCTGGGTCTACTTTCTGTTCCTGTGAGTTTGCCTTTCTGGACGTTTCAGACGCACAGAATCCAATAACATGCAGTCTTTGCGCCTGGCTTCTTGGAGTTATGGTAGAGCTGCCTGCGGCAGCAGGGACAAGCACTCCCCCCTTTTCATGGCTGAATGCTATTCCACTGACCACAGGCTGCCTAGCCACTCACCCGCAGGTGGACAAGCAGGCTGTGCCCACCTCATGGCTATCATGCATAGAGCTGGCCCACCCCCAGGACAGGAAAGGCCAGAGGAGCTGTCCCTCTGCTTAAGGGACATCAACCCTGTGCCTACGTTTTGATTAAGTTCATGTATGAGTTGACTCCTAGGGGAAGACTCTGCCCTCTGGATGTTTAAAGGCACTTGCTTTATCCACAACAGGCAGGGTGGGCCCAGAGACTTCAGCTGGTGCAAGCCCATTTTCCTGATGCTGTCTCCCCCGTGAGCCTGGGGTTGAATGACACCAAGAGACCAGGAGTCAGGAAGGACCCCTTGCCAGGGCAAAGCATGCTGACCTCACCACTGGAACCTCCCACGCACCCCAGAGGCCTAGGACCGGAATGCCTGCTCCCTCAGGTGGCTCGGCGCCCAGTGCAGGCCCCGGGGCTGGCTCAGCCTCTGCCCAGCCTGTGGCAGCAGAGGGTTGCCGAGCCCACCGCTCAGCTTCTCCTTCTGTATAATGGAGGTGACAACATCTACGCAAGGGCCGGTGCCGGGGCCATGGGGCCACGTGCTGAGTTTTTCACCAGATGGGATGGAGGGGTCCTGAGCAGCACTGGGAGCACAAACCTGCTCCAGAGAGCAAGCGGCCAAGTAAATAATGGAGAAACAAAGCTGGGCAGGGCTCGGGCTGGGCCCAGGAGGCCCTGGCCTACCCGTGGCTTGTTGACTACTTAGAGTGACCGTGAGGCTGGACACCAGGTCCAGGGGTGAGGGGACCACAGGAGGTGGTCTGCCTGCAGTGCTTGGGGCACCCTCCCCTGCCCGCCTCGTCCCCTCAGTCTGACCACAGAGTGCCGAGCTCCGAGGCTGGCCTGGGTAGGAGGCCAGGCAGCCCCACCCCAGCATGGGGCCACCCATCCACCCTGGTCTGCACCTATCAAAAAACATGATAAA
>CM053399.1:182795507-182860794 GCA_028644305.1 Xerus rutilus
CCGGGGCCTGCCCAGCTCCTCTGCCGATGGAGGCTCTCAGCTGTCGTTCTGTGTGGCTGCCTTCACTCGGCCCTCTCTGCGTGAGGCCCATGCTGCACAACGTCCAGCCCCTGCAGAAGACCCCAGCATTCCCCGGCCTGGGCCACCACGAGTGAGGCGGGGATGGCCACTTGCCTATTTCCTCGTGCCCCTTGTGCAGGACTCTGTCAGGCACAAACCCAGGGGTGCGATGGCGCGTTATTGAAGAACTTGGACAGAAACCTCGGAGGACCCTGTGGATGGTGTCCTGTGTGAGTCACAGTCTCCTCCTCAGGCCAGTTTCTCCTGTCCCTTCCCTCTGGACACTGGCCCCTCCCAGCCTGCAGTCCTCCAGCTGCAGCCCATCCTGCCCACAGAGGCGGTACGGTGGCTGCAGGGGAGTGCCAGGGGCGTGGCTCTGATGCTCTCTGCTTCTGGGACATTTCTAGACCTGCTCTTCTGGGCATGGAGGGGCCAGTGAAGAACGGTCCATCCTGCTGGCCAACCCTGGAATCGTGCTTTCTAGAAGGTGACGCTGGCCATGTGGCTGAATGGACCACCCCAAGCTCTGCAGCTGGGCAGCAGCCCCAGCACTGTCGAATGCCAGTGTGACAGCGCCAGTCCCGTCCAGTGCACTGGGGCCGGCTGTGCCTTGGGGGTGCACCCCGCCTGGTCACAGTGGCCTCGGGACCCTGTACACCCTCCCACCCGGGCTGCCTCCCACCACTGCCTGGACGGCAGCAGAGCCCAGGCTCAGCCCTGGGACTCCCCCATGGCTAGGCTCACCTGCCTCCCTCCTCAGCTGCGGTCACCGCGAGGCCACTTACCTCAGAAACCCCTTCTCTGCGCGGCCCAGCCACCTCCGTGCTCCGTGTGTGGCTGTGCTTGGCCCCCAGCCCCACGAGGCCGTGGATGCCTGGTCGGTGCCCAGCAAGCACTTAGGGAAGGCAGGGATTGGAGGGACCATCCCCACACCCTCAAGGACCCAGCCTCCCAAGCCTGCCCACAGCCTCAGCCAGGACGCAGAGGCCCCAAATGCCCGAGGCTGGGCCAGGACTGGGCCCTGATTCAGGATCCAGGAAACCGAGGCCGCCCATCCCTGGCCACCCCCTGCCCCTCTACTCCCGGTCCCTGAAGGGCCGACACCCCCGCTCACTGCCAGGCCCTGCACCTTGATGCAAGGGGTGGGCGGGGCTCCATGGGGAGGCCACTTCCTGGGGGAGGCCACACCCATTCTTCACTGGCCCTCCATGCCCAGAAGAGCAGGTCTAGAAATGTCCCAGAAGCAGAGGGCATCAGAGCCATGCACGTGGCACCCCCCTGCAGCCACCGTACCACCCACCTGTACGGCCCAGACCCCCTCCAGGTCCAGGATGCAGCTGCCCCTGGCAGGGCTGCCAGGCAGCACCCCCAGGGACAGGCAGGCCGCGGGCCGAGCTGCCACCAGTCCCCAGGGTAACTGGCACACATGCCAGGCTGTGGGCGGCACCAGTGAAGGAGCTGCTGGTCCAGAGGACATCCTGCCCATCCCCTCACCTGTTTCCAGGTGCTGGAGACATGCTTTCCAGACTGTCCACACCTGGGGAGGAAAGAAGAGCAGACAGCCTTGGGGTATGGCACAGGAGAGCGTGTGCCCCAGGACACACGCCGCGGGCACAGCCCCAGCCAGCATCCCCTCCGAGGGAGGCCTCACCCTCTGGACACCGTCTATGGTAAATGGTGAGCCAGTGTCCTGGGTGAGCCCTCTGGGCCCTGGGCTGGGACCTGCCACGGGGGAGGTAAGTGGAGGGGCCACTTGCAAAGGCAGGAAGGACCCGGGGCAGTACCACCAGAGAGGCGGCCGGCAGAGGCTTCCTGGAGGAGTCGGTATCAGCAAGCTGAGGTGAGGAAGGGGTCCAGAAGAGGAGAGAGGACAAAGGCCAGAGGCCACCGTGAGCCCAGGTGCTCGGGAGCCAGCCCTGCCGGGGCCGGAGCCTCTGCGAGTGTGAGTGTGAGTGTGCGTGCCTGTGCGTGTGCGACTGGGTGTGTGTGAGCGCGAGAGGGAAGCGAAGGGTGGCAGAGCACAGGGCACCAAAATGGGGAGCCAAGACCTCAAGACTCCATCCTGAGAGCACTGGGGAGCCACGCGGGGTGCAGCCACCCTGCCGACTCAGGCAGGTTCTCCAGGCTGCCGGGTAGAGCTGCACTGGAGGCCAGCAGTGGCCAAGGTACCAAGTGGGACATTAAAGGGTTGCAGGACAGAAGGAGGGCAGTGTTGGCCAAGAGAGCCCATCTGAGAGGTGCCCAGCTGGTCTTGGCAGACTTCAGGTGTGCAGCGAGGGCCCGAGCCCATCATCCTGCAGCTGCCCAGCTCCCAAACTGTCCCAGCCCATGCACAGGCATAAAAGCTGCCCCAATCTCCCAGGGGCCCCATGTGCTAAAAGGCAGAAAGACAGTTTGGACCACAGACGAGAGCGCAAACTACCTGAGGCTTGACGCCTGCTCTGCTGCTTACAAGCTGGGTGACCTCAGGGGAGTGACTTGGCCTCTCTGAGCCTCAGCAGCTTCATTGGCAGTGGTGGAGGACAGCAATCGTACCTGCACGTATTCATGCAAAGCACACACAAGTCCAGCGGCTCACAGCAGCCAGCAGGTTCCCTTGCTGGGAGGGCTGGGCTCCTCCTTCAGCCCAGGCTGGGGTTGGGAGTGGGTTGCTTCCCATATATCCTCACCTCCTTGGACCAGTGGCTCCTCCAGGACGGACAGGGACCATGAGAAAGAGTTCGGGGCTAGCTGTCGCAGCAGCGTGGGGAAGGCCCTCCTCAGCCTTCCTGCAGCCCACGCTGCGGGCATGCCCAGTGGAGACCAGGCAGGGCTCACCCTCTGAGAGGGCCTGAGGACCCGGCCCCACCTTTGTCCCGGGGCCCTGGGAGCCGGAAGCTGAAGGGGTCAGTGTGCCCTCTGAGGTGTCCTTGCCCTGCCCCAGATAGACTCGCTGTGCAGGTATCCCAGTCCAGCTCTGGGCCGCTGGCAGCTGGCACTGAGGAAACCAGGTCAGGAGATGGG
Source organism: Xerus rutilus (assembly GCA_028644305.1). NCBI lineage: Eukaryota > Metazoa > Chordata > Mammalia > Rodentia > Sciuridae > Xerus > Xerus rutilus. The sequence goes on from CM053399.1 coordinate 182,798,571, forward strand.
TCATTACATCTACCACCCAGGGTCTAGGTGGCCCCCTAGCCCACCTTTGCCTCTGCCTGGCTCCAAGAGGCACAGAACTAACACAGCTGGCCTTGGGAGGGGGCTGCCCTGCCCACCCGGGGTCAGCAGTGGCCCCAGTCACACGCCCTCCCCCAGGCTGAGGGCCTGACCAACAGGGTCTTTGCCCACTCTGGAGGCTGGGCTGGGGACACAGTTGGACAGCAACAGAGACAAGGGTTCAGGGACGCTGGATCCACTGCCAGTGCCATATGGCCATGGGGTACAGGGACCAGGCAGCCGCATGGGGTCTCCAGGATCAGCCTCACCTGGATGCTGAGCCCCTCCTGCCTCCAGGCGGACATGGCCACCTCCCTCCCACTGAGGCAGCGGGCAGGTGGGGGCTCGGAGCTCTTCCCACTTCCGCCTCCACAGAGCAGATCTTCAGCCAACAAGACAAAACTGGGTGTGCACATTTTGAGCACCTGCTGAATACAGCATGGTACTGATGCCTCCCAGCCCTGGAGGCTCAGAGGAGCTCAGACACAGTGGGTGCCTGGCAAGGGAGCCAGAGCCCTGCCCGCTTTACCCTAGCACCACCCTCCCACCCACCCTTCTCCCCCAGGCCCAGGCGTGAGGCAGGGGCAGAGATTTGGGATCCAACTCCAATAGCCTGACTCGACCCCCATCCCATCTCCCTAGAGGAACAGCAGAGGCTTATGGGACTGTATCCCCACAGCCAGATCAGCAAGGGGAATGGAGACAGAGAGACAGAGACATGTAGGGAGACAGAGACAGGGAGGGAGAGAGAAACAGAGGGAGGCAGAGAGAGAGGGACAGGGACAGCGAGGAGGGCACAGGGAGGAGGGGACAGGAGAGGACAGCCATCGTCTTCAGCACCACTTAGCCCGACTGTTAAAGGATTCCCGCGATTGGGCTCAGGGGAAGCCATAAATCTCAATAACCATCGGCCCAAGTTTTCCTGCCTCCTTGAATCAACAGACATAATTTCATTGGCCGCCCAGACTCCCAGAGGGCTTTCTGATAAAAAGCCACTTCTTCAAAACATCAAACCCAAGTCGCTCTGCCTCTCCAGCCACCCAGGGTCAGGTTTCCTGAGAGGGTCGAGCCTGAGGCGGGGGCAGGCTGTGGTGGGCGGCCAAGGAGGGCCTGCTCACAACCTGCGGGGGCCAGGGTCACCTCGCGGCCTCTTTGAATGTGACACCACCCAACCGAGAGAGACCCTCCCAGCTCTGCTGAGTTACGACTGGCGTGGGGTGCTTGCTCCTGCCGGGGGCCAGCCTTCACCTTGGGCTGGTTCTACTGTGGAAAATGCTTCTGAGGCTCCTTGTGAATCCTGGGAACCCCCCAGGGTGGCTCCCACAGTGAGGTGGTGGCTCGGCCACCCACCCAGAGCCACCCAGAGGGAATGCAGCCAAGGTGGGATTTGAGCCCAGGGCGCCAGGTCCTGGCCTGGGCTACCACCCTGGACCACTGTCCTTTAAGGAAGCACAGACCACTTTGGGGACCTCACCTCATGGAGGGGGACACTAAGGCCTAGAGGACTCTTGCTCAGGGACACAGGGAGACAGCCCAACAGGACCAGGATGTGGCTCCTGACTGTTTCAGAGAGAGACTTCACTAGGCAGCCCTCCCTGGGGCACAGGAGAACAGCCGGGGAGGCCTGGCTTCGGGGGTGCCCCTCTCCTGGAGATGCCATCTGAACCAGGGTGCATGCTCCCTGGCCTGCATGCTGAGCACCAGGGCAGCACCAGCCCCATGCAATACGGTGAGAACAAGAGACACGCCCAGGCGCCCTCACCCTCCTCAGGGGCCCTGGGAGACGCTGGGTCCCTCCGAGCAGCCCGGCTCCTCCTCGACTCACAGGCCTCAGGACACCCCAGGACCTTCCAGCACGCGGAACCCTAAATGAAGCTCACCTCAGCCCCGGGTGGCTCAGGCTGGAAGCCTCGGGCTCCTCATCCATGTATTCCCTGAGCCTCTGAGGGCCCTGGGTGCTGGGCTCGGGGAGGCGGAGGTGAACAGTGCTGGTGCCCAAGGACTTGGCCTGGTGGGGAGCTGGGGAGGGGCAGGTCCCTCAGTGGGCAGCTTTGATGCTATGTGGCAGGGACTTGGTCAGGGCTTGTCCAGACTGGGGGGTCAGGGAGGGCTTCTGAAAGTAGTGGCATCTGGTGGGACAGCGGGGATGAGAGCAGGTGCACCAGGGGACAGAGCCTCCCACTTCCAAAGGGCCAGGACGAGCCCTTGGAGTCCGTGCCAGGGCTGGGTCCCTCTGCCACGCTGGGACTGTGCTCTCGAGGCACATGTGGCCCCCCCAGTTTGGTGCTGATGACCCAACGTCAGAGACTCAGCAAGCAAAGGAGTCGGGGGGCAGAGAGATGAGAGGGCGAGACCAAACCCAGTGTCAGGCAGACTCAGCCAGGCTCGGGGAACGCTGGCCACGGAGGGCTGGCCCCGCCCCAGGCTCAGGAGCCCAATGGCCAGCCTCCCCCAAGATCCTCAAGAGGAGAGCGCCAGGGCGCTCAGGCAGGGCAAGGCTGCGCCCCATGCATCCTGGGGGCTGCCCTTTGCTGCCTCTCCTCCCCAGCGTTGCACCACTTGCACCAAAGCCCGGAGGAGGCAGTGGGTGCCTCTGCCCAGGCAGACGGCTGAAGGCGAGGCCGGCCTTAGAGAAGGCCCTTCTGCTGAGAAACGACGGGAAGGTGGGATGTTCCTGAGCGAGTGCAGCCCTGCTGGAGGCCCGCACAGCAGCGGCCAGCTTGTCCATTCTGAGTGCCTGCCGGGGGGCACAGGGGCTTTCTGGGGGCAGATGGCTGCCTCTTGCTGCTGTCTCCACGTCCCTGCCCCATGAGAGCAGCCTATGCTATCCCTCCTGTCCAAGGGGGCTTGCCTGACAGGCCTCCTTCCCTCCAAGTGGCATCTGGATAAACGTGAACACAACCTCTTGGCCAATCAAGAGCCGCAGGGGCACCTCCTCCAGGAAGCCCTCCAAGCTCAGTCACAGCTTGGCCAGACCAGTGTGTGTGAGCCCCCGAGGACCTAAAAGATTCCAGGCCACGAGAGGACTGACCCCAGGGCGAGGGCTCTTCTGTGAGACAAACCCTGACGGCTCACATCTGGGAAGAGCTCCCCATGGTGATCACACTCAGGCGATGCCCTCCTGGCTGCAGACTCTCCTCCACCCTGATGGTTGTGGCCGGGCCCAGCACTTCCTAGAGGCTGCCCTCTTTGACTCCCCAAAGGTGCCACCAACCATGGTGTCTCTCTAAGCACCCACAGGGAGGAACCCCAGGGAACCCCTGCAACAAACCCCAGGCCCTGAAGCCTGAGGGACTGCAAATGCGTTCTCTGTGCTCAGGTCAGACTGCGGCAGGGCGAGCCAGTGTGCACGCACACCTGGGTGCGACTGGGGAGTTCTCCCTTCAGCCGGCTCAGGGAAGGACAAAGCTTGCCCACATGCTCACACTCCCACCCGGGGTGGGAAACGGCACCAAGGAGCAAGCACCACCTCCCAGTGGGACGCCCTGTGACTGGCAGGTTCGACCCTCCACAGTCACTGCCAACGCAGCCTCTGGGGAGCTTCACGTAAGGCACAAGGACATTCATCCCGGCCAGGCAGACATTTCCCTCCCCACAGAAGAGGCTCACGGGCTCCTAGAAAGTCTACAATTTCTGATCCAAACGGAACTGGTGGGGGCTGGGGACACAGCTCGGTGTCGAGCGCTGGCCTGGCACTTGCAAGGCCCAGGCTTGATCCCCAGCACTGCAAAAAAAACAAATAAAACAAATACGCTGAACTGGACCCTCCCCCCACCCCACCCCGTCCACCCCACTACCCTCCCATTCATGTATCCACCCTGCCATCCATCCTCCACCCGCCCTTCCTTCTGTGCAACTGTCCAGCCAGCCAGCCACCTACCTGTCACCATGCCCCACTCAGGCACCCTCCACCCACCCCCCATCCACTCGCACACCGTCCATTCAGAAAGAAAAGTCAGACACAAACAGAAGCTGATGAAACATGGCCGGGGCACGACATTCTGCACGGACGGACCTTGACCAGGGGGCCGTGTGTGCTCAGGCAGTGGCCGGCCCTGGCCACGTTGTCGGGGTTTCCTGCGGAGCCCTGCTGGTCCTCCCCACTGCTCACTGTCACATGTTGTGGGGGCTGGCTGAGCCCCCTCCACGGCCCTCCAGGGTCCTCCTGGCCCAGCAGCTGCCCCGTGTGGGCCTGTGTGTGAGGCCTGGCACCCTCCTGAGCACAATTCCTAGACTTGGGGAAAATGTCCTTATGCTGTCCTCAGGCCCTTTGGGCTCCCAGAAACCCAGGAGCCTTTGGAAAGCCCACAGCCCAGCCCTGACCTGCATCTTGGCACTTCTACAAGGGGCCAGCGCATTCCTGGGCTCATGGGACACTCTGGAAGGTAAAACTACCAGTCCATTACCTTTCAATGACGTTCATTCAAAAACCTATTAGAGAAGCTCCCAGCCAAGACCAGGGGTCACAACCTTGACCCTCAGCCCTGGGCACATGGGACCACATTTCCCAGCACACACAGCTTACGTTTAACCTCCCGTGGGGCTTCCAGCTGCTAACATGATCTTTGCACAAACTAGACAGTTCAGAGGAGCAGGACTGGATCCCCTGCCTGAGACAAATGTCCACCCACTTCTGCCCATGAGGCCCTCAGCTTGCCTACTCCTGGGCTGGGGTAGGGCCATCCTGTGTCACCAGCTCCCAGAGGCAGGGACCCGTGGGGTGTAGCAGGGGTCTCTGGGGCAACCCCTCCCCTGCTGGGGTTCTACTCTCTGCTTCAGAGGGGCCTCCCTGGAAGCCTGCCCGAGGCCTGCTCCCTCCTGTTCTCCTCAGCACCACCCAGCCTGGCCCTGCTGGGGCAACGGGTGACGAGCCACACCATCTCTCCTAGCCAGGTGCAGGACTAGGGTGCAGTGTTGGGGCCCCAAAGCATGGTGGGGGGGGGGGCTGGAGGGAGAAGAGCAGGCACCTTCCTGATTGGGCACCTGCTGTGGGTTGAGGCTGCATCCACCAGGTCTCCATGTGGAAACACCCTGGAGCTGTCCCAAAGGGGCACCAGCCCACCAATTAACACCCTGGCACAGCCAGCTGGCCTCATCTGCAGCCAAAGAAATGCAAAAAGACAAGTGTGGACCCGGGGCAGGGCGGCCCCATCCGCCACACACGCACGCAGTGGCCTCTGCTCCTGGCCAGCCCTGACCCCACAAAGGGTGGCCACAGACATGGTCCAGAAGTGAAGAGCTCGCTGAGGGTCACCCTGGGCAAGGCAGGGTGGGGCACTTGCTGAACTCTTAGTGCACGGGTGGGGGTCTCTGTGGGGGTGGAGTCGAGGCGGGAGGCTCGGTGGAGTACGGTGTGCAGGGTGAACTCCGCCGAGGCCGCTGGAACAGAGTGCAGAGCTGGCACCCCGTCTGACCTGCACAGGGGTGGGCTTGCCCGGGTGTGATGGCAACAGGCCTCCAGCACCTTTATGGCCACAGTGTGGGATGTCCCGAACCCTGAGGAATAGTCTCAGGACAGCCAGGCCCTTCCCCTAGAAGGGATGGCCTTCATCTCTGGGGTCTTGGAGTTTATTTCCTATGTTTGATGGAGGCTCTGGGAGCAGGGTAGAGGCAGGAGCATCTGCACCCCTGTCCTGGCGGGCACAGCCCACACTGTGGCTCTGCTGAGGCCCCGGCCATGCCTCCCTCTTGATACACACAGCCAACATGGGAAGTGCCCTGAGGACTGTCCCCAGTGTCACCCACCCTGCCAGAGCTCTGCCAGCTGCTGGGTCCTCCTAGACTCAGAGGCAACACAGCTCTTTCCAAAGAGCAGGATTCCAAACCTCATTGCTCTGAGCCTCCGTTCCCTGTCTGTAAAGTGGAGAGACTAACAATTCTGACTTGTCACAAGACCAATGCAAGCGTCAGGCCGGCACCACAGCTAGAGCTGTGCCTGGTCCTCAGGGACCATGCAGATAGAAAAGTCCACGTGGTCACTGGTCACAGTGGCCACACCTGTGATCCCAGCAGTTCGGGAGGCTAAGGCAGGAGGATCACAAGTTTGAGGCCAGCCTGAGCAATTTAGTGAGACCCTGACTCAGTATAAATTAAAACTAGAAAGGGCTGGGGGTATAGCTCAGGGATGCAGCACCCTCGGCTCAATCCCCAGTAGACTTTTAAAATCGAGGCCCTTCCTGGTAGTGCTGTTTCTGTCTTTCCACTCTCATTGTGCACCCCATTAGCAGCCCAGCTGAGTCCTCAAGGTCCCTGGAGTGGGGAGCCAGGCCTCAGAGCACCCTCGTGGTGTGTGTGTGCCACGGGGACAGCAGATGAAGGCCCGGCACAGTAAATAAGCCCGAGGTGAGTGAGGTGAGCCCGTTCACCTTTGGCCCCATCGGCCGGCCTTATCTCCTCCCGTCCACCTGTCCTTGGCCTGTTTGCCCACGTCGGGCTGAGGGACAGCAAGACAAACACAGCCGAGTGGCAACTGGCCAAGGGGCCATGGGGACACGGCCTGGACAGAAGCAGGGTGGGGACAGGCCGGAGTCCAGAGCCTGGGCCCTTGGTGAGCCAAGGTGGGTGCCAGGCCTTGAGGGAGACCCCAGGCCTGCCTCCAGAGACCAGGGCCCCCGCAGCTATCCACAGAGGAAACAGAGACCCAGAGATGGGGGCTGGCACCAGGTGGTGCCCATCACGTGGCACCATCAGAAGCAGGGCCAGACCTCAGGCCTGCTGCCGCCTCCCTCCCACTGCGTGTGGACAGAGAACCCCAGGCTTGGGGCCTGGGAGGTGGGGCTCTGCCCTTGTCTGCATGCCCCTAGCCCTGCCTCACCCACAGCTCGCGGCCCAAGCTGTGCTCCAGATGACTGTGTCCACCATGAATTTTCTCTCTGCCAGACGCGGCCCCCTGGAAACTTCCAAGAAAACTAAGACCCATGCTAACCCCTCCGGCCACCATGGTACACATGTGTCAGGGATAGGTGGGTAGGGAGGGGAGGGATGGGCACATGAAGGCGCCAACTCGAGGGACACAGTGTGGTTTGTGGGGTTTGCAGGAGAGGGACACACCGGGGTGGGGGCAAGACCTTCCTCCACTGCAAGCCAGGAGCAGCCAGCCTGCCACCCACTGTCCCCAGCTTGCTCAGGGAAAAATCTGGGTCCAGGGTGGAGGGGCTAGTGGGGGCCTGGCCCAGAAACGGCCCGAATCCGCTGGGCTGCCTGGCCAGTGTTTACCAAAGATCTCAGAGCTGACAGCCTCCTGGCAATGCGGCCGGCGTCAGCTGGGTCTGCGCCAGCCACCAGGCAGCCCACCCGGCCTGACGACCACCCTCCCATGACTGCAGGCCAGGCTCCTATCCAGTAAGAGCCCAGTTTTCTTGCCCTGGCCAGCCTGGGATGCCCGGGCCTGCCAGGGGACCCCACCCAGTTCCTGGCTCACCTCACCCCTACCCCAGCAGTAAGTATCTCAGTGAGGCTGTGGTCCCCTCCCAGCACCCCATGATCCTTCCTGAAGGAGGAAGGAGATGATCCCGGGTCTCAATCCCGTGCATTCACCCAACAGGGGTTGATCTGGCACTTGGTACTTTCTATCACCAAACTGGCCTGAGGACGCACTGGCCAGCGAAGCAGACTGGGTCGCATCCCCTGGAGCCTACTCTCTGGGCTACGTCGATGCAGGACTCCACTGCTGGAAAGTTAAGGCATCTGCTCTGCTAACTCCTCCCCTTGAGGAACTGCTTTATAAACAAGAGGCCTCAGCTTCTTCTGAGAACCCAGAGAAGGAAAAGGCCTTGCAGGCATGGACTCGCTCCCTCTTTTTTAAAGAAGCAACTAATAAACTGCTCTGGACCATGAAAACCAGTCCTTTGGGGGATCTTGAACACGTCCTTTTATTGCCAAAACTAAAAGCCCCACTGTGCTTTCATTTCTTGCTGTGGCTACCAGGAAGCTCAGGCTCCCATTAAGGGACCAATGACAAGCACAGGCTCCTCTCTGGTTCCTGAGGTCATGCTCTTCCCCCTCCCTCTAGATTATTCCCAAATGTTCTGTTCTATTTCTATGTTCCAGTTCTGTGTTTTGGTATGCATTATTTTTCAGACTGGCAACATATTCACAGAAAGTATCTGATTTTGTGCTGTGCTCGGCCACTTAACATGGGTAAAAAATAATTTCCACCTGTGTCCTACAGGTCTTATGGAACAGTAACGTGGCTCCCTGTGGACCCCCTCAGGCCTGCACCTGGCCTCCCCACGCATTGCATCCCTTGGTTTACATTGGGGGCGTGGGAGGCAGACACTCACCCCCAGGGTCTTGTTCTGGCTTTGCCCCCTAAAGGGCATGGCTTTGGGGAAGTCCCCCCAGCCCTCAATGTGCACCTGGAATATGGGAGTTCGGGATTGCTCCTCCCACCAGGGAGAGAGGAGTCGCCAGTACAGGGGTCTCACATTCAGGACGCCCCTTCCTAACTCTGGGCTCCATCTCCATAGACACTGACAAAGTCCTGGGACACTCCCAGCAGACCCCACAAGGACCAGGACGGAGCCAGGTGCAGGATTTGCATGCTGGGCTGGAGCAGGGGGCGGTTTCCCAGGCAAGGTCTCGGGCTCCTACTGCATGCCCACGGCGGGCCTTCAGCATCTGCCCACATGCCCCACTAGCCCCGCCCAACACCAGGAGTGAGCAGGCCCCAGGACGTGTCCCTCACACCTCTCCATGGTGCCCAGGCTGCACTGCCAAGGTAGCAGCCCCTGCCCAGGGCTCTGCTCATCCCAGGACCCACAAGGCCACGAGGCGATAGCCAGGCAAACTCAAGCCGAGACAGGGAGGAGGCTGGCCGTACAGGCCCTGTGGGGAGCGTCCTGCCCAGCTCTGAGCTCCAAGCTCAGAGCTGCCTAGCGCTACCTCCATGAATCCTTAAAAACATTCCCTCCCCAGCTGCAATGTGCAATAAAGAAGGATAATCAGTATTAATATTAGTTATTGTTATTGATTTCAGCTCTAAAGAATTGATTTTCAGTCTGGGCCCTTTCAAGAGGCTCTTTGTGGAAGATTGATGGACGTGGCCCCACTCTGCTGGGGGAGGGCTTCGGCCACTCCCCAGGTGAGGCCTACAAGACCCACCTCAAAGGGACCCAAGCTCAGAGGGTGGCCAGGGTGGGGACGCTGAGACGCAACCTCTCCTCTGCCCTTGACAAGGAGCTAAGGCCAAGGTCCCAGAAGATTCTCACGCACCTAGTGGCACAGCCATAGTAAGTCCCCAATGACCCACCCTCAGGATCATCCAGACCTGTGCCGAGGCCCACAGGCCCTGGAGGACAGGCCTTACCCGCCCCTGGCTCGGACACTCTGCCTCACCAGGACCACCTGTCCCTCACCCCTTCCTTCCAGAATCCTCAGGATGGCCAGGCTCTGGGCTCTGGGCTCTGGGGCTGCTGGGCTTCCACACACCATGGCCAGCTACCATGTGGGCGGGAGGCAGGTCAAAGCCTAGGCCCGGTGTCCTGTCCTGGTACATGCAGGAACTGGCTCTGAGCCTGCTGTTAAGGAACAAGTGACCACAAGCTGGGTGCCTGCTACGTGCTAGGTCCCAGGACCCTAGGATGCCAGGGAATTGTCCACCTGACCTAGAGAGGACTTAGGTGACGGTCTGGCAAACCTGGCTCCCCGCCCAGCCCCACCCACCCTCCTGCACCAGGGCAACCTGGGAATCTGGAAGAATCCACACACCTCCTGAGAAACAAGTGTGACATCGGGGCTTAGGGACCCTCAGGGTTCTGAGGCAGAGCCTTAGAGCCTGCTCATGTCACCCCCAGGCGTGATGCACAGGGTTCCTCAAGGTCCCCAAAGTCACCGCTCCACAAAAGGCAAAGCTGGAATCCAGCGCGGCTTCATCTTTCCCAAGGCCCAGGTGGCTCTGGTAAGGGGCAGTGGCTTCCCTCGGCAGTCCCTCAGGCCCGAGAAGATGAGCCGGGGCCTGGGCCTGACAACTGAGGGCTGCTCCCTAGGAGCCGGTGCAGACGTTTGCCAGACGTGAAGGAAACAGCCGGCTTGTTGCCAGGGTCTGCTCCCCTTCATCCCAGCAATGTCCCCATGACACTTGCTCCGTCTGGAGCCACCGTCCCCATCCACTGTGTATCCTGATTTCCAAGCCCATTCCTTGAACACTGCACCAGCTGATGGCCACTGCCGGCTGCCCGAGGTGGGAGGGGTCTGCAGGTCTCTCTTCCCGCTACCGCGGAGCTGACAGAAGGTCCCCTCCCCAGGGCAGGAGGGCCCCTTGCCTCTACCTCTGGATTCCATTGAACTCACCTGCCCTGCCGCCAGAGTGAAGCAGCAGCGTCTTCCATGACTGAGGCCCGGGACCCTCAGTGCCCTGAGAGGCCTTCAATTCTGCTCCAACTCAGCGACAGAGGGGCCAGCGAGCCCAGCCTTCTGTCTTCTGCGGGCAGGGCCCCTGCGTTATCCGGTGTCATTGCAGAAAAGGGCAGCCAGAGGCCCAGCACATGTGACAGCCAGTGGACAGGTCTAGGGACTGTGAGCAGCAGGCCAGGACCTGGCCGCACAGGAGGGCCACCCTGGAGCCACGGAGTGGGACTTCACGTAATTATAGACTGAAGCCCCCTCAAGAGCGACATTGGGCCAAATGATTTAAATATTGTTTAGCCAATTACCAGCCTATAAATTAATTGCTCACAGCATGCGGAGGCGGCGAGCAGAGAGGTAATTATGCACGAGGCGCGAACTCCCACAGAAGAGGCGTATTTTACACTTAAGTTATAATTAAACTTAGAGAAAGCTCTTCCGCCCAGCGCACAAACATAATCTATGTCAGCCTCCCCGAGAGCTGCGCCTCTAATCAATTTATTTATCTGCTGTTGGAAGGCACCAAGCCCGTGGCCCCCCACCCGTCCTCTGCGTGGGGGCTGCAGACTCAGAAGCACCTGGGCTGTGCCCCGAGCCCAGGTTTGTGGCTGTTGAAACTTGGCCCACTGCCAGCGTCAGGAACACAGGAGGGGCCACGGGAAACCCAGGGCCAGCGAGGGAGTCCCCAGGGCTCTGGCCTGGGTGGCTCTGGGGATGATGGCAGTGCTCAAAACCCAAGCATCCTGCCAAGATGGGGCATGCTCTTGCCCAGGGGGGTGGAGCCGTCCCATTCTTTAATTGCCCAGCCTAATTAAAAAGCGGTGATGTCATAAAGACTCTGGGCAACGTGGAGCAGCTGGGACGGGTCTGCCTGAGCCTCGCAGTTAGTTCTTCACAGGCAAATTCCGTGACTGCCTGGGAGAGCTGCGTGGAAGAGGGAGCAGGTCCCCAGGTCACTAACCACTGGCCAGGTCACTGCTAACTGCCACTCACCATGCCAAGCAGTGTCCCCAACAGGAGCAGTTTGGCAGAACTTCAGGAGACCCAGGCCCACAGACACGACCAGCCCCACAGCCACCTCCACCTGCAGCGGCCACATATAACCCCTGCCCTGACTTCTAATGCCTCAGGTTAGACTGCTGGTCTCCTGTTTCCCAAGGTGGCCGAGCCAACCCATGCACCCTCGAGCAGTGAGAGAGTCGCAGTCCCTGGGCGAGGCCTCTAGCCCGGGGTGTTGTCGGGGTCCTGGGTTTCATCCATTCCAGCAATATTTCCCTGGGGCTTTATTCCATTTCTTCACAACCAAGGAGGTCACAACAATCTTTCCATATGCCCTGCGGCTACTTGGAAATCCTTTTAGAAAGTGCCTGTGCGAGGCCCCTGCCCTTTTCTACTGGTCCTCGTTGTCATTGATTTGTAGGAGCTCTTTACATATCCTAGATATGAGCCTCCATCAGCCTCTGCCTCTGGGGCTGGCCTCTTTGCCTCTGTTGCTTCTTTCCTCTCCTTGGGGAGGTGAGTGCTACCCAGAGCTGAGGTCTGTCCCTAGATCTGAATCCTGTTACTCATGCATATAGAATTCTTACCCTTCATCCTTTCTCCTTCAGGGCCCTACTATTGCAGCTGACCCCAAGGTCAAAACGGGGACACTTCACCACCCTGTTCATGCATTCTGGGCCACTTCCTCCTAGTCTTTCCAGCTCCTGCTGGTCTAGCAGCTACCCCATGGGGCAATGCAGCCTCTTCTCTGAGAATTCAGATTCAAGAACTGGGAGCCCCTCTCTGCCATACGCTTCTTAGGCTTTGACTGCTGGTTGGCCTGTTTACTGTAACTGACTAGGGGAAGCATCGAGAGCTGCCAGGTGGAAGGCCTGGGTGCTAAAGTGCTCTTCCCTGCCATGGCGTGACAGCAGCCCCTGCCTCCTAAATCTCCAGGTCAATGACTCCTGCATGGGCAGAAGTCCCTGCAGACATGCTCCTCCTCTGGAGGCAGGACTTTCAGAGCACAGTATGGAAATGCCAATGCTCCTGCCCCTCCCTGGCTCCAGACAGCACCGTGTCTCCTGGGAGAAAGGTGTCAAGCACTGGTGTCCTAGAGAATGGCTCACTGTTTTTGCAGGTGACACTCCAAGCCAGAACCCCAGCTCTGCCTTTTTAAGGCTGCTCCATCCTGGAGAAGCCAGCAGTGCTGGGAATACAGTATGGAATGTGGCTCTGGCCAGGCGCCAGGGCTGCTCCTCCTCAGTCTGGTTTCCTAAGGTGGAGGTTCAGGCATGGCTTCGAGACCTTCCTTCCTTTTCAAGGCAGGCAGCTGCGGCTGCCCTTCTTCTGGGCACTGCCGTGGCCCCATCCCAGCTGCTTGGGCACGCTGGGCCTTTGCTGTCCTTCTCCCCAAAGTATTTTCTTGTTTGCTCTGTGATTCTTTGTAACTCTGGTTACTTGAAGGGATGCTTATTTTACACATTTTGGCTTGGATATGAGGCGTCCCTCAAAAGTTTATACGTGAGACAATGCAGGAACATTCAAAGATGAAGTGATTGGCTTGTGAGAGATGTGACCTAATCAGTAGGTTAATCCACTGATAAGGATTGACTGGGTGGTAGCTATAGGCAGGTAGGGTATGGCTAGAGGAGGTATGTCACTGGGGGTGTGACTTTAGGGTTTAATCTTGTCCCTAGTGAGCAGAATTCTCTCTGCTTCCTTGATGTCATGTCCTGAACTACTCGCCATGATATTCCACCTCATCTCAAGCCCAGAGCCATGGAGTTGGCCATCCAGGAACTGAGACCTCTGAAACCATGAGCACCAAATAAACTTCTCCTCCTCCAATTGTTCTTGTCACATCTTTTGGAAACAAAGACGAAAAAGCTGACTAAAATAGAAATTGATATCAAGAAGTGGGGTCATTGTTGTGACTCACCTGATCGTGTAGTTCAGAAGATTTTGGAGCTTTTTAGAGTCTATGAGAGGCACTTTTAAAAGTTTAGAGATATAAACTGGAAGAGCTTTAGGATGCTGTAAGTGGAGCGTAATGGGGAATTCTGGTGGAATCTCAGAGGAAACGAATGCTGATAGGACTGTGGACAATAAAGACTGGGCTCACAGAATTTCACAGAAGGAGAACTCTACTGGAAATTGGACTAGAGGCCATTCACATTATATTCTGGCAAAGAATTGTCTATGTTTTGCAAATGTCCTGACACTTTTTGTGAGGCTGAATTTAAAGGTAATGGACTAACAAATCAGATGGAGGAAATTTCAGGGCAGCACAGCATTCGGGCAGTGGCATGGGTATTGCTGGCAGATTTTATCCAAGTTTACTGTGATAATCAGGATCAGAAAGCAAAGCAGAAAGATTTGAACAACTTGCAATTTGGCCAAAAGAGTGTGAGTAAAACTGGGGATAAGGTAGATGTAGGTATTAAAAGGATTATAGTTCCTAAAGAAATGCTAAGTACTTTTCCCAGAAACAATAGAAAAGATAACTTGAGAGCATCTCAGAAATTGACAAGACCATGCCTATCTCAGGCTCAAGGTTATAAAATTAAAAATTCATTTGAGAAGAGACAATGGGGCACCCTGCTTGCACAGGGGACCTAAGAAGTTGCTTCTCTGTGCTCACACACACAGGCACTTAGACAATGCTCCATCCATGATCCCAGGAAGTTTGGCTACTGCTTGAGATTATGGTAGACACTAATGCAGGGGTTCCTGGAGGCTGTCACCAAAATTTCAAAGGAAGGCCTAGGAAAGTAGGCAAAGTGCAGCAGGGTTGCAGTCCCTTCAGGCTGTCCCTGAGAAAGTGATCCATGAAGATGTAAGAAGGAAGCTAAAACTGTTGTAGAGATCCCACCCCCCGAGATTAAGAGATGCCAGTACTGTAGAGCATCTGCCAAGGAAAGCTGCAGAAATCAAGCAGAAACAAGCCAAGAGAGAGGTCATGTGATCTGTAACCAGCAAGACCATATGAGTGAAGATACACAAGATCTTTGTACAGAACGTCATGATACCACATGTCCCAGGTGCTGGAAGTGGAGCTACAGGATTTGTTTGCCCAGCTGGATTTCAGTCTTTGGTCCCATCCCTATTTCTCCCTTACTCCATGCCATTATATATTGGACACGTGTAACTTGCTTAGTTCAAACTGAGAGTTTGCCTTGAGTCTCAGGAGATTTTGGACTTGGACTTTTGGGTAATGTGAAACTTTTAAGACTGGAGATTCTCAAAACTGGGCTAAATATATTTTGCATTGTGAGATGGGCATGAGCTTTTAGACGCCAGAGCCAGAATGTTGTGGTTTGGATATCAGGTGTCCCCCAAAAGCTCATGTGTGAGACAATGCAGGAATGTTCAGAGGGGGGAGTGACTTGATTGTGAGAGCAATAACATAATCAGTGCATTAATCCACTTGAATAGATTAATTGGGCAGTAACTGTAAGCAGGTAGAGTGTGGCCAGAGGAGGTAGATCACTGAGGACTTGCCTTTGGGGTTTGTATTTTGTCACTAGAGAGCAGAGCTCACTCTCTGCTTTCTGGTGCCAAATTCTGAGCTGCCTTCCTCAGCCATGCTCTTCAGCCATGATGTTCTGCCTCACCTCAGGCCTAGAGCTAAAGGGTTGGCCATCTATGGACTGAGACCTCTGAAACCATGAACCAAAATAAACTTTTCCTCCTCTAATTGTTCTTGCCAGATCATTTGGTCACAGCAACAAAAAAAGTTGAAAAAAACAACACATATTAGTGAATTTTCCAAATTCCCTCCTGTTATTAACTTCTAACATCAATCCATCATGATCAGAGAATATACTATGTATTATTCCAATTTTTTTAAAATTTTCATTGGTTCATTATAATGACATACAACAAAGGGATGCACATAATACTATCTAAACCATCTCATTCCCAGCATCTTCCCTTTTCCTCTATGCCTCCCTGCTTTCAATCTTTTGAAAGCACTGAGACTTGTTTTATGCCCTAACACATGTCTGTCCTGTAGCACCTTCTGTGTTCACTGCTACTGTTTGTTGGAATGTTCTGTTGTTGGATGTCTGCTAGGTCTGGTTGGTAGGAAGTGTTGGGGAAGTTTCCTATTCCCTTGCTGATTTTCAAAGTTTTCTATCCATTATAGATAGTGGGTTATTGAAGTCTCCCACTCTTCCTCTCAGTTCTCTCAGTTTTTGCTTTTTTTGTTTTGGGGCTCTGTTGTTAGGTGCGTATGTTTATAATTAATACATCTTTGTGATGGATTTTACCCTTACAGCCTTATGTAATCTCTTTCTTTGTGTCTAATAACTTTGTACTACGGTATTTTTTTTCCTGACACTAGTATAGCCACTTCATCTCTTTTGAGTAATGTTTACATGGAATATCTTTTTCTTTCTCTCACTTTCAACCTATTTGTGTCTGTGGTTCTAAAGTGAGTCCCATAAACAGCATATTATCGGGTTATGTTATTGTATCCAATCTTTTAATCTCTCCCTTTTGAGAATTTTAAAGTATTTACATTTAATATACATGCTCAAAATAAAGGACATACTCCTCTAATTTTGCTATTTGTTTGGGTTTTTTTTTCTCTTTGCTACATGTCATTTTTGTTCTTCCATTCCTATGTTACTGCTCACTTTTGTTTTAAATATATGTTTCCCAGTGCACTGTTTAATTTCATTGTAATTTATTGCGGTTGTAATTTCTTACTCCCACAATGGCCAGTCGTTGGATGCAGGGTTAAACTTGAGTGAGGCAGATCTCTTTGGGCAATTCCTAAAGAAGCACTCAGCTATGAATTATCAGCAGGCAACATTCCCAGAAGTTGGAATAATGGGTATTTCACTGTGGACATGGGCATTTGGGCAATGCATCATAGCAATCCTGTAAATTCTTAGATAATGGATTTTCTGCCTGTTTTCTTTTCTTATATACGTATCTAAGGCTATGAATTTGCCTATAAGCACAGTTTTAGCCATATCCCATAAGTTTTACTGCTATTTTAAAATTTTGATATAGTTCCTAATATTTTCTAATTTGATCTTCACTTTTGTTTGACCCAAGGTTATTTTCTAGGTTTCTTTTATATTTGTTGTAGTGGTTATGAGTATCCAATATATCCTATAGTAAGAAAATCTATTCTGGATTATCTCCATCATTTGAAAGTTGTGGATAGTTTTTAATGGCCTAACTTTGGTCAATTTGGGTAAATGTTTCAAGTGCTTTTAAAAACAATGTGTATTCTGTTGTTTCCTATTGTGTTCTTTATTTGGTCTTAGCCCAAATGCTGAGAAGTGACTGGGTACTATGTTATATATTTGTCAATTAATTCAAGTCTATTAAACATGTTCAGTTTTTTTTATTTTTTATTTTTATTTTTAAATTTTTAGTTGTAGACACAATATCTTTATTTGTTTATTATTATGTGGTGCCGAGGATCGAACCCAATGCCTCACGCATACGAGGCAAGCGCTCTGCCACTGAGCCACCACCCCAGCCCCAGACATGTTTGGTTTTTTTATAGTGAGTTTTTTGTATGCTTAATCTATTGATTATAGAAAAAAGTATGATTATGTATTTTTTTCTCTTAGCCATTTTCCTTTACATATTTTGAAGCTATAAAATTCAGTTAATAAAAGTTTGTTATAGCTTTCTGGTGGTATAACTCTTTTATTATTATAAAATGTCCCACTTTATTTTAGTTTATAAATATTTTATATCTAGTTATTCATACATATGAATAAAATACACATGTGTGTGTGATACTGGGGAATTAAACTCAGCATAGTTCTATCACTGAGTAATGCCACCAGCTCTTTTTAGTTTTAATTTATTTTCAGACAGGGTCTAGCTAAGTTGTCCAGCCTGACCTCAAACTTGAGATCCTCCTGCCTCAGTAGACAGCTTCTCTTTGGTCAGTGTTTTCATGAATATATTTTCCTATTCTTTTACTTTCAACCTTTCTGTGGTCTTATATGTTTTAGGTGTGTGTCTACCATGCAACAGGTATTTATTTACTTTAAAAACCATTCTGACAACTTTTGCTGTATTGGAACATTTAGTTCCTCTATATCTACTTACCTGTTCAGGTTTCTATCTACCATCTACTGTTTGTTCTCTATTTGTTCCACATTTTTAAAAAAATATTTTCCTTAGTTGTCGATGGACGTTTATTATATTTTATTTATACACGGTGCTGAGACTCGAACCCAGTGCCTCACGTATGCTAGGCAAGTGCTCTACCACTGAGCTATGACTCCAGCCCCTATTTGTTCCACATTTTGTGTCATATTTCTCTACCTCCTTGCATGCCCCGAGATTTATCGAGTGTTTTTCACCATCCTTCTTTCCTTCGTCAGCTCTTTAGTTTGATGTTCTCTATATTTTAATACTTAACTTGGGGTTATACCAGGCATCCTTGACCTATCATCATCTAATAAAAACTAAATTGATACTTTAAGCTCTTCCCAGACAATGCTGAAAACTCATGACATTCTACCCACGCCATGCCTTCTGCCTTTTTGGTTAGTATTGCCAGGCGTCTAACTTCCACACGTGCTCTAGATCCTTCAGAAGTTATTTTTGTTAAGATCAGTGTTAACCTACCTTACCCAGATGTCTGTCTGTTCCATGGCTCTTTGCTTCTTCCTGCATAACCATTGTTTTTGTTCAGGCTCATTTTTCTTCTACCTGAAGGATCCCTTTAGCAATTCTCTCAGTTTAGGTTTGTTGGAAGGCAATTATTTTGGTTTTTATTTATCTGGAAATGTATTTATTTCACCTTCACTTATTTTTGTTGGTTGTGTAGGACTTAAAGTTTCAGGCTGGCCAAGCACTAGTATTTATTGAGCAACTAAAACTTTACATGTAATTCTCCACAAACCCCTGTGAAACAAGGGTAGGATAAATTCTATTCTTATATTAATTTATAGATGGGAAATCTGAAGCTAAGAGTAATTCAGAAATCTGCCTAAGGTTACACCAGGTAAGTCAGCATTCTCTAGGGAAACCCAACCTGTCGGAGATACACATTCTTCTTCATATCTACACATAAAATGAGGCATTGGCTCCCATGAGCATGGAGGCTGACAAGCCCCAACATCTACAGTTGGAAACCGGGAGTCCCAGAATGTTGACTGCACAGACATCAGAAGGCAGAAGGCCAGCGTCCCAGCCCTGGCAGGCAGGCAGGTGGGGCTCCCTGTCACTCAGCCTTTTTATTCTATCCAGATCTTCAGAAGATTGGAAGGGGCCCCTCACTTTGGGGAGGATAATCTGCTTTACTCAGCCTACTATTCAAATGCTAATCTCACCCAGAAACCCCACAGACACATCCAGAAGAATGCTTGGGCACCCTGTGGCCCATTCAAGTTAACACACAGGTGAGTCATCGCACCATTACCAAGGGGCAGAGCCAGGACTGGGAGCTCAGCAGTTTAGCTGCGCACACCACACTTGGACTGCTCAGCCTTCCTGGATGCCCTGGGCAGCTCTTTCCCTGACCCATTTCCACTGTGTACACATGTGCTGTGCACTGACAGACACAGAGGTGCAGAAACATGCTCTTCTCTGTGTTGCCCGATGTCTTGAAGCAGCAGACACATGAGAACTCAGCCCTGACATGGTCCCTTCGCAGCTAAGGAACAGCCTGTTTCAATGTCATAAACATGCCATTAAATCATCTTGTAGACTTTGGCATTTCCGCAGAGAAAACTAATTGTCTTTTGGGGGGTAATTTGCTTTTTCTCTCTGGATACTTTTAAGATTTTTGTCTTTAGTTTATAGCGGTTTTACCATGGTAGGCCTACAGGGGTTTTCTTTATATTGATCCTACTTGACATTTGTAGATTTTCTATCTTTGGCTTGATTTCTTGCATCCATTCCATCCATTCTGGAAAATCCTCAAGTCTTTATATCTTCAAATACTGCTTCTCCTCTCTGCCTCCTCTGCCCCTTCTAGAGCTCTAGTTGTACATGTTTGAGAGGGCTTCCCTGTCCCTGGTGTGTTTCATGTGCTCTATTTCCCCTCCTGTGGTTTTTATCCTCTTTCCCCTTTGCTAAAATTCTATTCTGTTGCTGAGCCTGTCTATTAAGTTTTTTATTTTAGTCACTGCATTTTTCAGTTCTAAAATGTCTGCTCTTTGGTAGGTTCCAGGCATCTAGTGAAATTCTCTCCATCACCATCTCCCTTCCCCAGTGGTTCATGCCCATCTTTGGTGACACCAACAGCTGAGTGGTCTGTGGTCTGTTGCTGTCCATTTTTTTTCTTGGCCTTGCTTCTTGGCATGCCTTGGGATGCTTTTAAGGACTGGCTTTTGGTGCCTTTTGCCAGTGAGCACCCTTCCAGGTACCCCTACAGGAGCCTGGTGAGTCCTGGACTCCATTGCTGTATCCTCAGCACTGTGGCACCCTGACACCTTTCTTCTCAGCTGCCCATCTTCTTACTCTACATGACTTTATTCATCAAAAACTTCACCAGTAAGTTTTCAAGCATCAAGTTCACTTGTTCCCACCTCCTTCTTCATCGGGCCTTTGCTGTTCAATTTTCGGCTACCTTGACAAATCCAAACTGCAGTCTTGGCCCCATAACATTCAGCCTGTGACATTCCATGGCCTCCCTGCCTCTCACTTTGTAGGGAGAAGCATATTTCCCCAAGGACAGCAAGCAGCAGAGTGGCTGACGAGTGTGTTCCTGATCACAGGGATGGCCACAGCAGGCACAGCTGAGGTCCACCTGTCAGCCCACACCCTCAAGGCTGTCCCTGCCCTCCCATGCCCCTCAAGGCTAGGGGGCAGGGAGAGTTGCAGGTGTGGGGCCTGGCACACAGCTGGGAGGTGGCCCTGGGGACTGAAAGCACTACACCTCCATGTCCTCCTGGCCTCTGCCCATCTGTCTCATCTGCAGGCTGAAGGATGCCCAGCTATTGCTGGAGGAAAGTGTGCCACCCATGCTCCAGGCAGGACCGACACCAGAGCCCCTGAAGAGACCCCAGCTGGTCCCCAGTTGGGCTGCCAATATCTCCAAATCCCTTGAGATTGTGTCCAAAGAACAGCGGTCCCTTAGTACCTGGGGGAGGGGGGATAAGTTCCCAGACCCTGCTCCACGGATCCCAAAATTCCTGAGCGTTCAGGTCTCTCACAATGGCCAGCTTTGGCACGTAACCTGCACACAGCCCCCCACGATCTCTAGATGGCTCGTGATCCCCACCACAGTCTAAGTGTTGTGTGTGTGGCTGGTGTATCGCGCCACTCAGGAAATCATGGCGACCAAGGCCTACCTGTTCCCACAGATGCCATGCTGTCCCAACGTCTCATCCACAGTGATGGGACCTCCGTGGAAGCCTCACGTTGCAGGCTCATATGTGGGTTTTTTTTTTTTTAATTTTTTTTTTTAGTTGTAGATGGACACAGTGTCTTCATTTTATTGCTTTGTATGTGGTGCTAAGGATCGAACCCAGGGCCTCACGCATGCGAGGCAAGCGCTCTACCGCTGAGCTACAATCCCAGCCCTCATATGTGTTTTTGCACAAAAACTGTCCGTGGCTTTCATTAGATTCCCAGACAGGTCTGTGACCACACAAAACGGCAGAGAGCTGGCTGGGACTGCCCGCCCACCTCAGACCGCACTTGCACACCTGGAAGTTGAGGAGGCTTCCAGGCAGAGGATGCAGGGGAGATGCTCAGCTCTGGGCCAGGCTCTTGCCGACTCTGAGACTCAGGTTCAAGTTCATGTGCTTCCAGTCCCCCCACACTCTCCAGCTTAGTCCTTCCCTGCTGAGCCGAGCAAGCCAGTCCAAGTCCAGGTAGCTGTGGCCCCTCTGCAGCAGCTGCTCCTCCCTTTGCCCCCCAGGTAGTGTTGGGGCTGGTGGGGGTGATCGTGGGCACCCTAGCATGCTCGTCCAGGGCTCTGAGAGAGCTCCTAGATGTCTGGAGAGGCGCTGGACAGGCCATAAGCCGTAGGTGAGGCATTTCAGCTAGGGCTACACTGCAGGGGCCCTGGCCTGGGGACCACAGAGTGATCGGCGGCTGGCAGCATCCCCAGCCCTAAAATGTGCTCAGCCCAGAATCTCCTTTTTCTTAATAAGCTTTATTTGTTGGAACAATTTAACAATTGATAGCAAAACTGAGAGGATAGCACAGAAAGATCCTGCATCACCAGAGCCAGGGTCCCCTTATTGGCACCTTATGCTGTCAGGACACTCGTGAGACATGACCAACCAACGTGGACACATTGTAACAAGCTAACGTCCGTCCTTTACTCAGATCTTAGCTTTCACCTGATGCTTTCCTTCAGCCCACAGTGCACTTTGTCACCATGTCCCTTGGGCTCCTCTTGCTATGAACCTTCTCAGACTTTCAGTGCCTTTGTGGCCTGACCATGTTGGGTGTGTGGGTCAGGAGTTTGTAGAATGCCCCTGTCAGGCAGTGTCTGCTGTGTTCCTTGCAGTTAGCCTGGATGGTGGGCTCAGAGGACACAGAGGTGATGTTTCCTTCTGGTCCCATTGGGTCATGGGTGCATGGGGTCCTGTCCTCAGACAAGAGGTGCACCCAGTCCCATCAGTGGGGTCTGCTCCCTACGGAGCCCACTCTCCGGGCACAGGCTCTCCTATGAGACCCCCACAGGTGCTCATGGCTGGTTGGCTTATTTTGCAGGGGCAGAGACCACACCCCAACATTGGGCAGCTCCCTCGCAGACACTGACCAGCAAGGCCGCCTGCTGAATGGCCACCACCCTTCACCCTCAGGCCCTTTCTGCTCTCTGGCCAAGGAGCTGGTCAGCTGCTGTGCATAGAATGCCACGGGCAAGTGTGGCATGGGATCTGGTGATGCCCTGTGCCCCCACAGCGTCACCCTGTGTGCCCAGCACCGCATGGGTTATTCTGACCCAGGAATCACCACACGGAGTGCCTGTGACTCTCCTTTTACTGATGAGGAAGCCGAAGCCCCTAAATGACTGCTGCTCAGCCAGGAAGCAGTAGCTCTTTTTGAATCCAGCCCTAGGGTGCTGAGTAGGGAGCCCAGGACCCACCCACAGGCCGCTTGACGCAAAGGTCATCTCCAAGGAAGGAGTGACCCCTCGTTTTCTTCTGGCACAAGCTGCAGCTTCCCATCTCTCAGATAAATGACTCAGGGGGCCCGGGGCCTGGACAAAGCCCATTCTGCCAAGCCTTACGTGGGTAAGTCAGAGACAGGCCAGGACACGACTCCCCCACACCCTCTCCCCTGGGCATGCAGTTCCAGGGAGGTGCACAGAGAAGAAAGGCGAGAGCCAGCTCCAGTTCCCGGACACAGCTCCTCAGGGCCCTGCAGGCCCCAAACGTGTTCTGCGGATGCAGCCGCTTCTGGGGCACAGCCCAGGCCTGGAGGTGTGCAGCCAACTTGGCCCAAGGCATATTGGGTGACTCATCCTCAGACACTGCCTGAGGACCCGTGCCCAAGCCAAGTCAGTGTGGCTGCCACCTGGACCCTCTCCGGAGTGTGCCTGGGGAGCTCAGTCCTGCCTCTGCCCTGCCCTTCCTGGCCTTGGCTTACCCGGCTGTTCAGTGGGCACAAAAGTCTTGCTGCCCAGGGAGGTTCCAAGCAGGCCAGCCTCAAGCCCAGAACACCTGGCTTTGCGGAAGGTCACGATCACTCATTCTCAATGGTCTCCTCCCCATCACCTAGGCTGCCCGTTGGCCTGGCAAAGAGCAGTGTCCCTTAATGCCCGCTGATGTTGCCCTCACCCTGCCTGCACGACCAGGCAGCTCCCAGGCCAGCAGGAAGGCACACTGCTGCCTCGGCCAGGCCGCGACCACTGCCCTGCTTCCAGGCTGGGGTCACCTTTTAGGGCCATGTGCAGACTGCAAAGGGACAGAGTCATCCAGAGCACCAGGCAAGTGCCTGGTAGGGAGAGGATCTCCAGGCAGGGACAACACGGGGGAGAGGGGCAGAGGGGGAGGGTTAACCAGGTTTGCGGGGAAGATCAGGGCTGCCTTTCCAGGCTGGCGTGCAGCCAACGAAAGGGAGGCATGAAGACCTCGTGCTCCTTTGTGCTGACTCTGAAATCCACAGTGCCCCATTCCTCAGGGCACTCGGGCAGCCCCTGACCCCCAGCCAGGCTCAGGCACATGGTGATCAAATAGGGGGAAGCCCCAGAGAGGAAGGGCACAGCCCCAGAGCAGCCCTCCAGCTACTGCCATAGGCACCAAAATCAACAGACCCAGCAGCAGGAAATGGAAAGATGGTGGAAAGGACTGGGAGTGACCCCATCAAGACAGAGGGCACCCACCTGCCCAGAACCAGGCACACAAGACCAGCACCATGGCCCAGGGACCACAGACCTGCTGACCAGGGCATGCTGGGCTGAGGTCCAGGCCCAGGAGCTCACCATTCCCAGAGCGAGGAGTGAAAGCAGAACCCTCGGCACCCAGGAGGCCAAGGCAGCCAGCCACGTGGAGGAGGGATGGGCCACCTCTACATCAGAGATGGGGGTCCAGGAGGCTTCCAGGGAGGTGATGCCCAGCCGGCACTGGAAGATGAGGCGTGTGCTGAACAGGACGGAAACAGGGGCGCTGAGGACAGGGTCTCTATGTCATGGTGCCGGTGTGGGCAGTGGGGGTCCAGGGTCCCCTCCTCAGGAAAGGGTGAGGAGGAGAGTCAGCACCGGGGCCCTCAAGACCTCCCGACGTCTCCACAGGACGTTGGAGATAAGGAGGACCCCACAGCCTGGAAGGAGGCAATCAGATCTGTGTTCTAGAACGGCCCTCTGGCTGCGGGGTGGGGAAGGGCTGGAAGAGGGGAAGCCAGGGGTGAATGACCAGTAGGAGCTGATAAGTCAACCAGAGAGGGGATCTGCGGTCTGTGGAGGGGTCAGGGTTGGCTTCCTCCCAGCCTGTCCCTCAGGCCATCACCACTCTGCATTTCTACCATCCGGCACTTTCACAGGGTGAGCCAAGCCAGAGGGGATGGAGCCCCTTGCCAGTGACCCAAAGCACCCCCACCCTGGCAGGGTGCCTCTGCTTGAGAAGCCCATGAAAGAGTGGACGAGCCCAGAGGACTCTGGCCTTTCTGATTTTCTCCAGGCACCAAAGGAATCCACAGGCTGGCCTCGAGCTTCCCGGCCAGAGCCCTACATCTGAGGGAAGGCCCTGCCCGCTCAGAACGAGGGGCTCATGCCACCTGGCAGCGGGGGGCACACCCAGCAGCACCGGGAAGAAACCCTGGACCAGCCAGTGTTGCCCTCCTCCCCAGCTGACCCTGAACCCCAAAACACCAGCGACAGAGGTGGAAGAGAACCGCCCTCGGGGGGCTTTGCCTCTCCGTCACCCCCACTGCCCCAGAGGCAGAGATGGTGCCTCTGGCCTCCCAGTAGGAGCTGTGGTGGCAGCTGTCGGCGGTGCCCTGCCCGAGTGCTGGCCACCCCGCGAGACTGTTCCCCTTTCCAATGAGAAAACCAACGCACAGGAGGTGGCCACTTCCCCAGGGCCACACAGCCCACTGACCAACCCAAGAGTGACCCTTGTCCTCACTGGGCTGCATCTCCCAGCCACTGCCAGGCCTGAGGCCAGTGACGTGATGGGCATGTCCAGGCCAGGCCCACTGCAGACCTCAGCCCCTCGGGCAGCCTTCTGCTGCTGAGTCTCAGAACTGAGGTCCGTGCGACTGGAGCCCTGGCATGGCAGGGCAGCCCTGCTCTCAGGACAGGAGGCAGCTGAGTTGAGCATTGGGAGGGTGGGGAGGAGGCCCAGTGTTTTGACCAGGGGTCTGGGGGACATGAGCCCAGTCAGCAAGTGTACAGCACAAGCCCAGGCCTGTCCCAGGGGTCTCCCAGGCCAGGGCCCTTAATCAGGCTGACCACAGTCTCCAGCTGAAGCTGGGGAAACGTCCTACCAGACCTGGCCATCAAGAGGGCTGGGGCCTGGCCTGCCCACTCTGCCTGCCGTGTAGACCTGCAGGTGACCAGCTGAGGAGGAGAGGTAGCAGCGGGGCCGTGGGGACAACGGGTTTTCTGAAAGGGCTGGTGGAAGGGTAGGGAGGAGAGGTCGTGGGTCCCGAGGCCTGGGGTGGGTGGGCCCTCCCAGGAGACAAGGTGCAGCCCTTAGTCCCTGCAGCCACAGCAGCAGCCAGCCCGTCTGCTGAGACATGGGGACAGGCAGGTGGAGGACGGCGCCCAGCCCCTTTCCAGCTGCTAGGGAAGGCTCCTGGCCACTTCCTACGTGGCAAGAGGAGGGCCCTGGGCACCCACTGCCTGGTCCAGTGCTCAGTCCACAGGCATCCCCTGGTCCCCGCCTGTGTCAGCCTGGGCTGTAGGAAGTCAGAGGGCCGCCAGCTCTCTGCCAGTTTGCTTTTTGCGTAAGTGACTGACAGGGCCAGATCTCCCTCCAAAGAGGCAGCATCTCAGGCCTCTGGAGAGGTGGTGACGGCGGGTGAGGGGTGGAAGGAGGCCATTGGGCAAGCTGTGCCCTGCTCCCCAGGCCCGTGCTGGCCTAGTGAGAAAGGAACACCCTTCCATCTGATAGAGCAGGGCAAGGGTCAGAGATCCAGAGGCCCATGGGCATGGGCCTTACCCAAGTCTCCCAGAGGCCAGCTGCATGTCCAGGCTGGGCCAGATACCGCACTGCCAGCCACCTTCCCAGCATACCTCACATGGGGGTCCCAGGTCCCTGCAGTAGCCCCTGGGGGGCCTGAGTCCACAGTGACTGCTGTGGTCTGCTAACACAGCCATCTGCCTCAGTGTGTCCTGTCCTCTGACCCCCATTCTCCCGAGTGCCACCCTTGGTGGCCTCAGAGCCCCCTCCTCTGCAGAAATGCAGCCACTCCCAGCCTGAGCTCAAAACCTGTCACTTAAAGGAGAGCCCCGGGAGGGTCTGGACAGCATCTTTCCCAGGACACATGCCCTTCTGGGCCTGGAATAAGGGCTGTGGGGATGTCAAAGACTTCCCTCCTCAACAGGGAGAATCGCTCTTCAGTCATATTTCCCTTATTGTCCTGGCTGCCAGGAAGCTCAATGCTGTACCCAAGGCCAGCTGTGTGGCCACTCTGCTTGCTTCTGCACCCTGGGATCGCCTTTGCTTTCCCTCTCCCCAGCATGTGTGTGTCTCAGCACACCTCCCCGGATCTGCAGGACTGGGGTGGACTTGATCTTCATGTGCTGAGAGTTGTGCCTGGTGCAGCAGCAAGACACCAGGGCTGGGACCCCCGAGGCCATCGGCTCAGGAGGCAGCAGGGCCTGGGGAGCAGGCCAGGCAGGAGGACGAGCGAAGGACAGATGGGGCACTCAGTGGCCGTGCTGATGGGGTGCTGGACATCACAGAACAGACTCTGTAAAGGCTGGAACTTGGAGGAGGCCAGGGGTCACTGGACAGAGGAAGAGGCTGCAGGAAGAAGCCAGGAAAGGAACCAAGACCAAGGCACTTCTCCAAATTCCCAGCAGCAGGGGAAGTGTGGGGGCTGGGCATCAAGGGGGCTGACCCCTCTCCATGGGGCGGTTCTGTCCTTCCAGCAAGAACTCAGCACCCAGGGCGAGGTGGCCAGGCCCCCTTTGGGATACTCACTCCGCCACCGCCTCTGGAAGCCTGCCTGCAGGCGCTGGCCCTGGCCCTTGCCAACCGGCCTCGTTGTCCCTGCAGGAGGCCGCCAGCGTCTGCCTAATGGGGACCCTGTGCAGGTGCCCTGGTAGCACAGCCCAGACCCTAAACAGATTGGAACAGGAAGTGTCACTGTTCCCATTACTCTGACCCCATCTTGGGGAGCAGCGGGGGAAGGGCATCCCACCAAAGCTAGGGTACAGGGTAAGGGTAATGGGCCCGGTCCCTTTCTCAGCAGCAGCCTCAACAGCCTGCCGGGCAGAAGGCAGTGCCCTGAGTCACCTGTGTGCTGGTTCACAGGCTCCACCCGCAACACTTCATGTCACCAGGGACTCTACGTCCAGGGCCAGCAGCAAGAGCTGGCTAGCTGGCCTCTGTCCAAGCCCCTACCATCCCTCTCTGAGGTGCACCCGCTGGCCCTTTAAGAGGCTGGGGGCCGCTGCACACGCAGTTGGCCGGCTCAGGGACGGGCACGTTCCTGGTCCCCCTGGAAGGCTGAGTTGGAGAGAAGACAAAATGTTCTTGCACAGCTCGGTAAACAAGCCTCGAGTGTTTTGAAAGCTTCTGTCGATATAAAAGACCATGATATAAATGCAAGAATTGCAAAAGGAGGCTCCCAGCTGCCCGGGAGGGGTGGCAGCTGGAGGCAGGGTGCCCAGAGCCGCCCACGCCGGCCCGGGCGGAGCCGCTCCACGCAGCGTGCAGCTGTGCCTCTTCCTGCTTGTGTGCCTGTGGAAGAGGGGCGTGGATGCAGACCCTGCCTGTGTGCACACGGGCATGTCAAGCCTCGGGTGCGGCACGGCGGGCGTGTCCCCCGTGTGTGACAGGAGGCTCCCCTGCGTGGGCACGGCAGCTCCCTGCCCACCCCGATTCCTCCTGGGTCCTCGCCCAGAGGAGACACTTGGCCCAGCCTGCAGAGCCACCCCAGCCCAGGACGGGAAGGAAGCAGAGCCCGCTCCCCAGAGAGCCCATGAAGGGTCGGGGAGTGAGGACCGGGTGACTGAGCAAAAGACATCTGCAGAGCCAGGGAGCCCGGCGCACGGCCCCTGGGGTGGGACCTGCCGCAGGTCTCCTAGCTCATCTAGGACTGATCTACACTGTAATGACGGTGCACAGGGCTTAAGGAGTCCCATTGGGGATCAGCCCAGAGCCAGGGAGGTGTGGCCTCCAGGTGGCACCAAGACTGAGGCCTGGCCTCCTGGTGGACCTAATACCTGCTCAGGGCTTCAGGTGTCTGGGTACAGGGTGGTTATAAAGGCTGAGTCTGAGCTCCATGCAGCCAGCCAAGGCGTGGAAACCAGTCCCCAGCCACTCTGTCTCAGCTGCGAGGGAGCAGCCGGGCCCCTGGCCTTTCCCACCCAGCCGCAGAGGTGAGGAGCTGCAGCCCAGGGGAACTGTCTCCCCAGCCACCCCACCGGGCCCACCATGGCTCACTGCACAGCCTCTCCTGTGGCAGCCTGCCAGGCCCCAGGCTGGGCACCGAGGGACAGGGACATGCTGTGCAAGCCAGCCCTGACCCAGCACTGGCACGGACCAGGTGCCAAGCTGCAGGACTCCCACAAAAGGCAGTGGGGTGGTGGCCTGCTGACCTGGGAGGGCAGAGAAGGCTCCTGGAGACAGAAAGCACCAGCTGAGGTCTGAGGGACAGGCAAGAAGACCAGAGCAGGCTGTGCCAGCCGGCATGGGCCAGAAGAGCAGCAGGCACGGTGGGTGTTCAGGGAGTGCCCCCCGGTGCGTGAGTGGGCCCCGGGAGGCGGAAGAGGCCTGGACCCCAGGGAAGGGACCTGCGTGCCTCCAAAGCCGCAGGTAGGAAGTGGCGGCCCAGGACGTCCTGCACTGGCCGGACAGCCAGCCGAGTCCTGCCCAGCCCGGACCCCTCACCTGCAGCCAGGGCTGGACTCTGTCCTCAGATCTGCAGGGGAGCCAGGCAGCGTGGAATGGCCGATCCCCTGGACCCCTGCCCGAAGCTCAGGGGCGACCCCTGCAGGCAGAGGAACGCCCTCCTACCTGGATGCCAGGAGCAGCCCCACCAGGAGGCCCATTTGAGAAATGGGTGTCACAAAGCTCACTGAGGGGCCAGCCAAAGCAGGGGCAGCCAGGCTGTCCACCCCTCAGGCTCCAGGGGCGGGTGGTGGGGGACTCCCCAGCAGGGCTGCAGCCCTGGCCGATCGTGAGCCCAAATCACTCAGAAACCACCAGGCCAGATGAATCCCCTTCCTGCAGTGCACAGGGAGAGGGGACTCACCACGGCTGGGTTCTAGCAGCCGCACCTCGGGAACCATGAGGCAGCAAGCAGCCAGGCTGGGGGGGCAGTGTGCCCTCAAGGCTGGAAGGCCCCAGCAGACTCCACCAGGCAACAGCGGGGCCCAATCTCAGGCCAGGCCAGTGCGTCCTCCCGCATACTAGATGAACCAGGCAGGGCTGGGCCCACGGGGGGCACAGAACCCAGGCCCACTGGAGGACCCTGGCAAGTGTACCTCCAGATGCCCCTACATGAGACCTAGTGAGCTTCATGTCCTTCCAACCAGTGGGCTCCCCCTCAAAGACCCAGGAATGACATGAGCACCCCCAACCCCAGGAGCTGGAGGCAGGCACAGGTAAGCCCACCCCCAGGGGGTCTCCAAGGTGCCCTGCCCACACTGGGTTCCAGGGCCGTGCTCACTTGAGAAAGCAGTGCTGCTTAGCAAGGCTGGTGCTCACAGCTCAAGAACCCCTCAGTGCAGATATGGGGGAATGGCCCCGCACACCAGGACCTCTGACCCCAGCCCCCTCCCTCAGGCTTCTGTGGGCCAACGTCCTACAGAGCTGGTGCCTCAAGCTTCCAGCAGCTCTGGGGCAGCTGAATGTCCCCACCATCACCACAGCACAGAGCTTCAGGTGCCCCTGGGCCTTGAGGCGTGGTATGGCTCTATGCAGGCAAGGCCACCAACCTGTCCTCCCACCTCACCAAAGAGGGGGTTCTGGGTGACTTCCAAGGACACACATCTGTATTTACATGCAGTTCCCTGAAGCCCCTTGCAGCCAGAGACAGCGGGTCTCAGAGTCAAGAGAGACCCCAGACTTCGAGGAGGGGCCAGGGTTAACTTCCACCACCTAACTTACCACATGACCCTCCACACCCGCCCAGTCCCCTTCCCTTCTCAGGATCAAGGATCACAGGGGACAGTGACCCAGCCAGCCCCTTGGTAGGCTGCACGCAGCCTAGACTGAAGGGCAGACCCCCTTCCCAAAGGCGGAGGCTGAGAGGGGGAGCTGAGGGCCTCTGACCCCCGAGCACCCTGGGTCCTGGGACTCTGGGAGTTGTCTGTGAGGACAGAGAGGGGTCGGGATTGGGTCCCTCAGTCCTATCGCCAGGCAGGCGGAGGCCGGGTCCCACATACCAGGCTAATTGGCGTCTGGCAGAGCGCACTCCTCACAGGGGCCTGCTTTCTGTCCCCGCTCTGCACACGGACACCCTCCCACACTGGGCCCCGCTGGGCCGCGCTGACCCGGCCCTCCCCTCCCTCACAGAGGCACCAGGGCGGCGGAGCTGCAGGGGCTGGGGAGATGAGCTCGGCCCAGCTAAACACGGTGGGGAAGCACGTCGTGGGGAAGCACGTCGCCAGCCCTCCAAACACTGGACACCCTCCGGAGCTCCCCGCAGACAGCGTTTCCCCACAGGCATTGCCCAACCGGTCTGTTGCAAGGGTTTTGAATTCTGGCGCCTGCCCTGCAGATGGCTGCGGGGCCAGGCTTCCGGCCCCCGCCCCGGGCCACCCCAGAGCTCCTGAGGTTGGGGAAGGATGGCCAGAGAAAGAGCTGGAAGGCAGGCTTCTCTGGGCCAGGGGGCAGAAAGCAGCCTGGGAGGCAGGGTTGGCTCAGGGCTGGATCGTTCCTCGTCCCGGCACAGTCCCAGGACTGTCACACACTCCAGGAAGCAGGGAAGCCCAAGCCCGCCCCCACACTGGGGCCTGCAGGGCTGAGCAGCACCTCCCCTGGCTCCTGCCCTGAGCAGGGGCTCCCCACCATTCCTTCCTCATAGCAGCCCCTGGGGAGCAAGGAGGGCCCCAACCCAACCTGTCCCCACACACCAGCACAACTCGGGCCTCTGGATGTCTCTTCAGCCCATGTCCCGGTCATGCCTTGGATGCCTTGGCCTCGCCAACATGGTTAAGTCACCCCTGAGCACCCCTCCCCACTTCCTCCTCCCCCAGCAAAAGCAAAAGGCAAAACCAGCCCGCCCCCCTCAACGTCACTCACCAAATCTCCCTGTGGTCTGCAGAATCTCCTGGGGTAAAGCCACCCTTCGCCAAGACTTCTCCAGCTGCCAGAGGGGTCTGGCCTCACCCACCAGGAAACAGATCTCACTGTCCCGTTCTACAGGTGAGAGGGCCAAGGCTGGGGAGGCGCAGGGGCTCGGCCAGGACCACAGCCCCGAGCCTCAGGGTCTACTCCTTTCAGCAGCCATTCTCCTTGGCCTGAGAAAGAGTCACACTGTGACTCCCATATCCTTCCCCACCCAGGAGGACAGCACCTCCTGCCTCAGACCTGTTTGGGCCAGCCCAGCCCGGGTCACCCAGCCCTGTGGGCCATGCACCAGGCACAGGAGACAGCCCAGGGTAGAGCACCAGCCAGACAGAGCTGTGGCAGCTGGGCCTCCTGGGCCTCCTCAGAAAGGGAGACCCGGGATGCCTCTGGTCTGTCAGCACCCTGAAGAGCCACCATTGGCATTAAGAGGCTTCCCTCCGGCCAGCCCGACTCCAGAGGGGCCCACGTGGCCCACCCTCCTGGTTATGCAGCACCTCTGTGCCTCCGGGCCTCTACCCAGAGCTGACCTTCCTTGCTCTGGTTCAGCCCAGGCTATGGAACCCCTCCTTACCCAGGTGTCCAGAGATAGGCCAGTGCCCTGGACAGTAGGGGCCCCCTTGAACTTGTGCCCCATCTGTGAACAGGCCTGGGATGTCAGCTCCCTGACAGGAGGCTGAGCTGATGGGCGTTTGACAGGGTGCTCAGGACCCTGAGAGTCTCAGCAGCACCCTCCCACCCAGGGTCTCCGGCTGCCCAGTCTCCTACCCAGCCCAGGTTTCCTGGTCTCCAGCCCAGCGCAGCAGCTGCCCTCAGGGGAGGCTGTGGTCAGGTGCGCCCACGGGCCACACGAGCCTACGGGCCTCCTGCTGTGTCCTTGGTCTTGTACGCTGGTCTCTGAACCCTGATTCCAGCTCAATGCACCTCCTCACATGGAGCCCCCAATAAGAGGCAGAAGCTTCCAGAAGGTGCAGAGGGGAGCCAGCCCATCAGCAAGCCCAGCTGTCAACTCTGGCTAAGCTCAAGGGCACATCCAGGACAGTCACCTGGCCACCTGGTGTGGCAGGACCCTTGCTCTGCACAAAGCAACACACTGGTTAAAAGTTGTATCGATTGAACACCATCGGGAGCCAGCAGCTAGGCGCGCCCCACGCAACCCGGTTTGCTTAACGGGTGATTGCAGACACTCGAGTTTGTGTGTTGAAGGAGGTTTAGGACAATTTAATAGCTCATAAAATTTTATAGTCCCGGTTGAAACCAGACTGATAACTCTGGTCCACGCGGCCATCGTCTGCTAAACGTCTCCCGTCTATGTTTCCCTGATTATTGGAGAGTTAACATCTGCTCTGCTTTGGAGAGGTGGAGGAGGAAAGAAAAAAGATGCATTTTGCAGAAGAGAGGTAGAGGATCGGGTTCTGCTCCTCTGAGCCACAGAGAGGCCAGGAGCAGGGCCACCCCACCGTTTACCCACACGGCAGCAGGCCTGGTGCCCACAGCAGCTGCCAGAAGCTGCCTATCCAGGCCAAGGCCATGCTCAGGACCAGCCAGGACCTGGGGGAGGCCACCGTGAGTCGTGACCCAGTAACTTATAAAACACCCACTGTGTGCGTGGTCAGGGGCCCACAAAGAAGCAGGACATGAGCTCGGAGTCCGAGGAGCTCACCTCCAGAAGCCAACACTGAGCTCTGCGCCCAGTGACAGCCACAGGCTCTGGGAGCAGGAGGGCCTGCCTAGGTCTCAGGAGGAGGAGGGCTCCGGGAGGCCTCAGGGGCAGGCCAGACTGAGTGTCAGGAGAACTGACGTCCTGCAGCTCTTACCAGGTGCCACTGACATGGGTGCCTCAGTCTCCCCAGCTCTCAAATGGAAACCACATCGCCACCTACTCACATTGGGTGTGGACACAAGGTCTGGTGCCTGAGACTCGTTACCCGAAAGAGACACTGAGGACGAACATTGGCAGCTCCTCAAAAGGTTAGGCAAAGCATTGCCGTAGGACCCAGCGACTTCTTAGGGAGACACCCCAAAGAACTGATGACAGCAGCTCACAGTGACCCAAGGGGAAACGGCCAGCATCCCTCAGCAGACAAGGGGATACACCGAGAGTAGTCGTCCACGGGCAGAACATTACTCAGCCACGAAGAGGAATTTCTGACTGCAACACGGAGAAGCCAGACTCAGAGGCCACGCGGGGCTTGGCGAGCCCATGTGGCTTCTGGGCACAGGGAGGAACAACGAGGAGTGGCAGCCTGGGAGCTGGCGGGTTGAGGAGGCGGCTGTGCGACTCTGCATGCTTAAGGCCACCGACTGACCAGAGCACTGGGAAGCGACTGTTTTCATACTCTGTGGAATTCCCCTCGGGGAAAACGAGCTTTTAATGAAGGAAATTCATCCTGACCTACATGACTCATGGGATGCCCTGGGGCCAGACCCAGACCCCAGACCCTGGGCGCTGGGAGCCCAGGGGCCAGTGCAGGGACGCAGAGGGGAGAGGATGGGGAGGCTGGCTCTCAGGCAGGCGTGGGGGACTCCAGGAGGGCTGGTCGGAGCGAAGTCACTTACAAGAGGGTGCGTTAGAAGCAGCCCAGGACCCCTCGGAGGACTCGCTCTCAGCCATGCCGTCTGCAACCCCCACAGGGCGCCCGGCCCGGGACCCAAGCCACAGACGCCCCCTCCTGATTCTCCAGATAGCCCTGACTTCCCAGCCCCACTTCCCACCCAGACCTGCCACACGTAGCTGCCGGTGACATGGGTCCTGGGCTCCCTTTCTGGGTATCGCTTTCCCCCAGAGTCCTCGCTGACCTGTCACTCCCGGGCCAGGCCTCCTGGGCTTTTGCCCACTAGGGCAAAAGATCCAAAGAAGCCGGGGGACCTTTGTGATCTGCCACGTGGACATGTCCCTCTGTGCACGGTGAGCAACCCTGTCAACACAGAAGTCAGGTCCCAGGAAAGGCAGCAAGAGGGAGCCAGCCGGGCACAGTGGGGTCATCGGCAACGGGGCCTCAGGGCTCTGGCTGGGGGGCGGTGCCCCGCTGGGCTGGCAGCATCTGCCAAACCTCCAGCTCTGGCGCCTCGCCCGACTGGCAGAGAACTCGCTGCTAAGGGACCTGAAAGCCTTCAAATGCAGACACATCCTGAGAGTGTCGCTGCCCCTGGAGACAGATGCACCACAGAGAAGCCCCTGCCTCCTTCACACTCGCCGCGATTACTCGCAAGTGGGGCGGGAGCAGTTCCAGGGCGCTCCTGGACGCGGCACCTCCACCTCCACGCCACGGGTGCAGGGAGGGGGTTTGCATTTGTTTTTTTTGTTTTAGTTGTCAATGGATCTTTATTCTATTTATTTTATGTGGTGCTGAGAATCGAATCCAGTGCCTCACGCATGCTAGGCAAGCGCTCCACCACTGAGCCACACCCCAGCCCAGTTTTTTGACTATTTCTTACAGAGTTATTTTAGATCCACAGAAAAACAAAAAGGTGCAAAGATGCCCCACACTGAGGGGCAGTTTTCCATCTCTTCCTGGTGCCTGAGCCCCTGACAAAGATCTTTCTAGTGAAGGACAGGTCCTAGACAGGCCACCTCACCTCAGGCCTGGCCATCAGAGCCACACAGGCTCCTAGCACTGGCTCCATTCTGCAGCTCTGGCAAAGGAGAAATATCCCCGTTAGGAGTAGTACTAGAACCTCAAAAACTGTTGAGAAAGCCCTGGTCCAAGTCCACAGAGCACAGCCCTGGCCACCGGTCCCATGTCTGGTCACCTCCTGGAGACTGCCTTGGCCGCCCATGAGCAGAGCCCCTGGTCCCTCCCCGAGGCCCTGAGTCATGTTTGAGTTCATGGTCCATCTTTCCACTGGAGCATGGCTGTGGCCCCTGACCACTCAGCCCCAGGTCCCCACAGAGCCCTGGCGCAGGCAGTGTGGGTTGGGTGAGGATTGGACAGCAGAATGGAGACAGGCATGGGTCCAGACCCGGGTGGGAAACCCAGTCCTGCCCCTTAGTTGTTTGTGACCTTGGGCCCTTAGATGGGACAGTAACCAGTGCTCGCCGTGATGCCCACCCTTCCCAAGACAGAGGCCTCAGGGACCCCACCGGCCTCTCGAGAGAGGCTTGGGTGTGTCGCACAGAGCCCTGCAGGAACCAACGATGGAGGTCCAGGGCAAGAGAGACC
Organism: Xerus rutilus; assembly: GCA_028644305.1. Classification (NCBI taxonomy): domain Eukaryota; kingdom Metazoa; phylum Chordata; class Mammalia; order Rodentia; family Sciuridae; genus Xerus; species Xerus rutilus. Next base: position 182,833,969 of record CM053399.1, read on the forward strand.
CCTTCTCCAGGTAGCCGTCTCACGACCCCTCCTAGTTGCTCTCTGGAAGGTCTCAGAGTCAAGCAGTTGTCCTGTCCTGGGCCTCATAGACACACGCTGCTGCCCGCGGCCTCTGCAAGGTGGGCCTCCTTCTCCGTGCCCCTGAGGGGCTGAGGCTCTGGCTGGGCCCAGCCTCTGGGGCTCAGCTGCCTTCCTGCCGCCCTCTCAGATCTGCGGGCGTCCGGGCAACCCTCCTCCATCACAGTCAGGCCGCGCGCAGCTTCCCATTTCCCAGTCTGGTTACTACAGATGCAAAATGAAAAATGAAGCAATAACCCAGCAAATCCAGCCGCTCACATCAAATGCAATAAGCTCTGTGGGGCCGGCGGCCATCCCAGCCAGACGAACGGGGCAGGTGTCACCCGCCCCAGTGACAGGGAGAGGGCACGGGGAGGTCTCACCCCAAAGGAGAGGAAGGTCACAGCCAAGTGGGGGAGGGCTGGAGCCAGCAAGACAGCAAGCGTTCAGCCAAGCAGCTCGGCCCTCCACCCTGGGCCTCCCAATTTGTGATGGGACGACTGAGCTCCAGCCACCTGAGCTGCCGGGACCGCAGAGAACACCCCTGAGAAGTCCTGGCACAGGAGAGGCCACGAACGCAGCTGCCTGCCCCTGTGGTGGAGCAAGGTCAGCCCTGCAACCTGGAAAGACGCCTTGGAGAGAAGCATGGAGGCGGCGAGGGCTGAGGCCTTCTGAAAGGAGGCCGGACAAGCAGGCCCCCGTGACAGCCTGGAGGAGCCAGGAGGCCGAGCCCCCGCCATACAGCTACCTCGAGAAGCTCCCGCCAGAGCTGGAGCCAGGCGGAGGTTTGCAGGGGTTACTGACACCTTCACCCTCGGGACCCCATAGAGGGTCCTGAGGCCAAGTCCCCGGTGATCCAGGAAGTCCCTGCCGCTGTTGGAATCCAGCTAGGTACCCCCTCCACCCCAGGGCTCCTGGGCCCTAGGTCTACCAGACGTTGACCCAATAGGCAGTAAAGCCACATTCTGACCAGTGTTCGGGGCTGCGGAGGGTCTGGGGTCTCTGAGCACCCATCCTTCCCTAGCCCAAAGTGGGCAAACAAATCCCCCTGCCGGAGAGGCCTCCAGAGACCAGGGCCCCATAAGGCCCTGCCTGGCCCTCGGAGCTGAGCTAGCGGAAAAGTCGGAACCCAGACCTTCATTTAAACTTTGACGTGTCCTTTGTCGTGAGTATCTTGCATTAACTTTGAAAACATTTTAAAAACATTCAAGCCAGGCATGGTGGCACAGGCTCACAGCCCCAGCTACTCCAATGGTTGAAGTGAGAGGATCGCAAGTTCAAGGCCAGACTAGGCCACTTAGCAAGACCCTGTCTCAAAATAAAAATGCAAACATTGCATTCAAACATCATCAGAACTTGTTGAAGCCTGGGGTAAGAGCCTCCTGCTCAGGCCCTGGCCCTGGCCTCTGCACTGGCTGTCCTGTTCACTCTCTAGCCCTCCAGACACATGACGGGCAGCAAGCTCTATCCAGTGACCTCCAGGCCCTGAGAAGGTCACTGGATAGAGGTTCCTCATGTCCTCAAAGTGTATACTGTCACCAGGGTATGTCAGGTGGCTCAACACCAGTGGATCCAGCCCAAGGGGCATTTTGGAAATTCGGGAAAGGCAGTTTTGAGTTTTTGTAATCACACTCAGTGATGCCCAGGCCAGCCCCGCAGACACTGCCCAGCCCACCAGGCTTTCAGGTAAGTGGTTAGGCTGCTTCTGATTTCCTGAGCTGGAAACCCAGGGGTCTTCCATGCCTGTCTGCTGTTGGGGTGGGTGCAGGGATCTGATGACCCAGGCAGGTCTTGGAGGCCTCCTGCTGGAGAGGGCCAGGCATTCATATATTTAAATGTGTATTATTTCATTATTAGTGATTCTCATTTAATTCCTTATATTACAATCAGGATAGTGTGTGTGTGTGTGTGTGTTTTCCCCCAAAATCATGTGCAAGATGCTTCATATCATCTGAGTTGTGTTTCAGGGCACCCCAGATTCAGAGGGTGAAAGCCATAGGCCAATCCAATGGCCCAGCCCACCACATCTCCTTGGATGGCTGCACAATGGCTGCACCTGGGGACACAGTTAGGCTATTCCAGGGCAGCCTGGGTGGGTATGGGGCATCTCCAGTGCAGCCCAGCACAAGTAGCCTCTGACCTGGGCTGCACTGGAGTGTCCCACCCAGCTTGGGCCTGTCATCTGGTGGGTCTGGGCCTCGGCTTTCTCAGCACTGAAATGAGGATCTGCAGATGTGCCCGGAACCAGCACAGGCCCCGGGACACGGCTGCTGTCATGCGAGAGGCGCCTGCCGAGGAGGAAGGCACTTACAGGTGGTGGCCAGCTTGGTCAAGAAGGAAACAGGCTTTGGAGGCACAGGACCCAGTGCAAGCAGCCTTGTGATATTAGGGCCACAGCAAAATGTGTGGCCTCCAGAAGGAGAAGGCTACTCACAGATGCCTCTGCACACGCCCGCCCCTGCAGAGGCCGTCAGTGGTGAGGAGCTGCTAGAGGAGGCACCAGCCCTGTCCTGAGCCTGAGACCCAAGCTGGGGGCAGGTGCAGCTACAACCTGCAGAAAATGAGGCACCAGTCCCTCCAGGGCCTCCCTAGGATCCCCACAGGGCTGCGGAGGAGCAAAGGGGGCACCTCCCCTGGTGGGAGCCCGTGCTGGTCTACCCAACGTCATTTTAGCATCTGCTGCTGGCTTTGAGGTCCCAGCTCCTCATCCCGGTCCCTGGGTGTGCAATGGTTCCTGCTGGAAAGCCTTTTCCTGTTGCTTTGTTTACACCTTTGGTGAATCTCCCTGAGGGAAGGCGCACCCCTAACAGAGCCCTGCCCTGCAGCCCAAGCCAAGCCTCCGGCCCCTGCCTCCTAGGCCAAGGTGTCTAGGAGGTAGCCTTGGTGGCAAGACACTGAGGGCTCCATGTTGCACACTGTAGGAGGAGCCCCCAGCCCATGAGCTCAGGCCCAGCGAGGGACAGAGGGACGAAGCGGGACATCCTGAGCCCAGATGCGCAAGGACATCTTCCACCACGAGCCCTGGCGCCATCACAGCTTGGGGCCTCGACCAGCACAGACTAGACACAGGTTCCAACGTCCCAAAGCTCCTCACCCCTCTGCTGCCAAGCCTCCGCCAGCACTGGGCGCCAGCAACGGAACTCTGCCCTGGGAGCATGGCCTCAGAGGGCCGGCGCTGCCTTTAGAGTCAGCAGGAGTGGTGGAGGGTCCCTGCTGGTCCTGCCTTCTCATTGCTTGAGGGGAGAGGAGTCCCCATGGCAAGGACAGGCCAGGACTTTCTCTCCACTCCCCAGGAGAGGGACTTCTGGGCTGTTCCCATGTTTCTTGGCCAGGTTCTAATAGACTTCCACATCCCAGGGGCCCTCAGCCCAGCGCCTGCTCCAGAGCAAAGCCTCTGCCAATGCACCACTGTGTGCTGATGCAGCGGGGGAGCCCAGAGACCCTGAGGCACTCGTGGCTTCTCAACCCCAGGCAGTCTGACCCTCAGCTCCTGCCTTGGCAGGCCAGGGGCCACTGTGACCCTCAGCTGCCACCGACCACCTAGAATCATGGGTCTTTTTACAAACAGGCTGACCGAGGCAGAGGTGCTTGAGGGTGCCTGAGGGCAGCTCCTGATCCCTGCACCTCCTCACCCCCTATGCAGGTGACTCTCAGGGTTGCACCGGCCCTGGACCCAGCCCTTCCAGCCAGAGAAGGGAGTGGCCCGTGTCCCCAGCTAGCAGCTGAACTGAGCCTGAACTCTCGTGGGGCAAGGGTGAGGTGTGGGGAGCTGGCCCCACACAGCCATTTCTCAGCCCTGATGGCCTGGGCTGGGGCATCCCTTTGTTCCCGAGGGAGGGGACGGTTGAGCTCAGAGGGTGGCTGTGGGGGGCGGCCAGCTCACTGCCTGTGCGTCTGCTGCCTGCTGTGAGGAGATCACTCAGGCCCTGATACGATCGCCGCGGGACAGGTGGAAATTGGAGTGTCCCGGATGCTTGATCGAGGCAGCTGGCGCGCTGCGGCCGCGGGGACATTAGAGGCCGGCATAATGGCCTCATTCCACTCCCCCTGCAGCCCCATGACCTTGGGCAGCTCGAAGCCTACGTGCTTTCCTAATGAAAAATCAGGCTTTAGGGAAATGACCTCAGCCAGACGAGAGCAGGGCTGGCAGCAGGGGCGTCTGTGCACCCTGCTGTCCCTCTATCTGTCCACACTGGCTGCAGACCACATGCCCCAGCCACAGGCCCCTCATTGCTAGGCCCTGGGGACCCCTCAAGAGACAAGAATTCCCCACCCTGGGAGGCTTGGCTCTAGCCTGTGGTGAGAAGTGGAGCCCCCTGCAGGAAGCGAGCCCCCCTCAAGATCTGCAGACCTCCCAACACCCAGGACAGATGGCCATGATGGACAGCACCTGGTCCTACATTGCCCACATGCCAAGATCAAGGTCAAGCCACAGCTCTCAGCTGGGAAGCCCTGCCCTCCTTCCTCCCAGGAGCCTGGCAGGGGCTGAGCTAGGGTCTATGGCTCACAAAAGGCCCGTGGGCGCCTGCCACTCACACACACAGGGTCGTGAGCCCAGCCCTCCAGCAGGCCATCGGCCAGCTCTTCTGCCCCACCAAGGGCTGATGGATACAAGTGATCTGGGCACACGCCCCTCCCAGCAGGGTGGGCTTCCTGCAGCGCCCTGCTTCCCAGAGGGTCCCATGGCACCTCTCAGCAGAGCTGGAAGTGAGGCCAAGGCCTCCCAGGCTGAGCAGCCCAGGGCTGGGCACAGGCTGGGAACCAGGCCTGCAGGGGTCACGGGAGCCCGCCTGCCCCTCCCTGGGTGGTCCTCTGCCTGCCTCGCCTCTCTGGGTTCAGTTCACCTGCAAGCACACGGAAAGGCCCCCACGGCGAGCCTCCCACTCCCCACACTACACCTCTGCAGCTTCCCTGGGGACAGGCAGCTCACTCTGGGGTCTGGCAATGCCCAGGTCTGCTGGCCGCAGGCGTGCTGAGGTGGTCCTCTGGCAACCCGGGAGGCAGGGTATCGTCACCCCACCCTCAGACAGAGGCACAGAGAGGCAAAGTGGCTGTCCCAGGGTCACACAGCTACCAGGTGGTGGAGCCAGGACGCAATCCCCAAAGGGAGCCCCAGAGGCCCCTTTCCTGATGATGGCCCTGCAACAGGTCAGGTCCCAGTGTCCCCATCACTTCCCACTCCTCCTAGAAAGCGATGAACAGTCGCTCTCTCCTGATGGGAGGGCCGAGGTGGGAGGGCTGAGGTGGCACTGTGCCAGCGCCCTCCCGGTCCACACCCCAGTGCTCCACCCCCGTCCCTCCTGCTCACTTCCACAGGAGGGCCAGATGGTTCCCAAGAGAACCCCGCTGGGTGGGGGGTCTTCCTGCTCTTGCTCGCTGTACCGCAGACTGCGTGCAGCAGGCACTCGGAATGTTCACCTCCTAGATCACTTCCGGGGTCACAGGGACACCCCACCTTGGAGGCCACTGCCCAAGGAGGGAGCAAGGGCAGGGAGGCAAGGAGGCAGAGAGGCAGGGAGGCAGGGGAGTCCACATGGCCTTGCACCCTCTACGGCTTCCGCGTCACCTCCCCCGTGGGGCACGCGGCTCCCCATTTGCAAGTCAGGAAGGCAAGGCTTCCTAGGCAGGGCCAACCCCGAACATGGGAGGGGCTCAGGTCTGGGTCTGGACAGCACGACATTGACCTCAACACCTGCACGGCAGGTCAGCAAAGGCCACCAGACAGAAAGCCCCCGCAGACTCCCCCAAGCAGGATTCTCGCCTCCTCAGGGGGTGCCACCTCTAGGGCAGGGGCCACCAACATCCCTGCACCAGGGGGTTCCAGGCCCCCTGGGCTTCTGATGCCCACAGGCAGCACAGGCCTGGTTTATAACGCGGGTCTGGGACGTCGCTGCCTTCACTTGGCACCCGACGCGGGGTCAGCAGCCCCTGCGGGCCTGAGCTCCGTCCAGACAAATCACCCTGCTGCCTCCTGGCCCACCGTTCCCTGGATGGGCGAGGGTGCCACGCTCTCAGGAGATGTCCCCAGGAGCCGCCCTCACCACGCACTGGCCACCGCACCCCCGGGGCTCCTCCCCTCTCTCCCAGCCCTCCACTCGGCCACCCAACCTCCCACGGCCCAGCACGGGCCAGAGAGCCCTCCCTCCGAAGCAGAATGCTGAGCTCCTCCTGGCTCCAGAGCGTTCCAGCTCCTCTCTGCCCTCCAGCCCAGCCTCACCCCCCCACCTCGGAGCCCCCTGAGAACCAGCTCTGATGGTGCTGCTGCTCGGCACAGGATCCGGTCCTTCCCTGTCCAGCCCAGGCATCGCCCAGCCCAAGGGCCTCCACGGGGTTGCGGCCTCACTGGCCGTACTCCGTCCACGTGGTCGGATTGGTTGGTAGCAGAAAGAACCGCGGGCCAGAGCTGGAAAGCTCCAGGGAGATGCGGCCCACGGAGCTCGCCCCAGGGTCCCTGGCATGAGCAGGCCCGCCAGTATGGCCCGGGCCACCAGCAAGCCCAGCACAGCCCAGGGTCCAGGAAGGCTGCCAGGTGCAGTGGATCTGGGCGCCCAAGTCCTGGGGATCCTTGCTTAGACACCAGCACACACCGAGGCCTTCCTCGCTGAGGATCTCCCGAGCTGGAGCTGAGCCCTCCGCCCTGGAATCCGGCAAGGCAGAGTCTGCTGCCCTGCGGCCGCTGACCTGAGCAGCGAGCTCCACGCATGGGATGACGAGAGTGAGACCACCACACACCATGGGGACCACGGGGCCACGGGGCAGTGCCGTCCTCGGCACGAGGGAGGCCCATGACCCGGCCATCGGCCCAATTCCTGGGACCTCTCAGAGACTGTTGGTACCAGGGCCTCACCCCTGTCCCCAGCCTGGGCCTGGCTGGTGACAGGGTCTTGTGTCATGGGCACCCAAATGAGAACAGGTGGGGCTGCTCCCTGGCCAATCCCACTGCCGCCCCCTGGGTGTGTGAACATCCATGTGGGGACGTCTTGGTGGTGGCAGATGGCTGTTGCCTATCTGTTGAGTTTGAGTGTCTTTAAGAAGCGGACTCTGTGCCAGCCAACATGGGCTCCGCACTGTGTGGTCAGGGAGCCGGGCTCCAGGCCTGTGAGTGCCGCTAGCTCCCTGAGACTCCCTGGAGGCAAGGAGACTCGGACGAGCCCCAAGGAAAGTGGACCTGCGGGGAATGCCTCCACCCGGGGCGCCTACAAGTTACCCCACTGTGTGCGTGTGGCCCCCACCCCCAGGTCCACTCCGTCCCACACACCCTCCCGCACATGCAGGTCTGCACCTCCCCCGGCCCCCGCCTCCCCTCCCACCCTGTTCCCTCTGGTCACTATTTCCAGCAGGTTCTTAGCCAAGCATGACTCTAAGCCAAGCATGACGGCACAGGCCACAGTCCCCGCTACGCAGGAGGCTGAGGCGGGAGGAGTTCAAGACCAGCCTGGGCAACAGAGAGATCTGGGGTTTTTTTTGTTGTTTTTTTTTTAAATATTTATTTTTTAGTTGTAGGTGGACAGAATATCTTTATTTTATTTTTTATGTGGTGCTGAGGATCAAACCCAGTGCCTCACGTGTGCTAGGCGAGCACGCTACCACTGCGCCATAACCCCAGCCCGAGATCTGGTTTTTAAAATAGTCCTGAGGATGAGGCTCAGGGGTGGAGCACCGGCCTGGCCTGCACAGGCCCTGGCTGCAATCGCCAGCACTGCCAGAAAAACCCAGGGTCATCTGCACTGGGACGGAGAGGCCAGGGGCAGCCGGCACAAGCGGCTAGATAACGTGACCCTGTGCATCACAGCTGTGAGCCCTGACACCTGGGGACGATGACAGGCCTTGAGGGTCCCTCATCCTCTCCCCAGCCCTTCTGTCATCTCACCCTCAGAGGCAGATTCTCCTCGAAGCCCCTGCGGGGCCTGGGGCATCTCCAACATCAGGTCCCAACCCCTCAGCCTCGACAGGCCCTGACCCCAGAAGCCACCTGCTGCTCATGCTACAGGAAGTGTGTGCCCATGGGGGACCCCAGCCCCAAGGCTGTGGACAGTGGCCTGACCCTGGAGGACCCCCACTGGAGCCCCTGGGGGCCAAGGCCCACGTCAGCCCTCCCTGGGGCCTTCTCTATGGCACGGCTGAGAGTTCTCTCCCCAACCGACGACCGAGTGTGACCCCTGGGCTCCCTGAGCTCCAGCACCATTCTGGCCCCTGTCCAGGTGTGCCAGGTGCCAAGGACAGAGCCACCACTGAGCCACCAGCAAGGACTCAGACCACCCCCCAGGCGGGGGACAGAGGTTGATGGGACTGGGCTGGCGATATCCATCCCTCCCCGCCTGTCACCTGTCACCACCACACCAGCTCCAATTTGTCACCCTCTGACATCTCCACGTTGCCCTGCACTGTGAGCGAGACAGAAACTGCTGCTCCAGGGGAGCTCCTGTTCCAGGAAGGACGCCAGGAACCTCCCAAGCAAATAAAAAAACGCTTCCCTAATGAGCATGACGGATGCCACCGCAAATCAAGCCGGCACAGGAGAGGGTGGCAGGGAGGACAGGCCCTGAGGACAGCCACAGAGCGGGCAGCCTTGGCGTGAGAGGACCCCAGGGGTGCTGGGGAGGACAGCAGGGCAAGGCCTCGGACAGGAATGAGCTGGACAGAGGGACCTGGCAGAGGACACCGCAGGAGTGTCCAGGACAGCACCACAGGGTCAGCAGGACCCGGTGGAGGTCCAGGGGCCACTTAAGGAAGAGCCCCATGAGAGCGGATCAGTTTTCGGGTTTGGCGGCCAGTCATGGGTGGTGAAGGAATCTCCCGTGGTGACTTTAAACCTTGCTGTGAAGTGTTGAGGGGCGGTGGACCCACGAGTCTGTGGACCCCTGCGTGGAGGTCCGAGCGGGATGGAGACATGTGGGAGCCATGTGGGAGGCGTGCGGTGTTAGGCCATGGTGGGGGTGGCTAGGCCCAGACTTCCCCAGGTGGGAGAAGGTGGAGGAGAGGCTGGGGAGGTGCCCCAGGTGAGGGGAGGCCCGGTGGGAGGGCCTCCCAGAGCAGGTGCAGAACGCAGGGAGGCGCAGCTTGGGCAGGGGAGGCTGGATTTGGCACGAGAAGTCTCTGTAAACCAGGAAAGCTGTTTATCTGAAGCGTGAGGAAGAGGCCCAACCTCTTCCCTCCAGAGAAGAGGCTGGAGGGAGGTGGGGCAGGCGGCCTGGCAGAGGGGGCGGGGATGAGCCTGCAGGGAGGGAAACTGCCCCAACTTTGGTGTGCACGCTCAGCCCAGGCCCCTCGCCCTGTCCTGCCACAGCCACAGGAGGGATCTTCCAGGAAGCCCGTGGCCCCGCTGTGGAGGCCCTGTGCCCAGGGGGGTCCAGATGTCTTCCCAGGCCAGGAGCCCGGCAAGGCCTTTCCCAGCAAGTCTCCTCAAGCTCCACACAGGCCTCCCTCCCAAGGGGGTTCCCTCCAGTGGCCCCCAGATGTGAGCTCCAGCAGCCTGAGCTGTGTAGGCACCCAGACTTGACCACAGGGCCCTGGGAGGCCAGGCCTCCCTCGCCTCCTACTCTCTGCTGGGCCATGCAGCTTCCCCCGAAGCCGCCCTGGGCAGGGTGCTCAGCACCCAGGCTCCTGCTCCTGCTTCAGCCGCTCACCCTGGTGCCAGCCGTAGGTGGAGCATGGTGCAGGGGTGGGGCTCTTCCCCGCGCAGGGGACAGTGCTCCTTTGCCTCCCCTGAGGCCTGGGCACACGTCCAGCTGCCCCTTCACAGGCAGGAACATGGCGAGCCCCGCCGGCCGAGCTCTCAGACCTCTCTCCGCTGTGACGTGCAGCTTTTCGTTTAAACCCATTAACGTAACCTGGTGGAAACATCTCACCACAGAGAGTGTCACATAGGTCTCCCCAAATCCTCTTTCTCCACAGCCCTCAGAGGCCCGCAGGCCATTCATACCCATCATCCAGGAGAAAAATAACGTCTCTCCATAACACACACCTCTCCGCGGAGGCGCTATAAATATGTACAATGACATCGCCAGCAGAGCGGCTTGTGTGAGTGATGTAATCGTGGGGCGTTGCCTAGCAACCCCACACCGTCTGGGAGCTCCACTCCAGAGTGGGGTAAAGTCACATTTGTGCAGTTCAGTTAATCAGCTTCCTGGCAACTCCGCCAAGATGATCTCATTTTATTCATGATTATTTTATGTGAAATGCACTTTTAGCTCTAAGAGAACACAAAGATTTAATTCAAAACCCGCTATTGCTTTATGTTTCCAGGGTGTCGTTAGCACGGCGTCCGTGCAAATAACCATGGTAACACATGGGTAATTAGTATATATGGCGCGCGGCATTAATACAGAGCCCGCCGCCTCCCAATCAGCGACGATTACTGCGTGTTATTACTGGAGTAATTACCTGCACTAACACGCAAATTGAACTAATGGTCAATTGAAGTAAAGTGAATGGCTTTTTATTCTAGTCCCTAAATAATGTGTCTGCCTGGCTGAGTGGTTCAAGGTAAATAAAGCTCTTAAATTGGCGGCTCTCCACCCGCCCTCCCCGTGGAGAAGGAGGCTTCACAGGTCCCTAAGTCCAGGAACCTACCAGGCAGCCCACCCTGTGTCCCTGAAGCTCTGGCCCTTATTGAGCATCCAGAGGTCTGCCTGTCTCACTTGTCCACCCCCCAGGGGAGGGCACAGAACTTTCCGGAGTGAGGACAGAGGGCAGAAGGCAAGGGTCTTTCTCCTAGGGACATTTCCTTGCCCCTGGGGTAGGTGGGGCAGAAGCCAATCTCTGGCTTCCTATTACAGGATGTGGGGGGAGGGGGTCAAAGGTCACCTCTGCTCTTATTAACAGAGCATTTCTGAAATTCCATAAACTTAGAAAATCTTCAAACAGGAAGTCACACTGGACCTCTCCAAGAGATGTGCACATTCCAAGTTAGAGCCTCGCACGCCCTTCAGGGAGGGTGGGAGCCGGAGCCGGAGCTGCCAGGAGGGGCAGAGCAGGCTCCTGGGCCAGGTGCTCCGAGGTGGGGAAAGTAGTGAGGCCAGCCTCCCTCCATCTTCCTGACAGAGGCCGCGGGGATGGCGAGGGGCCTGGGTTTGAAATGGTCCTCCAGGGGGCTGGCCAGCAAGCCTGGCTGATGGCACCCTGAAGGCAAACCCGGTGCCAGGGGAGCAGAGTGGAGGCACCCTGCTCTCACCTCTGAGGAAGTGGGTTTAGGCTGAAACAGGAAGGGTGGGTTAGGTTGCCCTGCGTAGGAGGCTGGAGGAGGAAGGCCACAGTCAGAGGACAGCAGCAAGAAGGCTGAGTCTGAAGGTGACCAGAGGCCACTCGCGGAGCCAGATCCCCACCCTGGGCTACCACAGGCAGAGCCAGCCCCCGTGCCTGCTTGGCAGGGCGTGGACCTCCTCTCCATCCAGGCACCAGGGGGCCTTGGGCTCCAGAGGGACGGCCCCAAAAGGGAGCAGACCCTCTCCAAAGCAAGTGGCTCTGTGATGCCAGGACCTGCAGGCACACGCTGCCCCCATGCTGCCCGCCACACAAGGTGGCAGTGGGTGTAGAAAGGAGGTGACCCAAAGCCTGCATGATGGAAATGACACCTCCCACAACCGGAGCAGGAGGCTCAGGGCCACGGCCCCAACACTCAGCTCTTCTGGGGGCGGCAGGGACTTGTGTCCAGTGGGGCAAGGGACAGGGGAAAGGCCAGGCAGTCTTTCCCCTGAGCTGTAGGGACACTGCCGCTGAGGAGGTGACCTCTGCCTCCATAGCTAGTCTGCATTGTTCCCGCTGTGCCCACAGCAGAAAGGCCACGTTAGCACCACTTGCTGACCAGGGCCCAGGGACAGATGTTAGACAGCAATCAGAACTGGACATAAGGAAGAGCGGAAGGGGTAGGAGCAGACGAAACAGTCCCACAACCTCCAACCCAGAGACAAAGACATGGAGAGGGCAAGACCAATCGTGCATGGCCCCAAAACAGTGGTGCTCAGATTCCATGAAGACCTGGGCAAAATCCCAACATCTGTTGAAAGTCACCAGACACAGGGCCACACCTATGACCCCAGAGACTCGGGAGGCTGAGGCAGGAGGCTCACAAGTTCCAGGTCAGCCTCGGCAACTCAAAATACAAAATAAAAGGGGCTGGGGATGTGGCTCAGTGTTTAAGCACCCCTGGATTCAATCCCTGGTGCCAAAACTAAATAAAGTGAATGAGATGCCAATACATCTGATAATTGTACGGAATTAGATGAAATGGGCCAGTTCTTCACAATGAATAAATAAATGACACATTGAAACAAATTGGAGAAAAAATAGAAAACGAATAGAAAAAGAAAAAGTAGTCCTGGAATCGTGACATGAACTTAATCAGTAACTTAAACAGAACTTCCAAGAGAGCCTGGGGACTGGGTGACTCCACCTCTAATTCCACTAAATGCGTAAGAACGGCAATGATCCCAGACCTGCAGACTTCACCAGAAAACAGAGGATATGTGCCTCAAGTCATTCTGTAAGGGTAGAACTGGAAATCAAGCCCCAACAAAAACGTATGAGAAGATTCAGGCCAGGAGGTGAGTAAGGGACCAAGGGCCCCGCCACACTCAAGGACCAATATCGGAAAAGAGCAGGACCAGCTTAGAATTCACACTTCAGGGACCTTGTAGTCCCAGCCCTGGAGAGAGAAGAATAGAAATATAGAGATATAGATGACCACATACAAATATATAGATGCAGGAATATGAAGATTAAGAAATTGAATTCAGCAATAAAAAGGACAGCTTATCATTAAGGAGTTGTTTTTATATCAGAAATACAGATTTTATAATCATTAGAAAGGCAATGTAATCCACCATAGTAAGGAGAAAGAGCAGACAAGAATGATACTCTACATAACAAAGACATTTGAGAAAAGTGAACATTCATATATGATTAAAACTAAAACTGTTCTTAGCAAACCAGAAATAAGAGAACTTCCTTCATGTAAGAGCACCCACAGGAAGATAGCGGCATTCCTCATCCTTTCTGGGTACTTGTTGAAACCTTTCCCTCCAAAATTAGAAGCAAGGCAAGGGACTCCCCTCCCCATGTCTATTCCACATTGTAGTAGCAGCAGTAGCCAGTGCAATCAAGAAATAAAAAGAGGTCTGGGGTGCGGCTCAGCGGTAGAGCGTTTGCCTCGCATGCGTGGGGCACTGGGTTCGATCCTCAGCACCACACAAAAATAAATAAAGATATTGTGTCCATCTACAACTAAAAAAAAATTTTAGAAAAAAGAAAGAAAAGAGGACAAGACTAGGAATCCAGGGGCAGAACTATAATTTTTCTAAGATAGCATGACTGTATATATAGATCTAAAATAACTTATAGGTCAATGATTACAATTACTAAAAGATTAACAAGGTTGTTGGATATCAAATCAACATATAATATATATATTTGTATGTAATGAGACTAAATGAATAGAAATAGAAAACTTTAGGGCTGGGGGCTTAGGCCAGCGGTGGAGCACTTGCCTAGAACACACAAGGCCCCGGTGTTCAATCCCCAGTGATAAACAACAACAACAAAATTTCAATGACACCACTTCACCATCAAAAAATACTAGGTTCCTACAAATTGGTCTAGGTGAGTATGCAAAAAACCTCTAGAAAAAAATTATATAACTCTATTAACAGACATTAAGGAAGACCTAAATAAATGGGGGGCATGGATCATGGCCACAGTCTAGAAAACTCAACATTGGGAAGACGTTAGTTCTCCCAAATTGATTCTTTTCAAGTCAGGTTTCTCGAGGTATAACTATCCACAGTAAAATCCACTCTTTTTTGACATGCGGCTTTGTGTGTTCTGACAAACTGAAATGGTCGGTGTGATCAGTACCATAATCAAGACATAGAGCAAGTTCTGCCTGCAGAATCCCCAGGCCCCTCTGTAGAGAATCCATGCCCAGCCCCACCCCCGGCAAGCACTGATCTGTTTTTGTCTCTCTACATTTGCCTTCCTACAGTGTTGTGCACACGCAGTACTGGGGACTGATGTGCTGGGGACGGGTATACCGCTGAGCTATACACCCCCATCTCTTTCTCCTTTTTATTTTGAGACGGAGTCTCACTAGGTTGCCAAGGCTGGCCTGGCATTTGCGACGCTCCTGCCTCAGCTCCCCGAGCTCCTGGGATTGCAGGTGTGCACCACCACACCTGGCTCTAGGATGTCTTTTAAACTCTAGGATGTCAACCAGTCTTTGGGTCTGGCTTCTTTTCGTGAGCATAATTCATCTGGAATTCATTTATAACCTCCCACGTGTCCATTCACTTTTGATGCTGAGTAGTATCTTACTGTATGGACGCACCATGGTTTAAAGGATATTTGTTGATTCCAGTTTGGAACAATTATAAACCAAGCTGTTGTAAACACTTGTTCACAGATTCTCCTGTGATTTATCTTGAGTGAATACGGAGGAGTGGAACTGCTGAGTCATATCCTAAGTATATGTTTAACTTTACAAGAAACTGCCAGACTGCTTCCCAGAGCGGCTGGACCGTTTCGTGCTGCCCTTAGTAAAGTCTGAGAGTCCCACTTGCTCTGCAGCCTCACCAATCTTTGGCATTTGCAGGGCTTTCTATTGCTTTTGTTTTTGTTTTGAGGAGCTGGGGGTGGAGCCCAAGGCTTTGTGCCCGCTAGGCAAGTGCTCCACCTCTGAGCTGCATCCCCAGTCCCTGAAGTCAGTTTGGTTTTTTTTTTTGTTTTTTTTTTGGTACTGGAGATTGAACTCAGGGGCACTCGACCACTGAGCCACATCCCCAGCCCTATTTTGTGTTTTATGTAGAGACAGGGTCTCACTGAGTTGCTTGGCGCCTCGCCGTTGCTGAGGCTGGCTGAAGTCAGTTTTTAAAAAGCCATTGTCATAACGCATGATGATGTCTCATCTCAGCATTTACATAATGACTCATTCTATTAAAGACCTTTTTTTGTCCCCATTCGGCATGCATATATATTCTTTTGATGAAGTATTCAAATATTCTGTCCATTTTTTATTTGGGATTGATTTACTTATGGAGTTTTGAGAGTGTTTTTATATATTCTGGATATAAACACTTTTTCCAGATTTATGTTTTGAAAATATTTTCTTCAAACCTATGGCTTGTCTTGCCATTTAGATTTTTAAAGTTTTGATAGTCTAATCTATCACATTTTTAATGAATTGTGATTTTGTTGTCAGATATAAAAAAAATCTGTGCCAAAACCAAGATCATAGAGATTTTTTTTTCTTCTTTTCTTCTAGAAACTTTATGGTTTCAAATGTAAAAGTTGGTTTCATCTTTTTTTTTAAAAAACAAGAGATGGAGTTTCGCTATGTTGCCCAGGTTAGAGTACAGTGGCTATTCACAGGCAGGATCCCACAACTGATCAGCATGTGCCACCTGGTGGTCCCCTGCTCCTGGCAAGTCACCACACTGATGCCAAACCCAGTGTAGACCCCTGACTGGCAGAGTGCACTGCAGCCTCGAATTCCTGGGCTCAAGCAATCCTCCGGTCTCAGCCTCCCAAATAGCTGGGTCTATAGGACTCAATCTTATGTTGGGATTTTATTTCTGTATCGGATGTAAGGTATGAGTCAAGTCCCTTCCTCCCTCCCTCCTTTCCCTCCTTCCTTCCTTGCTCTCTGTTTCTCTGCATAGGAATGTCCAGCTACTCCTGAATTTTGTATAAAAGAGTATCCTTCCAAATTGAATTATTTCACACCTTTGTGAAAATCAATTAAGCATATACATAAACAACCGTATATACAATTTAGCAAATCAATTAAGCATACAATTGGGGTCTTTTTTTTTTGGTACTGGAGATTGAACTCAGGGGCACTCGACCACTGAGCCACATCCCCAGCCCTATTTTGTGTTTTATGTAGAGACAGGGTCTCACTGAGTTGCTTAGCACCTCGCTGTTGCTAAGGCTGGCTTTGAACTCATGATTCTCCTGTCTCAGCCTCCCAAAGTGCTGGGATTACAGGCGTGTGCCACTGCGCCTGGCTCCCTCATTGATGTTCTATAGTTTCACATAAAGATCTTGTACATGCTCTGTTAAATTTATACCTAAATATTTTATGGATTTTGTGGCTATTGTAAGTGGAATTTTTTTCCCATTTTAATTTCCAGTGATTTAAGTACCTAAGATTTTAATTACTTCATTGTATAGTAACCTTGAATCTGTGACCTTGCCAAATTCACTTATTAGTTTTAGTAAACATTTCATAGATTTCTTGAGATTTTCTTATATACAATAATGCTGAATGAGAATATAAAAAATTTCATTTCATTTCCAATCTACTTATACATATATGTAAATTTATATGTGTATGTGCATGTGTGTGTGCATATGTATCTTTTCTTTTTCTTGCCTTATTACACTGGCTAGGCTCTCCAGTACAATAGTGTTAGCCATAATGACACTGCATACCCTTGCTTTCTTCTGATCTTCAAGAAAAAATTCAGTATTTTATAATTAATTATGCTATTAGCTGTAGGTTTTTTTATAATTGCCTTTTATAAAATTGAAGATCACTTCTTTCACTAGTTTGCTGAGAATTTTTCATGAACAGATGTTGAGTTTTGTCAAAAAATTTTTGACATCTATTAGCGTGACCATATGGTTTTTCTGGTTTAATCTATTGAAATGATTAATTAAATTGATTCATTTTTGAATACTGAATCAGACGTCCTGGGATAAATCTCATTGGCCAAATATGTTATTCTCCTTTTACATTTTGCTGGATTTGACTTTCAAATATTTTACCAAGGATGTTTGTGTCCATGCTCATAAGGGAAACTGGTCTGCAGTTTTCTTATAATGTCTTTGTCTTGTTTTGGTATCCGGGTAATGTTGATCTCATGAAGAGTTGGGTAACTCTTCTCCTTCCTTTCTAGAAGAGATTGTGTGTGAGTGGCATTCTTTCTTTTTTAAGTGTTTGGTAGACTTCACCAGGAATGACATCTAGTCCAAGAGTTAGTTTACTGTTGGATGGTCTTAATAACAAATTCAATTTCTTTAATATATATAGGGGATTATTTATTTTTTTCCTGAGTGAGTTTTGGAAATTGTCTTTTGAAGAATTTGTCTACTTCTTCTAAGTGGTAAAATGTATGGACATAAAGTTGTTTGTAATATTCTTTATTGCCCATTTGGTGTCTGTAGAACCTATAATGATGTTCCCTTTTTTTTTGGTACTGGGGATTGAACTCAGGGGCACTCGACCACTGAGCCACATCCCCAGCTCTATTTTGTGTTTTATGTAGAGATAGGGTCTCACTGAGTTGCTTAGCACCTCGCCATTGCTGAGGCTGGCTTTGAACTCGCGATCCTCCTGTCTCAGCCTCCCAAAGTGCTGGGATTATAGGTGTGCGCCACTGTGCCTGGCTTTTTCCTGTTTCTTTCCTGTTTTTCCAATTGTGTCTTTTGTCTCTTTTCCTCATTCAGTCTAATCACAGATTTGTCAATTTTATCCATCTTTTCATGAAAGTAGTTTGCTTTCCTTGATTGTTTTTTCTATTTCACTCTTGTCTTTACTGTTTCCTTCCAACTTTTTTAGTATAATTTGCTCCTTTTTAAAAGTTTCTTCTTATGAATATTAAGATCATTGGTCTTTTTTAATATAAGCATTTAATGCTGAAATTTTTCTCTATTGTTTTAGCTATATCATAAAAAATCAATACAATGTTTTAATTTTTATTTCATTCAAAATAGTCTGCACTAAACTTGGCATTATCTGTTCCCTGTGCTAGCTGTGTGGCCCTGTGTGAACAGGATGAGCAAGGATTGCAGGGGTTTGGGGGTAAGGAGGGGAAACTACCTGGGACTTGGGCTCTGTGTCCAATATCTGGCTGAGATCCCGCCCTGCCCCAGGCCAATCCGCCAAGAGCAGTTCAGAGGAGAGGTGAGCCAGACTCCACCTAAATGCTCCCTTTTGGCTCAGCCCTCCTCAGATCAGTGTGCCTGGCATGGCACCTGGCCCACAGCTTCCTGATGCCTGGGCACCTGCTGGACACCAAGGGCCACTCAACTTGTGATCCGCAGGAAGCCTAGCCCTTCCCCACCATTGCTGCCCCGAGCTCACAATATTCGCTTCCTAACAGGGAGGGCTGCTTCCTCATCCGAGGCCACCCAGCCGGGAGGAGTCAGTGTCAGTGGAGCTGCAGGGCACAGTCTTCCCTTTCGACTCACAGAAGTGTCCCGGAGCTCAGGGGACACTTGTTGCAGGTTGGAATGAAGCGAGGAGCCAGGGTCATGGTTGAGCTGGCTCTGGGGCGAGATCAGAATTACGTGTCTGCTGATTCTCCAGCAAGTTCCTTCTAGTTGAGAACCTGACCAAGGGGCAAGATGCTTTTGAGGAAAAATACCAAGTCCTGCTCCTACAGCTGGCAGTGATCTGGGCACAGAGACTGGCCCTGTCCCCTGGGGTTAGGAGGAGACCATGGTCCCCAAGGCTGGCTTCTGCAACACACTTCCCTGGCCCCTCCTGCTACCCCTGATGCCAGGAAGGGAAGCCGGGGGAGTGAGCTGGGTGAGCCAGCTGTGGGGTCTGCCCTGGGGCAGGGTGGGGGAGGCGTCCTGCTCAGCCCCAGCTCCCCATCCCTCCCCAGCACCACGCTAGGGCCCCCGTGACTGCAGGCCTCATCCCAGGGCCCTGGCTGGGGGAAGGGACTGGTAGGCCCCGGGTCCTACCGCCACACTGCAGACCCCCGCTCTGGCCACGTGTGCACGTGTGGGCCTCACGCCTTCCTCGCCAAGACACAGGCATTGCTGTGACACCGAGTTCCTGTACCAAAGCAGCCACACTCAGCTCAAGAGCCTGCCACCTGCTGCCCGCCTCCCTCCCCCACGCACTACAAGGCTGACTCCCCGCCTTGATGCCACTTGAACCCCACAGACAGCGTGGCCCTCGAGCATCCCTGGGGGTTCACCAGGCTCCCAGAGCGGCACTCCAGCCAGGGCTGCTGTAAGGTGCTCAGCAGAAACAGCCGCCAGGGGTTCTGGGCTCTCAAGATGCAATTAACCTGGGACTATTAGGAACAGGACCACAGGGACCGCACTGGGTCCTCCAGGAAGGAGTGGGTGGACACGCTGTCCCTTCTGAGCCCACCCTCTTCAGTGGGGGAGGATGGAGATACAGGAAGGAACAGCAGGAGGAGAAAGTCTGGGGGAAGGGGTGTCCAGGGGTGGGGGAGAGGAAAAGGAGGACAGGGAGGGGACCAGGGGTGTCTCGGGTGGGAAGAGGGGGCAGGGGTGTCTAGGGGAGGAAGTGGGGGCACCGTTGTCTGGGGGAGGGAAAGGAGGAAGAGTGTCTGGGGAGGGGGAGGGGCAGGAATGTCTAGAAGAGGGGGTGGGTGCACAAGTGTTGGGGGGGGCAGGGGGCACCAAATGCATCGCTACCTTGGCCCCCAGAGTGGTCCCTCTGCCTCAGCATCCCCCAACCCACCCACCACACACCCCCACAGCCACCTGGGTCCAGGCCAGGTCACCCTGGGTCTCCTGCGCCCTTGTGCTGCACCTGAGTCTCCGTGGCAGCTGCTCCCCAGGTAGCGCCCCCTCGGGAAGCCTGCCCCCCGATCTGCACCAGCACTGCACGCTCTCTCCTCTGCCCTCTAGGGAGCACCTATCCCAAGGCAGGTCAGGTGGCTCACAGCCAGTGCTTAGGACATAGCTGGCAAGTGAGGGTGACAGGAGGGTGCTGGGATGCTGTCCGGGGCACTGTCCAGAGGTCCTGACTCTGGGAGGGCAGGCACCACCTCCAGAAGCAAGGCAGGACCCCAGACTGCAAGCTCCGGGGTCGGGATCCCACCTAGGCATCCCCAGACCTGGTGCACGGCGTGTCCTCAGTGAGCACTTCCCAAGGGGACTGAAGGGCACGCACTGGCCTTGGGAGGGGTGTGGGAGAAGCATTCCAGACAGGAGCATCCTCACCCAGAAACAGCGGGGAGGCCAGGCAGGTGCCATCCTGCAGGCTCAGGAGGGCAGAGGGGAGGCATTGAGCTTGACTCTGAGGGCACTGGGGAGCCATGGAGGGCTTGAGGCCGGAGAGGGCCGTGGTCAGGACAGATGGCTCCTTCAAACCCTGACACACAGCCCCTTGCCCCACCCTAATCTGCATCCCAGGACAGGTGGGAGTCTCCTGCCATTTAGACAGCCAGTGTCCAACTGCACTGACAGGTAGCTTCAGGACTGGGCGAGACCAGTCCACATTCAGAACCAACTGAACACCCAGGGCCCAGCCCACACCTCGCTGTCCAGGATGAGCTGGCAGAAGCCGAGCTGCAGCCCAGGAACTGAGCCAGGGACGAAGATGGAAATCACCACTCCGGCTGCTGTCGCCCCTCAAAGGCTCCTGGGGCCTCTGTTTTGAGGTGCAGCGGGAATCTGGCCTCGGGCACAGGGTTCTTCCTCCTCCACAAGCCCCCGCCTCAGGTGGCCCTGTCTGGGATCCTGCCAGCCCTCCAGGTCCCCATGGGCCCCAGTGTTGGCACAAGACCTGCCGGTTTCCCGCTGAGAGCTTGGGGTCCTGAGCGCAGCCCTTCACACTAGTCCCACCCGCTTCCTCCCGCTTCTCCCGTGGCTGCCACAGTCTCAGCGGCTGGCCACCGTGCGCGCTCGGCTGTGCTGCTCGGAAGCCCCCTTGGCATTGCTGGAGGAGCAGGGAGGTGCAGGGGCAGCTGGGACACAGGGTGCTGCAGGGGGAGGGAGGGCACAGGGGAGCAGGGACATGCCAGGCAGGGAGGGCAGCCGTGGGGAAGCGCCCAGTCTCAGGGAACACTCCTGTGCCTCTGCTTTGGCCTCTAGTCCCCTGCCCTGGGCTCTGGCCCCCGACCTCCTGGCCAGGCCCTTGGGTCCTGCAGCCAGTCTGAGCTGCCTCCCTCAGGCCTGCTCAAAGCAGGGGGCCCTGGTGACCTCTGGCCTGCTGAGGGGCGGGAGTGGGAAGAGCCTCGTGGAGCCCGCGACCAGGTCCAGGCCAGGTCCAGGTCCACCGATCCCAGACAGCCAGGGAGAATACCCAGTTAGCACGTCCCTCCGGTGATTCTGCTGCCAGACACCCACCTCCACCCCTCTGGTTCTCCACGTGCCGAGGTCTCCACCTCTGTCCCTCCGTCCGTCTGTCCATCTCTCACCCTCCCTCTCCCCAGCTGCCTCTACTAGCGCCAGCCTGGGGCGGGGCGGCCCCTGCACGTGCCACAAATCTCCTGCGTTATCCCCTCTCCTTTATTTACACTGGGCGCATAGTAGCAATTCAATCTGAAAAAGTGCCGTGTTTTCGGAGGCGTGCAGCCCGAGAAATTGATGTTTGTGTTAATCAATCTTGTAGGAGCCAGCGGGGCTCAGAAAGGTGCCACACGAGAGATTTCTTCTATTGACTGATTGGATTCCAAGCTGGGAGGGAAGAGGAGAAAATCAAGCACTCCGCATGCTTGAAACCCTAGGCGATGACTCTGGGTCCCCTGTGAACCCTGCTAGCTGAGGCACATTTGGGGGTGCTGCACTATAGGGCCCCATCACCCTCTGCTCATCCAACAGGGAGCCAGGACTCTGGTGGCAGTTGGAACTTGAGGGGCTCCCCTTCTGGGAGGTCTGGGGACACTCCAACCTTGCCCCATGGCCCTTCTGCTGCCCACTTGGGAGGCCCAAGGCCTCCAGACACTCCAGGGCCCTACCCTTCGGACCCTGTGTGGCCCAGGGCCTGGGCGGCTGGAGACGGGGCCTGGGCAGGGCAGCGATGGCTCGGTGCAGCAGCCCCGCCATGGAGTCTCCGGGCTCTGGCCTGGACCCGCCTGTCTGCTGGATCGGCTGGTGGAAATGAGGTTGGCACACAGGTGTGGGGCGGCGCGTCATCCGGACGCCGGCAGCAGACCAGGAGGGCTGCTTGCTGTGGCTCCCTGTTGGATGAGCTTGCCAGGCCCAGCCTCTGCTGACTTCCTGGCCAGGCCCTGGGAGGGCCGGAGGTGGGAGGGCCCAGAGCAGGCTCCTGTGCACTCACAGGAACTCATGGGGACCAGAGGGGCTGGCACTGCCTGGGGGTGGGGTTGGGCAGATGGTGCTCCCCAGACAGTTCACAGGAGAACACTGAGGCTGACGGGCAACTGGCCATCCTCCTGCGGGAGGGACTGCAGCCTGAACCAGGGCCTCGAGCCCACCGTGTTCTGCAGTCCAAGGACCCGACGCCTGGACAAGTGTGTCATCCAGACAGGAGGACTGAGCCAGGGTGTCCCTGGGGGGTCGGCCATCCAACCACTTCCTGGATGGAGGAGGTCTCGATGCCAGGGAGAGGATTCTGGGGCCGCTGGATTACTCCTCCCTCCACAGGCAGAGCCCCTGCGCCATCTTCCAGGAGAGTCAACAGAACACCCAGACGCGCCTTTTCTGTCCCGTCCCAGGCCCAGGCATCACTGATTGAGCACCTGCTGTATGCCACTGGCGGAAGAGGCTCGCAGTGTGATCCTGCCCTTGGGTATCTTCTCACCTTAGAGGCAACGGCCCCCGGGGCCAACCCCTCTCCACAGTGAGGGGCTGTCGCAGGAGGGGAGCCCTCCAGGGCCACCAACCCTCTCCCAAGAGGCCTGGTCGGCGGCAGAGCTGTGATCTGGGGCAGAAGCCACCGGGACAGGAGCAGGAAAGGGGACTCTTACCCACCTGGCCTCCCGCTCAGTCAGCTGGGCCTCAGTTCTCCACCTCTAAGGCGGGTCTGAAGAGCACTGTCAGCGTGGCTGCCACCCGGGTACCCTGCTGCGAGGCAGGCCCACCGGGCACTGCATGTGCACTTCCTGGAGCAACCTGGCCTCCACCCACCCTGCGGCAATGCACTAGGAATGGCCCAGGGAACCCTGTCCTTTGAGGACCCTGATGGCCTCGGGCAACTGATCTGGGATGGCCCACACCTGTCGTCCCAGCTACTGGGAGGCTGAGGCAGGAGGATCACTAGAGAGCCACAGTTGACCCCAGCCTGGGCAGCGCAGCAGGACGCGTCTCAGCAAAACAAAACAGGTGCTGGGCGGAGTGCAGGCACTCCTCGCTGCCCGGGCTCCTGCGGAGGACGCTCCCAGGACATCTGTGCCCGGAAAGGCTCAGGCAGACAGGCAGTGCCAGTGGGTTTCTGAGGAAGGTCAGAGGCTCGCACACCTGTGGAGCGGGCGGCCCCGCCCCTCCGCGCAAGGCACTCTGGCCCTGCTGACTTCAGCAAGCTGCAAGCCCGGCCGCAGCACTGCTGCCCAGGACCACAGGGCTAACCGGGCCCAGTCGACAGGCTCAGATCGTGCTTCCAGGAATGCACTGGAGTGCAGGCGTGCCAGAGGGCAGCTGCCACCTGCATCCAACCACACCACGCAAGCCACACTGTCACCCAGCACACATCCTGCAGGACACTGTCACAGGGCTGCTTGGCCTTGTGCAGTAAAAACACAGGAGGCAGATCAAAACTGCATCGTGAAGCCAAGCTGAAGGAGAAAAGACCACCTTAGACAGACACCTGCGGCGTGTGCAGCTCGAAGGTCCCACACCCTTGACGCGTTGAGCGCGGCACCCCACGCGAGAGGACGCCGCCAGGCCCGCTCACACTGCCCATTTGAAAATCCGAAAGGGAAACGGTCAGGACATCTCTGCCCCTGCCAAAACAGAGTGCTTTTACAACAGTTCCTACAGTTGAGGAGGGGAGGCGTCCAGTCTCCCGTCCAGCCCAGAAGGAAGCGCGGCCATCCTCACCCACAGACCAACAGCCCCACGCGAGGCCATCGCACTGCTGCGCTCCTGCCGGGCAGCGGGCGAGGATGTGCCCAGAGGCTGGCACTGGGGTGAGGACATGCAGGACGGCCATCTGTGGGAGGGGCCCTGGCTACACCCATCGCGGAGCCTTCCCGTCCCACGAGAACATCCGAGGTCTTTGAGCCCCGTCGCAGATCTCACCTTGGAAGCCACCTATAGGGCGACGGTGGGCAGTGAGGGCGAGCCCTGGTGGCAGAGGACCACACTGCCTGCACCACACACCTGGCCATGCACACCATGCACACCCACACTCCGCCACACGCCACACCCACGGGGATGACGTCGCTGGCACCAAGACTCAGCGGGCGGCTCCAGGCGCCCTTCCCTTCTACACTCGCTCTTCCTCCTTCCTTGGACTCCTTCATGATAACAAGACACTAAAAGTTCCTGCTTCTCCAAAACCCCATGGTTCCCAGAAGAAGGCGTAGCAGAGCTCACAGGTCGTGTCCCAAACCCCACCATGTCTGGCACCAGCTGCCCGTCCCTGGGGCTCAGTTCTCACCTGCAGTGGGTGCTGATACTCAGGCCATCACCACCATCTTGGAGGCAGAATTGGAGCACTGGCCCGACCACCATGGGGCCTGCGCACATCTCAGGGATCACGGCTGAGGTCACCTGATGAACCACTGCCCACCACAGGGGCCAGGCGCCCTCCACACTAGCTGGACAGGTCTAGGAGACACAAGAACACGGGCATGTGCCTAGGACCCAAAGGACACAGGCCTGGAGAGGGCGCAGAGAGGAGGCACTGCCCAGCATCCCATCCCAGCTCCTCTGCTGCAGGGCCTTGCTCCCCACCATCTCGTCCAGGGTGGACAGGCCTGGCCCTCTCCAGCTTCCCCGCCTGTTCCAGGGGCCCCTGCCTCTGGTACTCATCAGTCCTTCTGTCCTATCCCCCTTCCCTCTCCCCAGCTCCCCCTGCACCCCTGTTGGGATCCTGCCCTGAGCCAGACCCTGCTGAGGACCCCCGGCCCACAGAGGCAGCACCCCAGTGAGGGGACAGGCCGGAGGCAGTGGGGACAGGAACAGGGTCTGGCAGGAAGCCGGGCTGTGGGAGGAGGTCGGGAAGCCCCCAGGCACAGAGATGAGAAGTGGGGGCAGGCAACGATTCCCCGCCACTGCCAAGGAGCCGTCCTTGGGGACAGGGAGAAGCAGCAGGGAGCTGAGGCCTGAGGGGCGGTGGGCACAGCCTGCAGGGCCTCCAAGGCCAGTGGGGGCCCGGGCTTGCTGAGCAACTTGAGAAGCACACACCCTGCCCTCACAGATACGTCCACCGGGGCCGGCACACAGGAGGCTCTGGAAGTGCCCGGCAAGGAAGGGGCCCCAGGGAGGCAGGCCGGTGCCTCTCCAGGCAGCGGAGAAGTGGTGGACTGGCAGCCGGGCAGGCGCCAGTTCTGGTGGGGAAACTGAGCAGCGGGAGGGGGCTGGGCCGCAGCTGGCCTTGGGGCCTTGAGTGGGGCAGGCAGAAGCTGTGCGGGCTGAGCAGGTGGGGCAATGGACCTGGGGCCAGGAGGGACTGCAGACAGCAGCACTAGCTGGTGCTGGGATGAGAGGCCCCAGGTGCGACAAGGCCAATCCACGTGAGGCAGAGGACAAGGTCAAGGTCAGGTGGCCAGGGCTGGAGGGATTACCCACCAGGATGTCAGACTCACCAAGAAAATAACAGGAGTGGCCAGCCCAGCCCATCAAGAGTAGACACTGGGATGGGGACACAGCAAGAGGCCCTCCCTCAGCCCCTGGGCTCATCTTGTGCCTAATTCACCCACTGTGCTCATTCCTACCTCAGGGCCTTTGCACAGGCTGATCCTGAATTTCCTTTCTCTTGATATTTGTGGGCCTTTCTCCTTCTGGTCCTTCAAGCAACGTTTCCCCTTTCCCTCCTTGGAAAAGCTCCCACAGCTCCCAACCCAAGTAGCCTTCCACAGCCTGTGCCCCTGCCAGTGTGCCCATGTGATCACCCCAGCTTCTCAGGGAACATGGGCACCAGGATATCTCCTCTCTTCTCCTGCTGAGAAAGCCTCCTGCAGGCCCTGGCAAGGGCTGGCTCTTCCCAGAACCCCAAAACGCACTCTGCTGAGACAAAAATGCCTGTGGCACCTCTGCCCCAAGCCCACTCAGCCGCGGCTCACGTTCCCTGAGCACTCACCGTGCGCATGAGGCGCCGCGTCCACCCCCGGCATGGCCTCCCAAGGGGCAGAGAGTCGCCTCATTGACAGAGGAGGAGACACAGAGGACAGCAGGGTGGGAGAGCTGGGTGCATGGTCCACGCCTGCAGCCTGGACAAGGCCAGCCACAGGCTGGGGCACAGGTCCCTCAGGCCCGCCCTGGACAGCAGCCTGGAAGGGCAGGGAAGGAGGCACACAGGGGTCACTCCAGGCGGAGTAAGCAGGAGATGGTGCGGGAAGAGGCAAAGGCCCGCGTGCCAGCCGGGCAGGAGCCTGGCAGCACATGGGTGGGCACTGGCCAGAGGGGTTTCTGGCTGCTTGCTGAAGGGCCCACAGCAACAGCACCAGGGCCAAGCACCCTGGGAGCCACAGGCTGCCACCATGGTACAGAGGAAGGCCTGGGGCTAGGTCCTAGTGCAGGAACCTGGGAGGTGGCCATTCCTCTGAGGATACTGCGCCCACAGAATGAGCCCCTGGGGCAAGGAGGAGAGGCCTGCCCGCTGGTCCCTGCTTGAGGAGAGGCCCTCGGTAGGAGAGGTCAGGCCTGCAGGGTGCCCTGGCAGAGCAAGTGGGCTTGGTCCCTCTGCCTTCTGGGACCAGGGCAGCCCCTACAGTTTGTGCCTGCCCTGCCAGCCCCCCTTACCTTTGCTCCCCCACAGCCATACCTGTGCCATCTCTGCTCAGGCAGCCGTCCACCTCTCAGCTGCGAACTAAAGGCCCTGGGCGCCTCCCCATGGGCCCACTGGGCAGCACCACAGGCCCCGCGGGGCTCAGCAGACAGAGCAACCTCCAGCCCAGCAGAGGTGGAAAGGTGATGCCCAGCGTGTCTGGTAGGGAC
>CM053399.1:182861294-182896601 GCA_028644305.1 Xerus rutilus
TCCACCTGGAAGACCACAGCAGCCCTGGGCTAAACCTGCGCCCTGGAGCTGGGCCACCATGGCCACCAAGGGAGAGCAGCCCACGTGGGCACCATGGCCTGAGATAGAACATAGCCCAGGCGCTCGGTGGAAGTCAAGGGCCAGAGGGCATCACCACCAGAACCGGCAGCCTTTCCACACCCACAAGCACAGGGCCACGTGGAGGCATGAGCCTGGGGTGGTACCTGGAGTGGCAACCAAGGCTGGCAGACACCTGAGCACTGCATCAGGACTCTGGGCCACTCCCAAGGAGGCTCCACTGACTTCTCTGGCCTCAAGAAATGCCCCACCTCAGCCAGCATGCACCCAGGCATCACCCTTGCTCAGCCTATGGCCCCTGCTGGGAATCTATGCAGCCACCTCAGGGCAGGACTGGCCTCCATCTGCCGGGGGCCAGGCTCCCCTGCGTCCCCATCCAACACAGGCCTCTGGGTCCCAGTAGTCCTTCCTGGCTGGGCCACTCAACACCAGCTGCAGAACAGCCTGCCCCAGGTTGGCCAGGCTCTCACGGCAGGGTGCCCACTGTGCTCACTGTCTGCACTCTGGGCTTCTTTAGTCCTTGTGGCGTCAGCCCATTGTCCCTAGGTGACTGCTCACCATCCCTCAGCGCCCCTGGAATCCCAAAGGGCCACTGAGTGTGCAGTTCCAAGGGTCCACAGGAACGACACACTCAGTGCCACCCCATCCGGCCTTCCCACCTCTCCAGTCCCAGCTGGGCCTCCAGAAGAGGGGAGAAGTTGTCCCCTCTCCTGTCCCCAGCCCACATTCATAAACATCCATGGAAACAACTGAATAAGAGAGAATTAGGCCAGGCATTGTAATGCCAGCAGCTCGGGAGGCTGAGGCAGGAAGATCGTGAGTTCAAAGCCAGCCTCAGCAACAGCAAGACACTAAGCCACTCAGTGAGACCCTGTCTCTAAATAAAATGCAAAATAGGGCTGGGGATGTGGCTCAGTGGCCAAGCACCCCTGCATTCAATCCCCGGTACCAAAAAAAAAGAGAATTAGAGCAGGACCCTCCTCCAGGCTGTCCCTAGGATCTATAAACAGCCAGACAGTGGGCATCCCTGAGAGAGTTCTGGGCCAGCTCTTGGCAGGCAGAGGCTATGTATTTGATCCAGCGTGGTCCTGCAGGCCCAGGCTTGGCACCGCCCACTCTGCCCCCTGGCCCTGGGGATGCTCCCAGGGAGCTGCTCACGGGATGTTCACATCCCAGAGGGTGGGCAGCCCCCGTGCTGGGTCCATGCAGGGTTTCCGGTCCAGCAGCAGCAGCAGGGGCCAGGGCAGCACTGAGTACTCCAGAGGCAGCCGGGTCAGGCGAGAAGGTCTCCAGTCAAACGCTGGCCCTGGGAATGCTCCATCCCCTCCTCCCCACTGCACGTCCAGGGGTCAGCGGTCACTTTATTAATAGAGGTCCCTGAGGATAGGCCTCATCCCCTGGACAGCCGCCGCCCTCCCTCCCTACAGTAGCAGAAAGGCCACCCCTGTGCAGGCTTGGCCAGAGGCCCGGGGGCGTCCCTCAGAGGGAGCACAGCCTCAGCCACCACCCCGCCCGGGGCCTGCAGACGCTGCGGGGAAAGCACAGGCAAGATTCCAAGACCCAGCCAGGGGCCCTCCTCGACAGCCCCAGTGCAGAGCGCCAGCTGCACATGGGGAAGAAACTGCAGGGACAGTGAGCGGGCCTGGACCCGGTGTGAAGAGGAGATGGCCTGTGTTGAGCCACTTGGCCCTTAGTACACAGAGAAGTCTGGGAAGTCACTGGCTAAAGACGCCTGTCCAGCCTCCCTGCTCAGCCCAGCTCTGCCAGGCCGCGCTGTGCAGAACATGGGGCAGACAACACAGGTCACCTGCTGTCCTTCCCGGCCACCTGGCCAGGGCCTGAGCCCCTCACTCACCAGGAGACAGGAACAGAGAAGCCACAGCTACAAACGACGCTGGTCTACACCCGCACTGGTGTGGCGGGAGTCCTGCTCCGCTGGCCTGAAGCGCTCTGCTGTGGGTGGCTGAGGCACAGGACACAGGGAACTTCTGAAGGAGCCCAGGCAGCGGGGTGCCGGGTCGGCACCTGGACCTGCAGGTGAGCCACCTCCAGGCCCCCAATGAAGCGCCTCCCAGCATCCCTGAGGCCTCTGGGGCTCCAGCCCCACCAGCCCAAGGGTCACCTTCAGGCATCCTGTAAACACGACAGTCCCAGCTTCTCTCTAGGAAACGAGCCAACCATGGCCAGCCTCTGCTGAGCCCTCCCCATGACCAAGCCGAGGTGGCCACTTGCAGCTCAGTGGTCAGGCCAAGGCAGAGTGCCTAGGCCACTCATCTAAGCCCACACAGAGGCCACAAAGTCAGCCCTGCCCGGGAGGCTAGGCCTGGAGGTGGGGAGCCACGCAGCTCCTTGCCCAGGACCTGTGGCCACATAGCTATTCCAGCACCTGAGAACCATGAGTGGCACAATCCCGCCCCCTGGTGGAGGCTTCAAGAATCACCCAGAAGGGGGCCGCAGGAGAGGGGTCCCTGTCACCACTGTGGACGCCCACACCTTAATGCCCAAAGGCCTGACACTGGAAGCCCACCCGCCTGGGCTCTTCCCAAGGAGATCACCGCAAAGGCCAGGGATAGGAACTCACAACCCAAGCAGCCCGCCAGCCACTGTAAGGCACACAGCGACTGACTCCAAAGGCTGCTGGCTCAGAGGGTGGCCTTCACAGTGGCCTTGAAGCTGTGGCCCCCAGCAGTCACTCCAAAAGGCCTTGAAGCTGTGGCCCCCAGCGGTCACTCCAAAAGGCTCATGATGGCCCCAGAAGGGTCCAGATCACCAAGGCCTTCCATTTCAGAGGCAGTGAGTCCCTGGGGCCTGTCACTATTCCTGGGAACGTGTCCTGACTCTGCTAGCCCAGAAGCCTCCCAGGAGCTCAGAAAGGCACGCTGTGGTGGAGGTCTGTGCACTGGAGGTGGGCAGGCAAGGGCCAGGCTGCCCTACAACAGCCTCACCCTCACCCCACAGGCGCTGCCAGCAAGCTATGTCTCCCAGAGAAATCCCCTCCAACCTCAGCTGAAGCCCAACCACCATCTCCAGCTCTGCAGGGCTGATCTGGAGAAGCACCCACTCTGCTCCGTCGTCTGGTGCCCTCCTTCCTCATGATGCCCACAGCTTCCAGGTGCAAAGGGCAGGCCTACCTGGGCCATCCAGAGAGCCTGCGGAAGGAAAACGGCCATATCCAGGGGCCCACACTGGCCTTGGACTTCCACACAGCTGCCTCAGTCCTGATTCACGGCCCTTCTCCAGACCCAGGGCAGACTTCATCCCAGGTCTGAGACATGCAGGCTCCCCAAAACCAGGGCAGCTCGGATATGAGCATTGTAACCAGGCTGAAGTGGCCTCCTGCTCTGAATGATGTGGACCCCTGTCTGAAGCCAAGCATTCCACGCTTGTCCTATGAGCACTTCCCAGAGCCCAGGGACATCCTGAACAGGGCTGGGTTCTGGCAGGGCCAGTCTTCAAACGTATGCCTGTTTGAAGGTATACGTTTGCAAATCTGACAGCTGCCACCAGAGAGTGCCCTGCAAGCTCCAGTCAGGATTAGGCCAGTGAAGGCCCTGAGCCTTCCTGTAGGCCTCTGGCAAAGGGCAGGCCTCTTCCTCTCCATCACCCTCCTTCCCTGGGTGGGCCCTTTGTCCTCCAGACACTGTCTTCCTAGAACACAGAAGTCAGTCCCACCAGGCGAGGAATACACTGGCCAAGATAGCGGACTAAGGGCACTCACCCCCAGGCCTGGTTTTCCCCAGCCCACAGGCTGCTTTACAGAAAAAGGAATTCTGCAATTTTATTTAACACAGAATTTCTCAGTTTTCTTCCCTTTTTCCATGGGCACCTCAAGAGACAAGTGGCCACTAGGTGTTGGGAAACGCTGCTTTGTGCGCAAATGACAAAAGTGCCCCTCCCATTACGAAGGCTGCAGAGTTTAGAAAATGAACACACGGGCTGGGACTGTGGCTCAGGGGTAGAGTGCTTGTCTCGCATGCATGAGTCACTGGTTCGATCCTCAGCACCACATAAAAATAAATAAATAAAGATATTGTGTCCGTCTACAACTAAAAAAATATTTTAAAAAAATGAACACACAGTACACGCCACTATGTGTGGCCTCAGGTAAAAAACGTTCTAGTGAAATATGTCCCTGGAAACATCTGGGACATGCACTAACAAGTCAGATAGTTCACCCAGGATTCCAGTTAAACTGGGCATCCTGGAGCCGGGTATGGTGGCTCACACCTGTAATCCCAACACTTAGGGAGGCTGAGACAGGAGAATCGCAAGTTCAAAGCCAGCCTCAGCAATGGTGAGGTTCTAAGCAACTCAATGAGACCCTGTCTCTACATAAAACACAAAATAGAGCTGGGGATGTGGCTCAGTGGTCGAGTGCCCCTGAGTTCGACCACCAGTACCAAAACAAAAACCAAAAATTACTGGGCATCCTGGGTTCTCTCTAGTGACTCTGTGACACCTAAAGGGAAAGGTGGATACAGGCTGGGCTCCTCCAGGTCTGGACGCTCACCCATGCCAAGCCCTCACCACTCCCAGCTCCTGGGAGCAGGCTGGCTGGGTCCCCATCCTGCCCACCCCAGCAACAGCTTGCCAGGTGTCCTTGGGCAGGGTCATCCTCTGCGTGCCTGCATGTGCGGAAAGCTCAGGTGAGCAAGGTGACCTCACCTTTTCTTCTAGAACTTTCTCCATAGCTCCTGATTTCACATAGAAGCCGTTGAGCACAGCCCTTGTGAGGAGACTCAGTAAGGAACCTTCCTGATAACTAGGGAAGAGCAGAGTGAATCCCAGAGAACACTCTGATGGTACCCTCTGTCCTCCCATCCCAGGAGACGTGGGACAGGGTGCAAGGGCCTTCCCAGGGTGCTTCTCCCTCCCTGGGATGGAGATGCAGGCGAGCCAGCTACAGGCTGAAGTCACTGGCCCTGAGGTGGTAATCCCATCCTGATCAGGCATGTATTCAGCAAGACCAGGGCTCAGTGTGTTGGTCAACAGGATCCAGGCAGAGTGTGAGCTCTACAGGCACCAGGAACACCAGAAAAGCAGCCTCCGTAACTGTAGCTATTGGGCTCCTCCCCAGTCTGCAGGGATCCCAGGATAGAGTGGTGGCCTGCCAGGGCCTTCCAGCCTGGTCCTGACTGGGCTAAGACCCTCTGGCTGTCTTCCTTCATCCTGAGTCACTCTTGCAAAGTCCCCAGATGAAAACTCCCCACCTGCACCCAAAGACAGGCCACAATGAAGCTGGGACCACAGGGCTTTATGAACACAGATTCTGGCCCTGAGACCCTGAATCCAGACTGGGGGCTAGAGAGTGCATTTTAATAACCCCAGTGTTCTGTCTTGACACTTGAGGGGCCTGGTCTAGAGTTCACGAGGACCCAGCTGCCCCCTCACTCCACGCCTATCAGAGACCATGAACTTACAGACTCAAGGAAAGAGCAAGGTCTGTCCCCAGTGGAGCCTCCCAGGCACAGGGGCTACTGCCAAAGCCACCAGCTGAGAGCCACAGACACACAGAAGCTGTCACACAGGAGAGGAGCAGGCTGCTTCCAACCAGTTCCTGTTCATCCCAGGGAGCTCTTGCTGTTAGCCCATGGCCTACTGTGTAGTCCATGGACTCCTCCTTTTGAAGCATCTGCCCCATGGAGCCAGGGGCCGGGTCAGAGAACACTTGGATGGGGACTCTCTGGCCTCAGCACCTAGGTGATGCTAAACGCTGGGCAGGGTCTGCTGCCTGGCCTCGCTCTGGCTACAAACCCTCCCCAAGCCTCGTCAGGGGGCAGGGAGTTCTTAGGGATGAAGGGATCTCTCTTAACCTCACCAGGCCACTGGGACCCCCAAAATTAAGTCAGGGCTTAGCAATTTAGCCCCCCGGGGCCTTCAGGTAAAAGATGGCAAAGTTCCCGGTCTGGAACAAATTCTGAGGCCAGGACAAATGAGACTGTAGGCAGGTGGGCAGGACATGATGGCTGGTGGGGCTGGTGCTCCAGCTGCATGGAGCTCACTCACCTCTGAAGTTGCCAGTCCCCAGGCCTCAGATCACCCCGCATGCCATTCCCAGTCTCAGGCCGCAGCTGACTCTGGGGTCCTGCTCCAACTTCCCGAGGCGAGGGGAGAAAGCCCCCTCCTCCATGGCTGCCTCCCACTTAGGGCCATGCCCTCTGCTGCCCCTTCTTTCTATTAGTCACAGTGCACGCTCGGGGCAGTGAGGCACTCGCTGCCCACCCTACCCGCTGCGCAGTGCCCAGGAGGGCGCCCCAGGAACCCCTTCCTCCCACTCCCTCTGGGCCCCAGCACCGGCCGGACTCCAAGGCGAGGAAACTGAAGAAACCTAGGAACCCGCCTTAAACGAACTGTGGCGTCTGTCCCAGCGAGCACGCGCGGCGGGGAACGCGGGCGACCAGAGCCCGGGGGTGCCCTGGGGCCGGGCCCGCGGTCTGCACTCCCCGTGTGCGGCCGCCGCGGTGGACAGGCCCGCGCGAGTGCCCACATCTCCGTGCGTGCGGACCTGCGCGCACGTGGGCCCGGCGCCGCTGGGGCCAGTGCAGCCGTCAGTGCAGCCGTCAGGCTGGCGCCGCCTGGTGTCGGGGCTCACTGGCTTCCGACCAGGGAAGGGCTGGGCCTGAGCCCCTGGGACGGGAACGACAGCAGGACGCAGCGCCGCAGCGCCACAGCGCCGCACCGACAGCCCGCCCCGGAGGCGGACGCGCGAGCCAGAGGCAGCCTCCAGGCGCCAACCCTTGGCCAGAGGGGGCGGCACGGCGCAGGCGCAGAGCACACGCAGGCCGCAACCCGCGGGCTGGGTGCCTCGGCACCCACAGTTCCGCGCGTGGGCCGCGTCCGGAAGTCCGTGGGGGGAATCTTCCGACGCTCGTCCTCTGATTCGCTACCAGCCACTTCCACTTCCGCAAACAGTTCCGTTCCTCTTCCCGCCGTCGGCGAGACGCGTCCCCGCAGGAAGTGCGCGCCAGCCCTGTTTTGTTTCCGGGGGAGTAAGCTTCTTTGAAGGACGCTCGTGACTTCCGGTGTTCTCCTCATTCTCTGATTGGCTGGCTTTATGAATTCATTAAAGCACAAGAAAATATTTGCTCTTTTCATGTTCAATATAATAAATACAATTAAATGTTAATAGTGACAGCTCGGTAATCAACGCGGCGCATTTATCTATGGCTTCTAAGGATGGCAAACAGAAAGTCACCATTATCGAAAGGTGCGCGAGACAGCGGTTCTTAAA
The DNA here is from genome assembly GCA_028644305.1 of Xerus rutilus. Lineage (NCBI taxonomy): Eukaryota > Metazoa > Chordata > Mammalia > Rodentia > Sciuridae > Xerus > Xerus rutilus. The sequence continues at coordinate 182,868,604 of CM053399.1, forward strand.
TAGCGATCCCGCGAAAGAAAAGGCGTGTTGTATGAAAGGAGAGAAGGTTAGCACTCCCCTTGACAAGGATGGAAGAGGCCCTCGGGCCTGACAACACGCATACGGTTAAGGCATTGCCACCTACTTCGTGGCATCTAACCATCGTTTTCCACAGCACCGTGCGCCAGGCATAGGTAGAGGGCATGAGGGCGGGGCCTTGCGCCGAGGGAAGACGGACCTGCGTTGAGGTGCTGCAGTCCAGTCCTGCTCGGACGGTCCCGGTCCCGGTGCTGGGGCTGGAACCCCGAACACTACCTCTGAGCTACGCCCCACCCCTGATACTGTGGTTTTTTCTTATGAAGGGACTGGATCTGCTCAAGTTGATGAGCTGGCCTCAACTATGCGATCCCTCCCCCTGCATCCCAAGCCAGCAGGATCACAGGCACGTGCCACCACGTCCCGCTTCCTCTCCACTGTCACGTCTGAAACCTTCTCTAGCAGTTTTGGTGAACGCACGTGAAGACATCCCCCAAACTGTTAGCAATGGTAGAAATGAGTTACTTTTGCACACTTAACAACGTCAACAATTAGCTCAAATATCCTTCACGAAAGGTTACTTCTTAAACCATGCAAAGCACACTGGCTCATTCTGGGGGACAGTGATCAGCCTGAGGGCCAGTGTCTAGGACAGTCACCTCCTCACCACATTTGATGAGTTAGGACATTTAGGCCATCTTGGGGGCCCCTGGTGCCTGCTGGGACCACAACTTGTTGGGATTGTTTTGTTCTGGTACTGGGGATTGAACCTCGAGGTGCTTTACCAGAGCTGCATCCCAGCCCTTTTCAGTTTGTTTTTTTTTTTTTAATATTTTTTTTTTTTTAGTTGTTGATGGACACAATGTCTTTATTTTATTGCTTTGTATGTGGTGCTGAGGATCGAACTCAGGGCCTCACGCATGCGAGGCAAGCGCTCTACCGCTGAGCTACAACCTCGGCCCCCCTTTTCAGTTTTTACTGAATTGCAGAGGCTGTCCTCCAACTTGAAATTCTCTTGCCTCAGCCTCCAAATCGCTGGGTGTACAGGTGTGGCCACACATCCGTAGGCCACCATCAAAGCTTTCTGTTGGCTGCGTGAGTGGCATTTCTGGAACTTAAGGGAGCACAAGCTGTTTTTAAATTCAGCTAGTTCTTTACATGGTGGCAACTTCTTCACTAGTCTGTGTGATCAAGAATAAGATGATCCCAGCCGGGCGCGGTGGCTCACGCTTGTAATCCCAGCACTTAGGGAGGCTGAGACAGGAGAATCGCAAGTTCAAAGCCAGCCTCAGCAATGGCGAGGCACTAAGCAACTCAGTGAGACCCTGTCTCTACATAAAACACAAAAAAATAGGGCTGGGGATGTGGCTCAGTGGTCAAGTGCCCCTGATTTCAATCCCCGGTACCAAAAAAAAAAAAAGAATAAGATGATCCCGACTGGCACACCCCACAGAGGGAGAGCCCATGTACTCACACCCAGCAAAGCGGCATCGGCAAGGGCGCTGCCAAGCCCAAGGCTGGGAGGCCACTGTGCACTGTCCCCCACTCGTCTGGCTACCAGAATCCATCTCACACCACCCTTGTCTCTACCTCTAACACGTGCAATTTCAGGGAGTGCCTAAATTAAAAATTCAAAATTTAAGTGAAAATTCAAAGATAGAATTAATCTGCTTTATGGGCATCCTTTAGCGATCCCCAAACCTTAAGTGGCCTTTGGTTTTCACTGTGGCTGGAGGCACCCACATTTTGGAACAATAACTACAGGCTGGGGACAGGAAAGGAGTGACAGCAGAAAGGCAAGTGAGGACGGAACAAGCTACCCCCGCGCCCTTCCCTGTGGTGCAGGAGCAGTGGTGCTGGGCGGCCCCCGCCATCTCTCCCTCACCCACTGACCGAGCTCCCCTCAGAACGGAAGGTGGCAGTGCCCGAGACAAAGCTGCACTCGGCTCAAGGCTGTCCTGTGGGCACCAAGGACAGTGGCCCGGGAAGGCCACTTAGCCCCAGGATGGCGGCGAGTTACCACCAAGCTCCAGAGCCAGCTTCCACCAAGCCCTGGACACAGGAACCGGGGTGCTGCTCCCCTGAAGGGCTGCAACCAGCACCTGGTCAAAGTGAGCCAACACGAATCTGTGCTACTGTCAAAAACATAAAAGACCTTCTTACGGGACAGAATTACAAGACATGAAAACCTTTATTTTCAAAAAGAAGTGTATTTTTACATAAATCTACAACAGAATTCAACTGTAGAAAAAATAAACTATATTCAGGAATACAGCGTTCAGCACAGCAAGCTCCTCCTTCTGCTCCTCCTCCCAGGAGGGGGCTGTCCTCAGAACACAGGGTGGGCAGGCCCTCTGCCCCTCAGGAAGTGCCTCAGCAGCACCACCGCAAGGCCAGCTGGGAGCTCTGGTGATGGTCAAGCAAGCGGCAGGTGCAGGTGCTGCGACCCAGCATTAGACGCCACCCTCTTCAGCAGCAGTGGGCTTCGTCAACAAGACCCACTGCTTATGTCCTTCCAAAAGGTGATGGAAACTGCAGGAACCTTCCATCCTGAGGGCTTTTAGGATTTTTACCTCACCCTGTTCAGCAGCTGCGGCTGGAGGATTCCCATGGGCCTGGCTAGGACAGCTGACTGACCCACTGCTCCTCCAGACAAGCCTCTACTCCCTCTCCCAGGCCTGTCCACCTAGGTCCCTAACAGAGGAGCCAGCTGGTCAAGGTCAAGGCATCTGCAGACCCAGACCCGGGAGGCTTCCCAAGGACCAGCACTGGCTCCATGCACTGCTGCAATCAGGGCACATGGGTGAGGGATGTGCCCTCCACTGTGTCCAGCAGCCCCCGCCAACAAGGTCTCATCGAGCAGACCTGGGTCTGAAGGCCTGTGTCCACCCTGCTCAGGGTCAGCTCCCTAGCAAACAGTGAGGCAGCAGCTCTGACGAACTGCTGTGAGGTTCTGAGCTTAGCCGCCCCTGACCTGGCCACCCCAAGGCCATGTTGCTTCAGAGGCTGCAGCTAGGGCAGGCCCAACAGCAGCCCAGCACCCCCAGGAGCTGGTTGCAGAGGCCACAGGAGGAGGAGGATGTGCCTTTCAGGGCTGCTGACCTTCTAGTCCTCAGGCCACCAGCAAAGGGCGGGTACCACCTGCCGTTCTCTCTCCCGCACTAGTTAGCCTGAGATCGACCTGTCTACAGAAGCTCAGGTGCCTCCTGCCACAGGCCACTCCAGGGCGTGGCTCCTTGACAACCAAGAGCATCCCCTCCCACCGCAGCAGGCCACAAGGAAGTCAGCCTTTAGACGTGAGGTGGCAGAGAGGCTGAGGAGAGAGCCCCTTTCAACCTCCTGCCCTCCTCCAGGAGACAAGCCTCACATCAGAACGCCGTGGACAAGTATATACAAAATCCCACCGTTTATTACAGCTCACGTGCAGCTGTGTGAACGCCGGGCACAGAGGGGAAACTGCAACCACCACGCTGCCAGGCCACCAGCCTCCAACTCCCAAAACACAGGACTTCACAAGGGGCAACCCTACAACGCTGCACCTTCCAGGAAGACTTGGAATTGTGCTGGGACAACAAGGATCGACAGACAGGCAGAGTGGCGTGAGGACACCACACGACAGGCGAGGGTGGGAGGCTGGGGAGGTGGCCCCTGGCCCCAGGCAGGGACTAGCCACAGGGCTCGCACTGGGTAGTAAAATATCAAAAATGTACAGAACAATTACTGGAAAAAACACAACCCATGATAAATTGAACTTCACTCTTGTAATAAAAAATTAAAAATTTTGTTGCTTCTCTCTGAACACAACAGACTGGGAACTCCTCCCAGACAGGGCAGGGTTGGCAGGAAGTATACAACAACCTCTAGAACCTTCTGGTAGCGCGCACTTCCCCTCGGCCACCTCAGGCCTGAACTGGGCCTCTCTGCCACACCATGTTTCTCGTCCATCAGGGTGGACGTCCCGACAGTCCCTGTGGCACCGGGGGACTTAGCAGTCACTCTTCCACAGTTTAATGGTTTTGTCATTTTCTAGCGCAGCCGAGGCGATGATGTTCTCTGTCGGGTGACAAGCCGTGGAGATCACAACATCTGCAAACAGAGAGGGGTCAGGGCGCAGCCCCACCAGCCCACTGGCCTCGGGAGGATGAAGCCACACACTGCCCAGCCTCTGGCCCCCAAGAGGGTTCCAGGACAAGTGCTGGAAGTGCTGCTGCCGCAGGAGCTGCTCCTCCGTCAAGGTGCCCCTGCCTCCTACCACCAAGCCCGAGCCCACAGGGGGGCCCCGCCACCACGAGGCAACTGAAGGCCAGGCAGGGACGTCTGCACTAAGGAGCTGGCACAGCAGGTTGGCACTGTGGGTGCCTGCAGCTGTCAGTACACTGAACCCCAAGACTGCCACCTTAGGGGGAAAGTGCAGCACCCCTCAGACTTCCACATGCGGCTCCCAGTACCCAAGCGGAAGAGCAGGGACAGGGCAGCTAGAACCTGGGGGAGGGGCACCCGAGGGCACTGAGGAGCCACCCCACAGAGCGAGGACGCAGGGCGCCTGCTCAGCACACACAGGCGCGGGCGGTCTGCCTGGAGGTGGGAGGCACGTCCTAAAGAGGCTGGAGCCTCTGGGAAATGCAGCTTGCTGCCAGGGGACCATCGCACACCTCAGCCACCTGAGGAGTCAGAGCCACATGGACATCTGGCAGCAGGAGGAAGGTAGCGAGGCCAGGAGCCCGGGACACGAATCAGGAGCCAGAACTGACCAACCCTGGGCCAGCGCTGCACACCTGGCAGCAGAACTGAGGGGGAAGAACAAGGAGCAGCGGCTGAATCCCAGGAGATGCCGCCCAACCCGAGCGTCACCCCCAGGGTGACCCACCTGTGTGCCCCTGCAGCTTCTGCACAATCTCCTTTGTCTGCAAGTTCCAGATGTACACCAGGTTATCTTCAGAGCCAGACACAATCCACTGGGTCACCGCAGCCAGAGGCAAGAGAAGACAGGCCAGCACTCAGCATGGGGACGGGTGCGCTGCCCAGCTACGCACCCAGGCCCCACCCTTCCCACGGCTGCCGGGCTCCAGCAGGCCTGCAGCGCTCCGGCCCCTCACCCCAGCCTGCGCTCAGAGACACTCGCTCAAGCAGCCGAGGGCCTCCAGGCTGTAGGCCGCTCCCTTAAACCACTGCCCGTGGTTCTGCTGTCACTCACACTTAGCCTGGAGTCACCATCTACTCTAGGCACTGGACTGAGTCAGGGCATGACACCAGAGTCCAGGCGGGAGGGCGCCCGGGGGGAAGGCAGGCCCTGCTCAGGACGGAGGCTAACGGGAGCAAATAGCTCTCTCCTGGGCCGCTCCGCACGAAGCCACACCATTGCACCCAGACTCCAGGAAGGCAACCACTGGCCAGTGACAGCCTGGCCCCACAGAGACAATGGCCCGGGAGTGAGGTGGGCCCAGCCGCACAGGGAAGGAGACGCCCTGCCCTCCACAGCAGTCTCTGACACCTGGTGCGCCGTGACCTGACTCTGGTTAGAACACACAACTTGTGGGCCCAGGAAAACTGTAAGGACATGACCAACCTGTGGGGTGGCAGGCTGCTCGGAGGGGGACTCACCTTCCCGCCAGTCACGGAAAAATTGGCAAAAATGCAGTACTTCTCATTCTTGTGCCCGGTGTATGTCTTCAGGCACTGAAAAGGCAGGGTGCGAGCAGGGTCAGAGCCCCAGGGCCCCCGCATTCTGAGAACCCTCAGTTCTGAGCAGACTGCGGCTGAACTTGACTCTGGAAAGTACTCTCCACACACAGAACCCACACAGCCCAACCCACAGTCCAGCCACAGTGCAAGCTTCAACCTGCAGGCTGGCAGCTCGAGGAACCCCAGGTCTGTGACCCCGCGGCCCCTCCTGCGTCGGCTCCCCAGGCTGCCGCACCACCGCCAGGGATCCCGGGACGGAGCTCACCTTGCCCTTGCTGTAGTCCCAGAGCTTCAGCGTGCTGGAAGACAGAGAGGGGTGAGGAGCTGCTCCACACCTGACGACTGGCGACCGTCAGCGCCAGGCACGAGGCTGGTGGGACTGGAGGCCCACCCCACCAGAGGGCGGGCGCCTGGCACCAGGGGACCCTCAGGTCCACCAAGTCCAGCAACCTGACGGTACACTGGAGCCACCATGAGAACCCTAAACGTTAGCAGTTCACAGCCAGGACTGCAGCTGCTGGGTGCTGCAATCCCTCCACCAGGTGCCAGTCTCAAAAAAGTAGGGGCAAGTCCTCGCAGTTCCAGATCCCACAGGCCAAACCGGGGGAAGCGAAATTCACCCTGAGACCTGGGGGCAGGGGCTGACCATGGAAAACACCTGACCGCGTGCCCAACGGCCAGATACAGTCCCATGGGGGACTTGCCAAGCAGGTACACATGGGAGCCACTGTCCAGTCTTGGTAAAATCAAGGGGCTCAGGAGCTTAAGTGTAGCTCAGGGGCAGAGCACCTGCCCAACTTGGCCAGCCTGTACCTGGCCCTGGCCACGCCGCCCCACCCCACCGTGCAGAAAGGCTCTGGCTTGCCCTGCCAGCGGCTTAAGGCAGAAGCTGGACAGGCTCTAGTCCCCAGCCACACTGGAGCCTGGACCACACCCCAGCACAACGCCCCACAGAGCTCCACACTGGTGGGAGATGGACATCCAGAAGTACAGGCCACACACTCTGCCCCTCATGCAAATCAAGCACTTACTTGTCCAGTGTGGCAGCCAGGATATATTTGCCATTCGGAGAGAATTTCACAAAGGACACCGGAGGATTATCATCATCTGCGTCAAAAACAGGCAGGCAGACTCATACACGGCAGGACAGAGGAACGGCTCCCCAACACGGCCCCCGTCACCATGTGCGACAACCGCGTGAGGTGGCTGCCACCAGTGCAGCACCACCACCCTTGGGAGCCCCTGGAGAGCCACCAGCACCCCTGGACCCCCAGGACCCTCAGACACCAGGACTTGAGGAACAAAGTGCCTGCGGGGCCTCCTCAGTGGGGGGAGACAGACACTGAGGCTCAACGCACTAACTGCCCCACACAGACTAGGGCTTGCAAATCCCTGAGGCTGGGAAACTTCCCGGGGGGAACTGGCTTGGGAAGAATGGGATGCCTTCCTCCAGCACGGCTGGGGCCTCGCCTCTGTGACCCACACCCTCCGCTCCTCATGCCCTGGTTCTAGAGCTCCACGTGGGGCCTGCAAAGGCAGGGGCCACCGTCTCCACCGAGAACACCTTGAAGTCTGCTTCTGGGACATTAAGATGCGCATTCTCACAGCAGGACCAGGGCGTCTGCCCTCTCCCAGGTGAGGAGGGAGGTGCTCCTGGGGGGGGCTGTCCAGCCTGCCAGGGTCCCCGTGCCCCATGCCCCGACCACACGGCATTACCACCAGGGGTCTGCCAGGGCCTCCACTTGCTGGGGCTGGTCACCCACACTGAAAAGCACACAAGGCGGTGTGAAGCTCGGCCCATCTGGCTCGCCACCGTGAACGGCACCCGGTGCTCTGACCCGGGCCACTTTAACAGCAGGGCACCCGACATGCCAGCTGCCTGGCCACTCAGGCACCAGCATTCCAGCTTGCTAGGCCCGAGGAGAAAGCCACCCTGCCCCTCTCGCCCTCCACCCTGCCCTGCCCTTCAGGGATTCTTCCAGCCAATGCCAGGCTCAAGTCCTGGCTCAAGTCCTGGCAGGTCAAAAATGTTACAAAGACAAAAAAATTCCAGGAAGTTTCAAAAGGAGAAACTTGAATTTGCTGTGAGACAAGCCCTGCCCGGTCCACGAGCCGAGGCAACTCACAGGTGGACGCCGGCCCTGCTCCGGGCACGCCCCAGCCTTCGGACTCGGCTGGTGTGGAGCCCGGTGGTACTGGAGGGCACCCCTGCCCTGTGCCGTGGCTCCGTCTGCACTGAGCACGCACTTTCCTGGTGACCACCCCTGAATACATGCGACCGCAGGTCACACTGCACTCAGGAGCACTCCAGGATGAGGACGGGCACGGGCCCTACCCTGGCCACGCCTTTTGGACAAGGGATGAGCATCTAAGGATTTGGGTATTCATGGCGGGTCCTCGAGCCAGCTCTCCAGAGACAGCAATGACTGTACTTGCTGTGAGGCGTCAGAACAGTTAACTGACTTCTCTGTGCCTACAGTGCCTGGTCTATGAAATTAGGAGGCCCCTCTGGGCAGGTGGCTGAGGATGCCAGTGTTAAGAGGAGCACACCGCCCTGGCCTCTGCACCAGGGCAGGTCCTGGCGGGCAGACCTGGGCCTGGACCAGGAGACACACTCACAAACGCCATTACGATTCTGCTGCGGGTGTTAAGAGGACAGGCTCCAGAGCAGGAAGGCAAAAGGCCACTGTCCAGGCACACTGTCCCCCACCCGTGGGGTCCCATCAGGAGCTTCAGGACAATGACTAACCTCAAGACAGCTTCCCAGGTGGCCACACTGAGGTGAGGTCTACGGGGGACCACTACACCCTCACTGCCTGTGCCTTCTGCATCCTAGCCTAAAGCTGCAGCACTCCTGGCCCACAGTGATTGGGCCCTAGACACCCACCCTCCCAGGGAGCACCCTTCCAGCCACACCAGGTCTTCCGTCCCCTATCCTCCAGAGAAGCCCTCAGGCCTGGCTGCTCCCAGGCACCTGTCTGCCTCAGCACACCCAAACAGGACAGCACCTTCCCCAGAAAGGCAGCAGCCAGGGGCGGGCAAGGGCTGCGGGGTGCAAGTGCTCAGAGGACACAGCAGAGCAGCCTGAGCAAGACCAGACAACTCAGGCCAAGGGGCTCCGACTGGCCTGAGATGACAGCAGCAAGTTCCACAGAAGGAACAAGAGAGCTCGACAGGAAGGAGGCGCTAGTAGGAGGTGGAAAGGCAGTGAAGAGCCTGCAGGCCCACCCAAGGCCCACCCGTGCCCACGCCCATGGCACACTCACCAATGAGGGTCTTCAGGCACTGGCCTGAGGCGGTGTCCCAGATGCGGCTTCAAAGCAAGAACAAAACCACGTGAGAAGGCCAGCTGCCACCACTGGCTTTGGGACCAGCCCTGCTCCACTCACACCCTGGACACTGTTCTATGTTCGCGACACTGACCAGGCACCAGGCCTATGAGCACAAGCAGCCTCTGGGGTCAGGGGCTGGGGCAGAGACTTCTGCAGGAGGCAGCCAAGGCCGAGGGCGCACACAGGCTCCCTGGCAGGCCACGTGCTCCATAGGCCCCAGCACACAGGAACGCCGGGCAAGGCAGACCCTCCTAATAAGAAGGCTGGTGTCATTTTCCAGATACCCCATTAGTTCAGCAGCAGGCAGACATGACAGCCGTGCCAGGCTCTGACGTTGTGCCCATTTCAGGGTTCTCGTGGCCTCTGCCAACAAGTGGGCTGGAAGGGGGCTTGCTAACCGTCACACGTGGACAGAACATCTCCCGGGTAAGGCCACAGTCCCCGGGATGGGCCGCACCCCTCACACCCCAAGGTGACAATGCCCCAAGGCTGCTCTGGCCTGGCCTCTTCTCCTCATCCGCAAGAGGGGCCCCACAGCACTGGGCTCCTCCCACAAGACCCCATTCTCTGGGGTCCTGGTCTCTGTTAAACAGACTCCTGAACAGCTCCACACTGACTGCTCGCACACAGGAGTGTCCCACCTCGTAGCCGGTCACTCCCGGCAGACGCGGGAGCAACCCGCCTGGCCCAGTGCACAGCACAGGCTGCAGCAGCTCAGAGCCCAGCTGTGAAGCCTGAGGCCCGCCTGTCACTGACCAGCGGAGGGACAACCGGCACGTGTTTATGACAGCCCCGGTTTCCCAAGTACAAAGTGGGGATGGCGAGAACCAAGGAAGGACCCACATTAAAGGGCTAAATGGGAAAACAATGGCAAAGCATCTTATTGGTGCTTGATTTAAAAAATTTTTTTTTTGGTACTAGAGATTGAACTCAGGGGCACTCGACCACTGAGCCACATCCCCAGCCCTATTTTGTGTTTTATGTAGAGACAGGGTCTCCCTGAGTTGCTTAGCGCCTCGCCCTTGCTGAGGCTGGCTTTGAACTCGCGATTCTCCTGTCTCAGCCTCCCTAAGTGCTGGGATTACAGGTGTGCGCCACTGCGCCGGGCTTGGTTTAAAAATTCTAAGAACAGGGGCTGGGGTTGTGGCGCAGTGGTAGCGTGCTCGCCTAGCACGCGAGAGGCACTGGGTTCGATCCTCAGCACCACATAAAAATAAAATAAAGATATTGCGTCCACCTACAACTAAAAAATAAATATTTAAAAAAAAAAAACTTATAAAAAAAAAATTCTAAGAACATGAAAACAGATCATCTACAAGGAGACAAAGCTCCATCTAACCTTCACACACCTGTTTTTCTTTCATCACATAAACTAGGGCAGCTAACGATGCTGAGCAAGGGGGACACCCAGGCACACTTTGCTCCTGGCTCGGGCGGGTGGTCTAGCTTTTCACCACACACTACAGGTTTTCCAGCTTCCGGTGAATGACCACATGGCCTCTCCTGCCACAGGGGTCCATGGAGGGGTGCCAGATCTGCTCAGCACCTGCCTCCACAGGTAAACCCCAGGGGGCTGGCACCTTCACTGTTATGAGGGACCCAACTGTCTGCAGTCTGCCCTCTGCATGCTGCCACTGCTCCCCGAACCCGCCTGGTCGTGCCGCATGGTTGGTGCACCCGATTCAGCTCGTGGTGTTCTTGTGGAACTCTGGCATCGACACTCGTGAGTGAACAACCCTCCAGCGCTGGGCAGGAAGGGTATGCGAGACCCCAAGGATGAATCAGACCAGGGAGCTCCTCTTTCCAGTGTGGAAAAGTTTAGATGACCTTAAAAGTCTGTTATTTCATTGGACTCTGGTAAAAAATCCTAAGGACCAATGACACTTTCAGACCATCGACCACGTTCTCCAGCTCCAGCACCAGCTCCCGTACCCATCCCAAAAGCAAGGATCACTCTCCTATAGAGCCACCCTTCCTGAACTCATGACCTCCCTTTTTATTTTAAATCTTGCTCATTTTTTCTTTTTGGGCCTTAACAAATACACCTTAGCCTGGCACGGTGTCCGTGCCTATGATCCCAGGGACTTGAAAGGCTAAGGCAGGAGGGCCACAGAGTCTGAGACTAGCCCCAGCATCTCACCAAGTCCTTAAGCAACTTAGTGAGACCCTATCTCTAAAGTTTAAAAAGAGGGATGGGGATGTGGCTCGGTAGCTAAGCCCCCCTGGGTTCAATCCCTGGTAAAGAAATTGTGCTTTAAAAAAAAGAAAATACCCATTTCCTGTCTGCAGCGCAAAATATAGTCTGTGCACAGCAAGCAGCAGCTAAGGGTGTTCACCAGATTTGCCAAGTCCCAAGTCCTCTTCCGGTGAGATATAGGAATACATTAATTTGCCAAGTCCCAAGTCCTCTTCCGGTGAGATATAGGAATACATTAAAAGCACTCACAGGGGCGTGACCCAGTGGCTGAGCGCTTGCCAGCGTACACGAGGCCTGAGTTAAAAATCACCAGCACCGGGGCTGGGGTTGTGGCGCAGTGGTAGCGTGCTCGCCTAGCACACGGGAGGCACTGGGTTCCATCCTCAGCACCACATAATAATAAAATATTGTGTCCACCTACAACTAAAAAATAAATATTAAAAAAAAAAAATCACCAGCACCACAAAACATAATTAAAAACAAAACCCACACACAAAAGATTTTTAAGTCACACTGGTACAGTGGTGCATGCCTAAAATCCCAGCAACTTAGGAGGCTAAAGCAGGAGGATCCTAAGTTCAAGGCCAGCCTGGGGAACTTTCTGAGAGCCTGTCTCAAAATGAAAAGGACTAGGGTATGGCTCAGCGGTAGGGCACCCTGGGGAGACCCCAGTACTGGGGGAAAAGAGAATCAGTCACATTTTCCTCACATTTCTGAATTTCATCTGCCATCTTCTGGCCACCGTGTCGCTGGGCTCTTTCTCATTGACCCTGCGGACGGTCCTGACGGCTCTCTGCCGCACGCTCGCAGACAGTGCTCACCAGTGAGGTCACACCGTCCCACTGGTGGAGCCAGGCGTCTTGACACGTACTGTCACTCAGCCCATCTTTTCTTCTGCACCACAGGTGGACACGTTCCAGCACTCCCCCACCTTCCGCACTGCCAAGTTCTGCCAGCATGAGGGTCCCTCCTTCCCCCAGCCACTCAGCCAGGTAAGGAGCCATCCCCCAGCTAGGACTCAGCCAAGGCTACCCCGCCTGGCCCATATCCGTCCTGGGGTGAACACCTTCCCGCGCCTCCTCCTCTGGCCCTGAGTGCCTCCGCCAGGTCAGCATCATCAGCCAGGGGACCTGCCTGGGAATTCAGCTGAGACCTGTGCTCTGTTCCTACCTGCCCTGCACACTGGGACACCACCTGCCAGGTTAATGGCACCAGAGGGTCATCTCACCTTGAGCCGGGTCAGCCCCTCTGCACAAGCAGTGAAGGACACACTTGCGGTCTGCAGGGACTTCGGGGCTCTCTGCCACCTCTCCTCTGCCCCAGTCCTCGCTGGTCTCCCTCCCTAGCTCTTCCCTCCACCCGCACTGAGTCTGCAGCCCACTGGGATGCGCTTCTGAAAGGTGAAAATGTGTCCCCTCCTATCGCTGCACCCCAGAGCCAGAAAGCTCCAGAGCAGGCCTTGAATGAGCACTTGCTGATCACATGAGGGAAGACCCTCTCACTTACCAGAGACCATCGTAGCTACTGGAAACAATCAAGGATCCATCACGATTAAAATGAACCTAAGAATCAAAGAGCAGAAGGAACAAAGAAATTATTCCAAGTCATCTACACACGGCTCCACTCCCCAGCACCCTCCACCCAGGACCTGCAGCAGTGTGACATAGGCCTCGCCACACATTCTTCCTCGAAACCCTGTTCCTGTCCTGAGCACTCAGACGCACTGGTCACTGGGAGTGACCAGTTCAGGGATGCTCTACCTGCCCTGTCAAGCACAGTCAGTGACAGGACTGAGCCCGGCACAAAGCCAGCCTCTACGTACACCTTGAGCACTGTAAGAGGACCGCTGAGATGAACCACCCCACACCACCCAGCCCAGACGCTTCAAGAGAGGCAGCTTCAGCCGGGCGCAGTGGTGCACGCCTGTCATCTCAGCACTCAGGGAGGCTGCGACAGGAGGATCGCGAGTTCAAAGCCAGCCTCAGCAACGGCGAGGTGCTAAGCAACTCAGTGAGACCCTGTCTCTACATAAAGCACAAAATAGGCCTGGGATGTGGCTCAGTGGTCGAGCGCCCTTGAGTTCAATCCCTGGTACCAAAAAAAAGAGGGGCATCTTCCAGGTCTGTTGTCCATCTGTCCTGCTGGGGAAAGCCCAAAGGGCAAATACAGCTGAAAATAACTTCCCCAACTCAACAGTAAAGGGAAGGTAAAGGCCAGGTAAAGCCAGGTAAAGGTAAAGCCGCCACTCTCAGTGAGCCAGGCTGGAACCCTGGAGCCCTCTCCTTCATAATCCTGTGCCCGCCAGAGCCATGAAGAAGGCCGAGTCCTAGACACCTAGCGACTGCTGATTCCAGGCCCTGGACTGGAGGGCCCACATGATGAGCTCTCAGCTAGACAGAAGGGATCCAGGCTGCTTCACCCTATCTCAGAACAGGTGAGTTCCACACGTACCACTGGCTCAAGCTGACCTCCACTGACCCAACTGCTCACTCCATCTAAAGGCCTGGCCTTGCTCCCCAGAGGGAGGCAAGATAATTTTCTTTTCTTTTTTTCTGGAGGGGTGCTGGGACTGAACCTGTAGCCTAGAGCTTGCTCTACACATATCCCACTCCCCAGGGAGCAACACCCCAGGATGGCACTTTCTGATAGAAAGGACACTGCATCCAACAACAGTCCTCATCAATCACTCATTTCAGTTATTAAATTCTTTTTTCCAAGTGAATCTTAGTGGGAATAAGTGGGACCACAATATCAAGAGTCCCAAAAGTGTCTATCATTTTCACTTGAGACCTAGGCAGATATGACCCAGAACAAGCCCTTTTACAAGCAGGACTGCCTTGCTCCATGCTTTGAGGGACACATTCCTATGTAAGTCAAGCCACAGGGAAGCCCCTGGTGCCATCATGCAGGGACAAGGCTCAGCTGTGTGCGCTCCACCACCGGGCACTGCCGAGTTCAGCAGACTCTGACCTGGGCCTCCCCACGCAACCACAGCCTTGACCCTTACCTACTAGAGGCCTGCAGCACCTGCCTGGGACAACCAAGTCTCCAGGCGTGACCAAGGCCATATTCAGCAGGGGCTCCTGGGGGGCTGCTATCAGACAGAGCAGCACCTGGCCCACTACTGAACCCTGGCCCCGGGGCTGAGACAGGCCCAAGAGCAAGCTCTTCCAACACGCTCGGGGGGAGGGGGCGGCTGCTGGCCCAGGGCTCACCAGGGAACTCAGCCAGACTCCACGGGGGCACTGCAAAGCACAGGGGTGGCAAGGTCCCTCACAGCTCCTCACAGCTGCAGTCCACGGCAAAAGGAACAGATGAAACGGGTAGGCTCATTCCCCCTAAGGTGCCGTTCGACATGCTGACGAAAAGGACACAGAGCAGCAGCCAGCGCTTCTCTTCTGGCCGCCTCTGCTCCTCGCACTCAGCACTGCCCCTTCCCGGACACCGTGGGAGACTGCTGGCCTCACCCGGACAGAGTGACGGTCATCGCTGCTTCTACGAGTGCCTGCAGCACCGGCTCCTCGACCAACCACCTGCGGCTGTCCCCCAAGTTCTCTCCAACTAACAGCAACGCCGGCCCACACTCGGCCTCTCCTTCAACATGCACAACAGCCTTTCTCTGCTACACAGCAACGAGTCAGCACAGGCCCCAACTCACAAGCCCAGTTCCGTGCTCTACTTCACTACCCACCAGCAAAAGTGGCCCATGCAATGTGGCTTTTCCACTCAACTGGCATTCAGGTTCAAGGCAACACAGCCCACACGCCACAGCTGGGATAAAGAGGTCCAGCAGCAAGGCAGAGCCCACGGGGCCAAGGGCCACCTCGGATAAACACCAGCGAGAGCTCTGAGGGGGTGAAATACAGCCACAGCCAGGCAGCGCCCAGTGCGGTGGACAGAAAGACACAGGCCGTGAGCTGCTGCCAGCGCTGAGCACGTGGGCAGGGCTCAGCATAGCAGCAGAGCTGACAAGGCGCGGCGGGGCCACAGAAGCCAGCCCAGCACCCACAGCCCAATGTCCACCTCAAAATACGCCTGCGTGGCTGTCCCCCAAGTGCCAACACTGGGCAGACCGAGTCACTCACTCCTACAGATGTGAGGTCACCAGAGGCATCCATCAAGGTACTTGCCTACAGTGTCAGCCCACAGTGGGTCCCAAGGCCATGGACACACACAGCCAGAATGCCCAAGGGACCTTCTAAAGCAGCAGGCGCAGCAGACCGACAGGATGGCAGCGAGGAAGGTGAAGACGCGCGCAGATGCCCAGGCACCACCGACGCCAGCTCCCGCACAGCCTGGGAGCTCAGGAGCCTCCTCTCCTCACCTGTCTTTCCCCAAGTGTGCACATGTGACCTTTGCAGGAAACCTGCTGGAAGAGCCCCGCAGCCCTCACCGCAATGCTCCCAAGCCCCTGCTTCCTGCTCAGAGGAATCCCACCTGAGAGGGCTCCCCTGGGGCCTCCCGCGCTGAGGCAGGGGCTGGCAGCAGGGTCGGGCCAGGCCTGTGCGTATTGTTGCCCTCATGCCCCTCACAGCAGAGCGCCCTTCGCACTAGCAGCGGCTCTGGACCAGCAAGGGCCAGGCCACTTCTGCCTGATGGGTGGTCACAGCTGGGCTAAAGCCTTCCAAGGCCAAAAATGCTTAAAATCCTACACCACCAGGACTTCAAAGAGTGAGCAGCTCATCAGGCATACAGGTGCAAACCTATGATCCCAGCTACTCAGGAGGCTGCAGCAGGAGGATCTCAAGTTTGAGGCCAGCCTCTGCAATTTAGTGAGACTCTGTCCCAAAATATGAAAACTAGAAAAGGAGTGGAGCTGTAGATTGTTTAGCATTGGCAAGGCCCTGGGTTCAATTTTTCAGCACCAAGAAAAAGGAAATGAGCCACTCGTACTGGCTAACAGACCACACACGATCCTTCCACGATCCTCCCACTCCACGGCGTGGCTAGGAAACCGCCTGAGGCTCCTGTTAACAGAGACCTTTGAGTCCCTTGTCTGTGGGGTACTGGGATAGAACCCAGGGTCTCATGAATGCCCAGGAAGCACTCAGCCCAAGCTTCACCCCAGCCTTGGGCCACAATTTTTTGGGGGGAGGGGGTAACTGGAATCAAACTCAGGGGCACTCAGCCACTGAGCCACACCTCCAGTCCTATTTTGTATTTTATTTAAAGACAGGGTCTCACTGAGTTCCTTACCGCCTCGCTTTTTGCTGAGGCTGGCTTTGAACTCACCATCTTCCTGCCTCAGCCTCCAAGGCACTGGGATTACAGGCGTGCACCACCATGCCCAGCTTGGGCCACTTTTTTTTTTTTAATATATTTTTTTAGTTGTAGATGGACACAATATCTTTATTTTATTTATTCATTTTTATGTGATGCTGAAGATCGAACCCAGTGACTCACACATGCAAGGCAAGCACTTTACCACTGAGCCACAGCCCAGCCCCATGGGGCACTCTTTTAAAAAGCAGTTCGTACATTCTACAGAGTCTGACTCTTGTCCATCTGTTCTGCACACTGGGATGGTACGTGGGCAAAGGCAGGACACTAAGCCTGTGGCGCCTGCCCACCAAGGGCTCCCATAGTTCTCTGCATGACTGGGCCAACCCTGCCACCCCATCAAAGTTCCCTGCACACTGAACTCACCTAACTATGGTCGCCCTGCCTGTCACAGAGCTCCCTCTTCTCCAAACATTCTTCCAGGCATCCTGTGGGAGTCAGTTCTGGGGACACACCCCGGAAACCTATGACCACTGTCCTTCCAGCTTTCAAGGGGCTCTGGGGTGTTCCCTACAGGCACCCCCCCATCTTTCCCCCACAGCACACAGGACTGAGAGGTCTCTGCGCCCAGAGGCTGCACACCAGCAGAAATGTGCCAGGTGAGGCCACATGCACCCATCACAGGACTTACAGCCGAGACTGGATCCGAATGAGCTGGCAGAGTCTTCAGGCACTTCCCCGTTTTCACGTCCCATATCCTCACACTTTCATCAAACTGAAGACAAGAGAGACAAGTGAAGTGACTACAGGAAGGAGGGGCAATGACAGAGGCCCCAGAACCCAAACCTGCCCGTTCATGCTGGGCATGGGCACAGGACGCTGCACACCCACAGCGCCTCCCAGAGGAGAGAGCAGCGCACTTACAGACCCTGAGACGATGAGGTTGGACTGCGGGTTGAAGTTGCAGCAGAAGACGTAGTTACTGTGCCCCTTCAGCGTCTTCAGACACTTGCCCTGAAACACAGCAGGATGAGACCACGTGGCTCCCGGGGGCTGTTTCCCCAAACACCAGCACTGACCGCGAGTGACCAGCCATCTCCGTTCCACCTGCCCTGGCCCCATGGCCCTCCTCAGCCACCTCTGCCCACAGAGGACCAGTGTCACTCACCGAGCTCACATCCCAGATCTTCAAGGTTTTATCATCAGAGGCAGAAACGAGGAGATTGGAATCTGACGACCAGGCTACGTCCGATATTCCCTTGAGGAGGAAAGCACAATAACTGTCCTCCAGGACAAAACACAACTGGCCAGGAAAGCACAGTAACTGTCCTCCAGGACAAAACACAACTGGCCAGTAAAAGGCCAAAGCGCCAGACACGCGTCATCCGCACTGGAGAAACCCTCTGGCTAGTGTCAGGCACAGGAAGACATAGGGGCCCAGAGGCAGCGGCTCTGCCAGCCTCAGACAGGTAGGCCAAACACACCCTGCAGGCACTCGGCCGCACCTCCCACCTGCCCTGGAACACCATGGCCACCTGCTCCTCACACCTACCAGCTTGTGACCAGAGATGGTCTTCTCAAACTTCCCATCATATGCACCCCAGATTTTAATGAGTTTATCAGCAGCTGAAAGAAACGAAGAGGAGCCGATGCTCAGACTGGGAGTGTGGCTGTGCAGTTACCCAGAGCCTAGAGTCTGGGCTGTCCCACACCCTGAGCCCCTGCCAATCAGCTCAGACCACTCAGGGACCCGCAGGCACAATCACAAGTAGGAGGGGCCAGCCCCCACCCTGCCCCTTCACTGGGAGGCAACGGGCACAATTTCAACAGGCAGATCTTCAGTTTCAGAGAAGGGACATGCCGCTTACCACAAGCCCCTGGGAAGCATGCCCAGCCCACTCTTATCTGTAATCCAGACCCCCCACCCTGGTAGCTGAGGTGCTCCAGGATACGCACATGAGCTTGCCAGCCACTCTCCATTGGGGCTGAACTTCACGGAGGACACAGCTTTCGTGTGGCCAGCCAGGGTGAACTTCAGGGCATAGTTGGGTTTAACAGGTGTGGGCTGTTGAAGAGAGCGCAACTACAGTGAGCCAAAGGAACCACGCTGCCACAGTGCCTGGACTCCCAGGGAGCCCCAAGCGCAGATCTATCATCTGAGCTCCAGCCATGGGACACCACGCGCCCACAGACCGCCTAACATCACCCTCCACATTGACCGGGCCTAAGTCTCAGCCAATTACCTCCCCTCAACGCCCTGCTTCTCCTGCAGTCCCCCCAGCACAGCGATTCCACCATTCCAGGTACACATCGGAGGTGCCTGGGGGCCCTGCCCTGTCCCTAACATCAGGCAAGGCCACCGAGTCCACACAGCTCCAGCATGCCCAGGCCTTCCAGAGGGCACCTGAAGGCCCTGCTGCCAGTGCCCGGGGAAGGGGTCTACAGAACAGAAGGAATGATGGGGCTGGATGGGGGTAATCGCTCGGAGGTTTCCTGGGTACCACAGACTTACAGTCAGAACCAACCCCCCACCGTTTCCTCCTAGGTGGCAGATGTGGGAATCCTACACCCAGCACATACTAGACAGTCATTTCATTATGAGACTGATGAATAAAACTGGCTTCTCATAAAGGAGCTTATCTGAGTAAAGAAGCCTGGACGACTGGCTTGCAAAGACCTCCCACAAGGCTCCAGGAGCCCCAGGAGCACACCTTGCTCTGTGTGGCGGACGAGGAGGGGGTGGGCTGGGCCCTTGCAGCCTCCGTCTCGGGCTTCTTCTCCTCTGTGGCCATCACTCTGAAGCCCACTGGGCAGGTGACCTCGGATGGAGATTTGCAATGGAAGAGCCAGTCTGCCAATCAAACCCTTTAATGAAGACCTAAAAACAAAACATTTTTTGGAAAATTAATTTTCAGAACTGGGGGTATAACTCACTAACATGCATAAGGCCCTGGGTTCTATCTATACCCCTCCTCGATTAATTTACAGGAAAAAGGATAAGAAAGAGAAAAACCTGACCATATTGAGTCCTGCAGCAAAGAAACTGTTCCAAACCAGAGAACATACTATTACCCTAACTCCAGGCTACTACTTGTCAGTCCCACCAAGATATTCCTGCTCGCACCCTTTGGTGATCCTAAAACACACCTCACTCACAGAAGGGCTTTCTATTGTCCTGTCCAGGCATTGGCAGGAATGCAGCACAGGACATGCAAAAAAATACAAGGTATTCCAGGAACCTTTGACGAGAGAGAGAGAGAGAGAGAGAGAGAGAGACAGAGAAATCGATAGAGAAAAAGAGAGAGAGAGACACACAGAGAAAGGCAGGCAGGCTTCTTGACAGAACCGACCCATCAAATGTCAGGACGCTGAGCGTCAGGATGCACAAGTTTGGGAGCACATCCAAACCATAAAATGAAGCCCAGGGAATGCAATTATGTTAACAGCCCTGTGTGAACACACAGGAGCACGCAGCCAGCAACCGACGACTATGGGTGGGCTTCGCTGCTCCCTGCACAGACTGCAGATGCAAGGCTGCCTTCCAGAACACTGGCATTCACAGGACTTCCAAGCCCATGCAGTACTACCAGGGAGCCGCCAGAGCATACCAGAGTGGGCTCTGCCTCTAGTTTCCATGTCCTCCCCTCTGGAGAAGCAGCCTAGGGTGCAGCACCGGCATCCTGCATTAAGACTCACACTGCAGAGGGAAAAAGCTGCAGCTCAATCCAGCCTCGGCTTGACAATGTCAGTCCAAAACCTATTGTCAGTAACTGTTTTCTAACAAAACAGATTATGGTACCTGAATACACCTCATGAAAGGACATATCATTAAAAGGAAAGCCACAGACATGCCTGCAAATGCCACTGGTCGTCCTGACACCCAAGGCTGGTTCTACCATTCGCCCAAGTCTGCACTGTAAATTCTAGCTTGGAGATTCAGACTGAAGTCTTACGTGAGCCCCATGTAACACTAAGGTGAAACAGGCCATCAAAAGGGACATGTCTCAAAGTCTTCAAAGGGAGAGAAATTACAACTCCACTGCACAGAGCAATGGTGCAGCCACACTGTCACCTGCAACAGATTCCACCCAGAGATGGGTAGTGCTATGCTTAAAGTCCATGTGCAGGGTGGGCATGGGGGTCCTACAGACCTCTCTGGGGACAAAGCGCTGGTGCCCAGTAAATGCCAGCTACTTGCTACTTATCTTTAATGCAACCTGGCCACACTGATGTAACCCCGAGGCCACCATCTCCTTTGTGGGCTGGACAGGCATCAGGGAGAGAGGAGCCAAAGAGACCCAAATAAAGCGGAGAGCTGAGAGGTCCATTTCAAGGACCTGCGGCTACCCCAGTAAAACGCACCGGCACAACACAAGGGGCTGTGGAGCTGGATTTCTGAGGCCACGGTGGGGGGCTTCAGAAGCAGCTCCTTCTAGCCTAAAGCAGGATTCACCTGGAGGTGAGCGGTGACTCCTGCGGACCACTGGGTGCCCCCTGGTGATAAACAGCACAAGGACGGTCTTACAGGAAACCCGTGTGCTCCCAACACATTTAACACGTAAGAAAATCAAGCTCCTCCTGCACCGGGTGGGGTCCAAGGCTGGGCATCTTTCCCGAACGCCCGGGTTCTGGGAACTGCTGAGGGCCAGGCCAGCGGGTCGGGGGCTGGTCCTGGGGGAGGAGGGCGCAGGAAAGGTGACGGGGTGCTCGGAGCCCCAGCTGGCGGGCTCCTGCACACGCGGGCTGCGCGGACCGGCGCAGGTGTGAGCACGCAGACGCGGCCGCGCTCAGACCTGCGCGCAGGTGGCGGGAGGGCGCCCCTCCTGCAGGACCGCGACGCCGCGTGCCGGGCGCTCCGCTCAGCCCGCGGCCCCGGCCCCGCTCGGACGCCGCGGCCGGGCCGGGTGCCTCCCCCAACGCGTGCGGGCGGGCGCACGCGGGGCGCTGCGGGCGGGCGGGCTCCCGGGGCGGCAGCAGGAGCCACGCGGCGGCGGCGGGCCGAGGCCCAGGACACGTGCGGCGGCCCCGCGGGAGCCCGCCCGCCCCGCCATCCCCGGCTCGCGCCGCCTCTTACCTGCCGGCCGCGGCGGCGGCGGCGGCGGGGCGAGCGGGCGAGCGTCGCGGCGGCCGCCGCCTGGCGCGAGCGCGGACGAGCTGGACTCGGCGGGGCGCGGGCGGCGGGCGGCGGCGCGCGTGCGCAAGGGGCGGGGCGGCGGGGTGGGGCGACGGGCTGCAGCGAGGGCCATAAAGCTTCGGCGGGCGCACCGCCTTAAAGGGGCCGCGTGCGACCCGCGTTTCCTATCGGAAACGTTTGCTCAAGCTTGGCGGATGTGGGCTCTCCTCCGGTACCTTCTGGGGTGCCCTGGAACGTGCTGCTGTGCCCTTTGCGCCATTACAGACGGGCCGGCGCCCCAGGATGCCTGGGCTCCCGCGAGGGCCGAAGCCTGAACCCTGCGGGCCGGCGCTCCCACAGCGGCCGCAGCCCGAGGCCAGGTGGCCGCAGGAGCTGCAAGAAGGCCGCCCCGTCCGCCCGCTCAAACTCAGACTTGATCTGGGATCTGGGAAATTGCAATTCTGGAGAGAGGGTTCATTCAGAGAGCTGTGCATCAGTGTCCCTGGGAAGGCTGGAAAAGTGGCACCTGTTGAGAAGGAACTGGAGCTACCTGAGCATAGGAGACAAAGGCAGGAATGTGTGAGCTGCGATTACCCGTAACACGGCTGTCACCTAGACGTGCATCTAAAGCCTCTGGCACCATGTAACTGCCCCTTCGATGGCTCCAGAGGGCTGAAGTCAAAGGATGAAGGTGGCCAGAGTCCCTGTTCCTGGCAGCCAGGGGATTGCACGGGAATTCCCGCCTTCATAGCGATGCCAGGTCCGGCTTACTTTCACAATACTAACAGAAGCGAGCCTACAGGCAGCTCTGCTATGGGTGGGTGATGGCACAGCCTTCTTTCCTAGGGTCCTTCTCTGCCTTCCTTTACAAATGAGGAAGGGGACACCCAGAGAGGAGGCCACCAGGGCTTAGGGAAAGCCAGGAACTGGTCTTCTGCTGCCAGCATGACCCCACACCACAAGGCTCAGCACAGGCCTGGGTAGGGTGCTCCACAGTTAAAAGTGAGAACATGGAGCACTCCTGTAATTCCAACAGCTCAGGAAGCTGAGGCTAGGGAATCCCAAGTTCAAAGCCAGCCTCAGCAACTTAGCAAGGCTCTCAGCAACATTGCAAAACCCTGTCTCAAAATAAAACCTGAAAGCCGGGCATGGTGGCGCAAGCCTGTAATCCCAGCACTTAGGGAGGCTGAGACAGGAGAATCGCAAGTTCAAAGCCAGCCTCAGCAACAGCGAGGCACTAAGCAACTCAGGGAGACCCTGTCTCTACATAAAACACAAAATAGGGCTGGGGGTGTGGCTCAGTGGCTGAGTACCCCTGAGTTTAGTCCTCAGTACCAAAAAATAAAAATAAAAAATAAAACCTGAAAAGGGCTGGGGATATGGCTTAGTGGCTAAGCACCCAAGGGTTCAATCACTGGTACAGAAAAGAAAAAGTGAGAATGCCAAATGTGACACAGGAACTGTTGTGGAAAGTTCAGTCCTTATCCCCAATGCCAAGCCAATAACAAAGACACAGTTTTTAGAAAAAGAAGTTTAATTGCTTGGCTAGCAAAGGAGAAGCACAGAGGACTCCTGTCCCAGAGGCTGTGGTTCTGCCTATCGGGGAGCAGGAGGTGATGGAAAGCCACACGCCATGTGTTCTGTACTGGAGTTGACATTCACTCATTAACTTGGGAGACAGTTGTTTCTGAGATCTGGTGCCATCCCCAAAGTCTGAACTACAGTGTTCCTGTGGTGGGTGTCTGCTCAAGGACAGATAACTCTGCCTAGGAGGGATTACTAATCCTGTTTCTCCCTGAGATTAGGGAAGGGGAGAGATTAGGGAGTAGCAGGAAGAGAAAGAAGCATATCCGTTTTAAAGTAAGTTGCAGGTGGCGCAGTGGTAGCGTGCTTGCCTCGCATGTGTGAGGCACTGGGTTCGATCCTCAGCACCACATAAAAATAAAATAAAGATATTCTGTCTGCCTACAACTAAAAAATAAGTATTTTTTTTTAAAAAGTAAGTCACAGTGGCAGAGCAGCCAGGGCTGTATACAAAGCATAAAGTGGACCACTGCGGCAGGAACCTGTACAAAGGAACCCAGAGGGTGTGCAGCTGCCATGGCTACAGGAGCCCAGACAAGCAGTTAGTCTGAAATCCCCTCCCATGAAGGAAACAGGGACAGCTCCCTGTGGATCTGTGTGCCTGAGAGGCCTAATCCCTTGGGCCAGGTGCCCTGGAGCACAAGCCAGTGACTACGGCAGGGGCAGGGGCAGGGGCAGGGCGAGGAAGCCAGCTCCCACGAAGAATGGCTTCTCTGTCTCTCCACCCACCTTCCTGGACCAGACAGAGCTCATCAGGGACTGGGCAACCCTCCACCCCTCTCAGAAGGCTTTCAGACCATCCACACATGGCCTCACCCTAGCCCCACCTCAGGCCTGGTCTTTTCCAAAGCACTCCAGAGGAACTTCTAAAAACCCAGTTCCGTTGCTCCCCAGTTGGAGACTCAGAATGGGCTTCCCATTGTCCTCCAGTCCATATCCAAACTCAGACTCCCGCTCCCCCTCCCATCCAGCCTCACCTTTCCCACTGTGCACTTCAGGTCTCACCCACCCCAATCAAATCCAAAATACAGCTGGGCCCGGGGGCGCACGTCTATAATCCCAGCACTGTGGGAGGCTGAGACAGGAGGATCGCGTGTTCAAAGCCAGCCTCAGCAATGGCGAGGTGCTAAGCAACTCAGTGAGACCCTGTCTCTACATAAAACACACAATAGGGCTGGGGAGGTGGCTCAGTGGTCGAGTGCCCCTGAGTTCAATCCCCAGTACCAAAAAAACAAGGATCGCCCACATTCTCCTGAAATGTGCCTCCACTTTCCTAAATAATCCTGTCCATGCCTTTGACTGGTGCAGGCTGAAACTCTTTTCCCTCAAGTGCACCAAGAACCCCACTGGTCCTGAGTTGAGTTCTCCCCTCTCTCCAGGAACTCCCAGACCAGTCCTAGGAGACATTGCTTCTCTGACATGGGTGGGTCACAGGATGAGATAGGTGTGTGGATGGATGAATACCTGAGAAAAACAACTTCGAGAAGGAAAGATTTATTTTGGCTATGGTTTCCGGGGTTTCAGACCATGGTGGGCTAGCTCCCTTGTTTTGGGCCTGAGATCGGGCAGATCACGGTGCAAGGACAGAGCAGAGAAAGGCTTTCCTGTTCACGGCAGCCAGGAAGCAAAGGCAGAGAGGAAAGGGACAGAGGACAAGATATACCCTCCCAGGGCATATCCAGGGAGGTACTTCCTCCAACCATGCCCCGCTGTCAGCAGCTCCGATTGCCTTCCAGCTGTCCCTTCAGTTATCAATGGATGAACCCACCGATGAGGCCAGAGCCCTCATGATCCATTGCTTCCCAATAAGTGCCACGTCTGAATATTGCTGCTTTGGCAACCAAACCCTAAATACATGACCCATAGGGGCACATTTCAGATTCAGATCATAACAGACGATGGATGGGCAGGTAGGCAGTCTGTGGAGGGAGGGCCAGTCGGTGTGTGAATGAACGGTAAATCCTAAGGTTTCAAAGGAGAGCTCCCCAACAGCACCTTCTTTAGGACTTAAAGCTTTTGGAAAACCACATTTTGCCACCTGATAATGAGCATCTCCTGGGCAGCAATGGACTCTCCAACTCAGACATCACATGCAGGCAGTGGAGAGGGCCAACCCCTAGGAGGAAAGGCCATGGTGCCCAGCAGCAGGGCAGGCACTGGCCCTTTAATGGCCAGCCCAGGCAGAGCTGGGGGGTGGGGGGTGGATTCTGATGGCAGTTGACCAGGGAGGGTCTGGAAGTCAAGGGACCTGGGGGGATGCCCAGGACTCAGGGTTGCAGGAGCTGCTCACCAGATTTCCAGGCTGTACAGCCTGCCTCCACTGGGCCACCGTTCCAGGTCTGGGAGCTGCTGACACTGCCAGGGACCCTGGGGCTCCTGCCAGTCCAGGTGGGGGTGGGGGGTCGGTGTGAATTCCTTTCCCCTGGTAACTCTGCCAGGGCAGTCATTTGGGGGATTCATGCGACTCCTCCGGTCCTTGGGCCCCCTCTCCTGTCCCTGCACCTTCCCGGTGGTCATCAGGACAGGCGCTTACACACGGTGCCGATTGCGCCTCGCCGTCGCGGTCTGCTGGCCGGCTCCCAGGTGCAGAAGAGCAGGTTAGACGAGAAGAGCCTGTCCTCTCCCGCCCGAGGGGTCGGTGGCCGCTGCCCAGTGCCCGTCCTCGGCCCCTGCAGCCTGGCCAGGTGGCCTCACATGCCTTGCCACATGCCTTCCGCGCCTCCCACCCCGCCCTGCGCCCTGCATCAGGCCCCCTCTCCGGGCCCCTCCAGGTGGCCCCCCAAGTGACTACCGCCCCGCGTGCCGGGCACGCTCCGGGTTTCAGAACAGAAAGCCCAGTCCCGTACAGCCTCGAGGCACCGCTGTCCCTGCCGGCCTTCGGGGTCGCTCACCGGCCCGCGTCCCTCACTGCCCACGGCACGGGCCGCGCAGCCGCAGGTCACACGCACACCTGGTCAAGCTTCCGCGCAGCCGCGTCCCTGCACCCGGCCTCCGCGAGGACGCGCGGCGCCTGCAGGGGGCGCTAGGGCTCGGCCCGGGCGCGGCGGGCAGGTCCCGGCAGGAATGCCTGGAATGCGGCCCTCCAGCGCGGGGCGCACCTGGCGCGGCCGGCCCGCCCGCCCACCTCCGCCCTGGGCCCCGTCCCCTGTGTGCAGAGGCCCCAAAGGCCAGGCCATTTCTCAAAGGCTTTAGATTTGGGGGTCATAATGGTCTATGGGGCTATTTTTAAAGAAATGCGAATTTGTCTACTAATATTTCACCTCTGCTGTCCCATCATGCCACGTGATTTCCATTTATCTGTGTTATTAAAACCCACAGCAGCAGTCCCTGTGCTGAGTGCCTACTGAATGCCTGTCACTCGCCTGAGGATTTTATTTTATTTTATTTTTTTTTTGGCACCAGGGACTGAACTCAGGGGCACTCAACCACTGAGCCACATCCGCAGCCCTATTTTGTGTTTTATGTAGAGACAGGGTCTCACTGAGTCACTTAGCACCTCGCTGTTGCTGAGGCTGGCTTTGAACTCGCGATCCTCCTGTCTCAGCCTCCCTAAGTGCTGGGATTATAGGTGTGAGCCACCGCGCCCGGCTTCGCCTGAGGATTTTAAACAGCCTCCTCTACCCCAAACACAGCTATTCTTCTGAGTTTTATAAATGATGAAAATGGGGCTCAGAGAGCCTCCGTGGACTCGCCCAGGGTCACACAGCAAGAAATAACAGGCCGAGGCCTGACTCTGCTCTTCGGGGCCCACAGTACCCACGCATGTCCCGGAGCCACCCGGCCCTTCCCTCCTGAACGCGACCTGTGCCCACAGCAGTTTTGCCTCGGCCCTTCAGGCTGGGGTTTCCTGGTGAGCATCCCTTCCCGCCTCTGCCTGGCTGCCTCTTGGCCCTGGGCTGCAGGATTCTTTCTGGAGTTTCAGGGCGATGATTGTTTGTTTGGGATCAAATCCAGGACCGCCCTGGCTGGGGCTGGAGGCGGGAACGTTCTCCAGGGGGTGGCCTGTGTCTGGGCGAGCGTGCCATCTCCACGAGGCCCCTGGCAGAATGAGAAGCCCAAGGGGGCTGAAGAAAGAAGCCCAGGGCCCCAGCAGAGCCCGCTCCCTGCGTTTCCCACAGGCTTGCAGAGAATTCCCCAAGGGAGGAGCAACCCGCCCAAAATAGAAAAGCTGACACAGGAAGCCACGGGCCAAAGCCAGAGGCCTTTCCCCGCCTCACCAGTGCAGCTGCAGCGGCTCCCTCCACCCCACTCCCCAGAGGGCGGCCCCTCCATCTGCCCACCCTTCCCTCCAAACTCCAGGGTCTTTAACCTCCCCCCCACCACCACCACCAAAAAAAGCCAGCTCTGGGTGGAGATGGGAGGAGTGTAGAGGGGGGGCCGCTGTGAGCCTGGGTCTTTGCAGCTGTCTCCCTGCGGCCAGTCCTTCTTGGGCCAGCAGTGGAACTGGGAGTGGCCTCCCTGCCCAGCCCGGTGGCTATCGCCTCCTGGCAGAGGAGCAGGGCTCCCCACTGTAAGCCTGCTATTGGAAGGGTGGGCTGGCTGGAAATTGGGGCAGAGGAGGTGTGGTGCAGAGAGTGTAGAAGGTTCTAGGCAGTTCTGACCCCAGACTTTGATTTCCTCACTCATCAATCTTGGGAGCCTCAGGCATGGGGACTACAAGGTGTGGGGACTACCATGGTCCCTAAAAGTGAAGTAAAAATGGACGCCTGTCATTGGAACCCAGGACCCTTCCCAGTTCCATTCCAGGAACCTGTCCCTTGCGAAGCCCAGCAAGAGAGCTCAGGCTGCCGCAGGATGTTCAGGGCAGCACTGTGGATAATGAGGAAGTCACCAAGATAGCCGCGCATGGTGGCGC
>CM053399.1:182896701-182954954 GCA_028644305.1 Xerus rutilus
GTGAGAGAGAGCTGGCCTGGGCGCATCCACAGTACATAATATGCAACAAATATCAGGTTTGTCAATCATATGGCCTTGGCCATAGTTCCATCTTGTAACAAGTTCCGCATTCCTGTGAGTAGCCACAGGATGCTAATAGAATAGTCACACCCTATACACCCTGTAGCCCTTGGAGGACAAAGGGCCTCTTAGCATATATAAAGAGGGACCTGAGCTCAATAAACTCTCTCTTGCCTTGTTCTCTTGTGTGTGTGTGAGTGATTTTTCATCCGCGGCTCCCTCGCCAACTCGGTTTCCCTTTGTGCTGGCGCGGGCGCTGGCAGCGCACGCCTGAAATCCCAGCAGCTTGGGAGGCTGAGGCAGGAGGATGGTAGGTAGGTTCCAGGCCACCTCAGCAACCTAGTGAGATCTTGTCTCAAGAATAAAAAGAGCTGGGGGTGTAGCTCAGTGGTAGAGCACACCTGGGTTCAATCCCCAGCACCAAATATAAAAACATAAAAAGAAAAAAAAATCTGTACAAAAGGATCTCATTTCTATCAACCAAAGCTGCCCTGGGGAGGAGGGGAGCAAGGTCTTGCGGGGTGCCGAGTGGGTGCAGTAAGAAGGACTAGTGGTCTTTCCTCCTCTATGTGTTGGGCCAACGCCTTCGCCGTCCCATGTCCTGCTTCTGTGAGTGAAGAGCCTCCTTCATTTCCACAATGCGTGATCAGGAGGTAGCCGGGGCCCTGGAAAGAAGCTGCCCCCTGCCCCCATAGCCCTTCCCTGCCATCAGGGAGCCCCTGAGGAGAGGGGACCCAGCAAATGACCACACAACTGGAGCCAGGGTCTAGAACAGACTTCTCTGCTCACCCAGGGGACCGAAGCAGGCGGAGGAGGGGGTCCCCAGGAGTCTTCCCACATGGTGCTTAACCAGAGGCCCTGGAGATGCAGGCATGAGCAGGAGACACAGCCACCTACCAAGTGCAGAAGGGGACTGAAGAGGCTGGACAGAGGAGGAGGCTCCAGCCGGCCATGCTGGCAAGAGTGGGGCTCAGGAGCCCCAAGGAAGACAGAGGTGCTCAGAGCCCTCTGCAGCCTGCAGCCTGCCCGCCCTGGGCCTCCCAGTGGCCTCTGAACTGCACCATGTCTGGGACAGGCAGGAGGCCCACAGAGGAGAGAAATCAACTCTTTGGGGCAGCAGGGTAGACGGGGTTCAGAGTGGGACACCGACTCAGACTGAGGCGAGAAGCGGTGTGGACAGGGTGCCTGCCTGGTGGGATCCTTTGAGATGAGCTCAGGCAGAACTCTGGGCAGTGCGGTGAGCCCAACCCCCTTGGGCCAGGGACTGTAACCGTGGTTAGGAAACCCTGGGAGGAGGAGCAGAGGTTGTCCCTGGGGCTGGGCATCATGGAACAGGTTCCCAGCAAGGAGGCCGGGCTGGTCAAATTTCAGTCTTAGAGGGGTCAAGATGGCTGTGTCCCTTAGAGAGCAAACTGCCTGCCCTCCCCCAGGCACTCGTCCCCAGCAGGAAGTAGTCAACAGCTGTGTCCACAGATGAGCACGTTCCAAGCTCCTCACCCGGGCGGCCTCGGCCAAAAGCCTCTCAGACTTGGGGATACAGCAGACTCACACGGACATGGGGACGTGCAGGTTTCCAGGACCCCGAGGTCAGGTGGAGCCAAGGAATCTGTGATCCGGCCACCTGTAGGGTCCTGGCCACACTCGGAGGTCCCTGCCTTGTCCAGCCCCATGTGACTTGGTCACAGTCCCTTTTGGCTCGCAGTCTCCCCTATGCCCCTGCAGGCACGCACTTGGCTCTCCCCAGGCTGAGATCCCCACAGTTCTTAGACCTGGCTCCCTCTTTCTCTGGGCATCCACACTGCCCTCCCAGCCTGATCTATCCAGAGCTCCGGATTTCCTCCCAGTGGACTCTTGCCATATTGCACCCTACCTGGGCCACCTCAAGCCTGGGGGGAGGCCATCTTTGGCAGTGTCCTCCTCATTAGCTATGTTCATGAGGTCTGTCCCTGTGGCAGGGTCCACAGTGGCCAGGAGCTTTCAGGAGTAGTTGTGGGTGACTACATGCTGTGAGTGACCCAGCGTCCAGAAGCTGTTCATCCAGCGACCCTGGGTGGGCCTTCCGGTCCCTAAGGCCCTGCATCTCTCCCATTAGATGGCCCACTGGTGTAGGAGTCCGGATTTGACCTGCTGTGGGTACGGGCATCTCCCATCTCCTGAAGCCAGCTTGCTGCCTGCCTTAGCACTTGGCAGGGGAGCAGCCTGGGTGTGGACTTGACCCCACAAGGCTGGGAATCAGGCAGGGCTCAAAGGTACATAGGAGTCACACACCCTACGCCTCAGTTTCCTCACCTGGGAAGTTACGGATTCTTATGTAATCACGGCCTAGAACCCTGCAGGCACTCGAAGGCACAGTTCTTCACAAAACTATTTATTTTCTTAAATGGATAAGTCGTAAAATTGCATAGGAGGGTGACACAGTTCTGCGTCTCTGTGCAATAGGTCTGCATGCCATCACCTCCGGGATCAGGACTAGAGACCAGAGCAGCCCCAGCTCCCCTCTGCCCTTCTGATGTCAGACTTGCTGCTCCTGCCCTCTGTCTGCACCTTGGGTTGATCCATGAGTGGAGTCAGACAGCATGCAAGCCCTTGAGATTCCCCAGCTCTCTCTCCGAGACAGTTTGTTCACGGCTGGGTCATGTTCCACTGCACGAGGCCACACAGGGCTTAACTCTTACTCCCTCTGGGTGATGGTGACTAGACCTGCTGCAAACATTGCCAAAGAGGTGTTTTGTTTGTTTGCTTTGTTTTTTGCCCACCCCCCATGCCTTTGATGCTGGGGAACAAACCTGAGGACCCTTTGCCAATGAGCCGCCATATCCCCAGTTCTATTTTTATTTTTATTTTTTTTTTTTGGTACTGGAGATTGAACTCAGGGGCACTTGACCACTGAGCCACATCCCCAGCCCTATTTTGTGTTTTATGTAGAGACAGGGTCTCCCTGAGTTGCTTAGTGCCTCGCCGTTGCTGAGGCTGGCTTTGAACTCGCGATTCTCCTGTCTCAGCCTCCCTAAGTGCTGGGATTACAGGCGTGGCCACCGCACCCGGCCCTTTTTATTCTTTATTTGGAGATAGTCTCACTCAGTTGCTGAGGCTGGCCTCCAATTTGCAATCCTCCTGCCTCTGCCCCCAGAGTCGCTGGGATTGCAGGTGTGCCCATTGTCGTTTCTCTTGAGTGGATCCGTAGGATGGGGTGCTGGGTCTTTGGGGAGGTGCGTGTCTACTGTTTTAAGAAGCCGCCAAGCTGCACCATTTCACATGTGCACTGTGCATTCCCACCAGCAGCATTCAGGCACCCTCTGCTCTGCGTCCTCTGGTGCTGGATATGGTCAGGTCTTTTTTTTTTTTTTTTTAATATTTTTTTAGTTGTAGATGGACACAATGTCTTTATTTTATTGCTCTGTATGTGGTGCTGAGGATCGAACCCAGGGCCTCACGCATGCAAGGCAAGCGCTCTACCGCTGAGCTACAATCCCAGCCCCTATGGTCAGGTCTTTGGAGGAGGTCTCCCCTTCTTTTTTTCCCTCCTTCTGTGCTGACGATTGAACCTAAGGCCTTGGGCATGTAAGGCCAGTGCTCTGCTACTGAGGCTCCTCCTCAGCCCTTTTTCCTCCCTTTGTAATAGGTATATATATATATATTTTTTTTGGGGGGGAGGGGTGTGCTGGGGATGAAACATGGGGCCTTGCACATGCTAGGCAAGGGCTCTTCTACTGAGCTGCACTCCCAACCCTTTTTATTTTTTTTATTTTTATTTTTTTTAAATCTTTATTTTATTGCTTTTTGTATGTGGTGCTGAGGATCGAACCCAGGGCCTCGCACATGCGAGGCAAGCGCTCTACCGCTGAGCTACAATCCCAGCCCCCCCTTTTTATTTTTTTGAGACAGGGTCTTGCTAAGTTGCCCAGGCTGGCCTCCAGCTTGCCATCCTCCTGCCTCAGCCTCCCAAGTAACTAGGATTGCAGGCGTGCCCAACAATTTTTATTGTAAAATGCATCAAGTTTACCTCAGTTTTAACCACATTCAAGTGTGTATGTAATTTGGTGACATTGGTGTCATTAAGCACATTCACACCTTTGTACAGCCATTGCCATCATCCACTTCCAGAACTTTTCATCATCTAAAAAATCTGTCCCCACTAAGCAGTAGCCACCTGTTGTCCCTGTCCCCCAGGCCCTGAATCTCTGTTATGTGTTCTGACTATGCTTTGCCTGTTCTAGGCACTTTATATGAGTGACACACATGCATGTCCTTTCTGTGCTTGCCTTATTTCACATAGTGTCACTTCTTGAAGGGTTGAGTGTCAGAGTGTAGCATGGATCAGGTTTTTTTTGTTGCTTTTTTTTTTTTTTTTGGTACCGGGGATTGAACTCAGGGGCACTCGACCACTGAGCCACACCCCCAGCCCTATTTTGTGTTTTATGTAGAGACAGGGTCTCACTGAGTTGCTTAGCGCCTCGCCATTGCTGAGGCTGGCTTTGAACTCGCGATTCTCCTGTCTCAGCCTCCCTAAGTGCTGGGATTACAGGTGTGCTTCACCGCGCCCGGCTATGGATCAGGTTTTCATTGCTTTTCATGGCTGAATGATATTACATTGTATGCATGGGACACTTCAATTTTTGGTCCATTCCTCTGCAGATGGACCGGCAGTCGTTTCTGCCTTTGGTTATTGGGACACGCCTGCTCAAGTCGCTGTTCCCAGTTCTTTGGGGCATCTTACCATGGCTTGAATTTGCATTTCTCTACTGACTGATGATGTTGTCCTTGTTTCCAGCTCTGTTTCTTTTTTGGTAAAGTGCTTAAATTTTTTGCTTATTTTTTAAATTTAAATTTAATTTTTTTCCCAGGCTGGGGGTTGAACCCAGGGCCTCAGGCATGCAAGACCAGCTCTACCCCTGAGCCACATCCCCAGTCCTTAATTTTTCAACAGATAAATTGAAAACATAAAAATTGTGCATGTCAATTTGGGTGCCATGTGATGTTTCAATACATGCACATGCTGTGTGATGTTTAAGTCAGGTTAACATATCTGTCTCCTCAAACTTTCACTGTTTCTTTAGGGTAAAAACATTCAAATTTCTTTCTTCAGTTATTTATTTATTTATTTATTATTTATTTACTTATTTACTTATTGGCACTGGAGATTGAACTCAGGGGCACTCGACCACTGAGCCACACCCCCAGCCCTATTTTGTGTTTTATGTAGAGACAGGGTCTCACTGAGCTGCTTAGCGCCTCGCCATTGCTGAGGCTGGCTTTGAACTCACGATCCTCCTGTCTCAGCCTCCCAAAGTGCTGGGATTACAGGCTTGCACCACTGCGCCCAGCTTCTTCCAGTTTTTAAAGGCACAGTACATGGCACTGACCCACAGTTGCCAACCCACCCCCACCCTGCCCCCTACCCCTGTGCAAACAGCTCATGGGGCTTCTTGCTGCTGTCTCACTGCAGCTCAGCACCATGGTTTCTGGTAACCGGCCTCTATTCTCGGCCTCTGTTGAGTCAGCGCGTTTTGTGTTCCCCACACCACGGGGATCACGCGGTACTCATCCCGTGTGCCTGTTTTGTCTTGCTTTTGCAGCGCTGGGGATGGACCAGGGCCTGGAGCCTGTGGCACAGGCTGTGCAGAACCTGGCCCTGGAGTCTGCCAGCCTCACCTCACCCACAGGGTGGGTCTGGTCGCTTGCTCCTCCTCTCCATTTGCCTGGGTTCTACCCCGCGCTCCCTTTTCTGGCTTCTTAAGGAAAAACCTGGACGACTGACCAGGGACCCTTCTCCAGCTCTCACAGAAGCCCTGGTGCCACACAAGCCCCACACAAAGCTCCATGTACCAATTTTTCATTTTTAAATTGCTTTGGTTTTTTTGTTTTGGGACATTTAGATATGTCCTGAACTCCACTGGGACTTCCCCTTTGACTCATGGTTCTAGGTGTGTGTGTCTTCCAAGATCTGAGGGTCCCATGGTTTGGATGTGTGGCCCCCCAGGACCTGTGCAGTGCAGGATTGTTCCCAGGGGGCGCTCTTGGGAGGAGCTGGGAGCTTTGAAAGGTGGGGTCGGGGCGATGCCTCAGGTCATGGTGGGTGTGCATCAAAGGGGTGGGGGACCCCAGGCCTGTCCTGGTTTGAAATGTAAGCCAGCTGTTGGGCCATGCCCTCTAGCCACCATCACTAGAGGCCGCGGGGAAGGGGCTGCCTGGTCTCGGTTGGTCTGCAGCATTTTGAGCTGAACAGACCTCTCTGTGCTTGTAGGTCGCCCATGTCGGTCATGTTGTTATACCAACACGAAGCTGGCGGAGCAGGGCTTGGCCTTTCTAACGTCTTTTCTTTTTTTTTGTCTTTCAGTGCTAGGGATGTCAATGATTTCTAATTCCACATCGCTGTGGTCAGAGAACTTGCGTTGTGTGATTTCGAGTTTTAATAATGTTTCAAGGTCTGGTTATTGCAGGGTATAGTCTACACTAGGGGATGTTCTGTGGACACTTAGAAGAATGTGTCTCCAGCTCTCGGGTGGGATGTTTTAGGAATACCAACCGGGTCAGGTTCAACAAAGGTTCTTTGAGATTTTCTCTTTCTTTTCTCGTTCGTTGGGCAGCCGTGTGAACGGGCTGTTGGGAAGCCAGCTGTGATCACGGTGTCCGCGGTTTTCCTCTCCTGCATCACGTTCTGCTTCATGTGTTTAAAGCCCAGTCAGGGGAGGGGCTGGGGCTCAGCGGCAGAGCGCTCGCCTGGCACAGGTGAGGCCCTGGGTTCCATCCTCAGCACCACAGAAAAATAAACAAATAAGTAAATTTTAAAAAAAGGTCAATCATTAAGTACATAGACATTCAAGGCAGCTGTGTCCTCTTGTTGAATTTACACTTTTAATAGCTATGCTTGAGATCTGTACTGTTCCTCAAAAGCCACATGTGGAAAGTTTGGTCCCCATCCCTGGTGCTACTGGGAGGTGGGTGAGCCTTCAGCCGGTGGGGCCCAGTGAGAGAAAGTGATGTCACTGGGTATACCCTTGAGGGGGCGCTGGAGCCCCCTTCCTGGCTTGCTTCCCGGCCTCCTCTGCACCATGATGAATGATGCCGCACCACGGGCCCAGGGCAATAGAGCAAGTGGCCGTGGACAGCAGCCTCTGAAGCCAGGAGCCAGGATCAATCTTTCCTCTTTTTAAATTGAATATCTCGGGTGTTTTGTTACAGTTCGGGAAGCCAGCTATCACACAGTGTATAATTTTCTATCCCCCCATTCTTTTACCCTATCTTGCTATCATTGGGTTGTAGTAGACCTTAGTCCATTTTGACAATACATCTTTGCTGTGTGTGTGTGTTTGTGGCAATGCGGATTAAACTGGGGACATTTGCCACTCAACTGCATCCCCAAACTTTTTATTTTTTATTTTGAGATAGGGTCTCACTAAGTCGCCCAGGCTGGCCTTGAACTAGCACCCCTCCTGCCTCAGCCTCTCAATATAGCTAGGATTACACTATGTATCTTTTTATTGGTGTATTTAGGCACACATTCCGAAGGTTCCACAACTTTCAAAGAGTGCCCCCCCTCCAGGAACAAGCCCTTACCACATGGCCTTTGGGGACATTTACCCAAAGCACAGCAATCCCCAAATACTCAGAACAGAAGCACTTTGTGTGTGTGGAGCTGGGGATGGACCCAGAGCCTCCTGAGTGCCGGCAAGCACTCTGCCACTGAGCTGCACCCCAGCCCCAAATGAACACACCTCTAAACTTATTAATCAAAGAGAAAGTCTCAAAGGAAATCAGGACATATGTAAAATAACAAAAATTAAAACAAAACACATCAAACTTTGTGAGATGCAGCAAAAGCATGGCTTGGGGGGATGTTGTGGCACAGTGTTTCCACCTGGGGTGCAGAATGGTCTCAGATCAGCAGTGTAAGGAGGCAGGTAAAGGCAGGTAGTGTGAAAGCACAGCACATGCACCGAGCACGGTGAGTCCTACCTGCGATTCCAGCTGCTCCTGAGGCTGAGGCAGGAGGATCTCGAGTTCCTGGCCAGCCTCAGCAACTGAGGGAGACCCTGTGTCAAAATAAAAATTGTAAAGGGGGCTGGGGATGTGGTCAGTGCTTCCCAGCATGCAAGGGCCCTGGGTTCAATCCCTGGAAGGAAGGAAGGAAGGAAGGAAGAAGAGAGAGATGTCTCTGTCAAACCCACAGTAAGAACACAAGTTATCAACATCAGAATGAAGGATCCATCACTACGGACCCACAGGCACGACGGGGAGAGAGCAACAGAACAGCTCTGTGCGCACATTCAGCTGTGGGGGACATATGCAGGGCACGCCACAAAATGGCGCCGAGCTACCAGCTCAGGCCTGACCACGCTGCCCCGGGAGAGCCATCACCTCACCCTTATTGGCTGACCTCTGCTTCCGTGTTCGTGGACAAGGCATGGACAATGGATACTTTCCTATCTAAGTGTCCCTGTGCGTCCCGCTTCCGCATTCTTAGCTCAGTAACAGGACACCGACCCCCTCCTCTATATAAGCCTGTATCTCTCCTCAATAAATCAGTTCCTGCTTAAGACAGAACTCTCCGGCTCAGGCGTGGTAATTGCGTGCCGGACGACTTTACCTTTCTCAGCCGTCGTGTTGGGGACTCTTGGGGATCCCCACCTCTCCGCCGGCTGAGGGGGGAGACTGATACCTGGCTGGGAGGACCCCAACATTCAGCAACGTGGGGAAGTGAATTATTTTCTTAAGAAGCACATAAGCCTGTAATCCCAGCACTTAGGGAGGCTGAGACAGGAGAATTGCGAGTTCAAAGCCAGCCTCACCAATGGCGAGGCGCTAAGCAACTCAGTGAGACCCTGTCTCTACATAAAACACAAAATAGGGCTGGGGATGTGGCTCAGTGGTCGAGTGCCCCTGAGTTCAATCCCCAGTACCACAAAAAAAAAAAAAAAGAAGCAACACATACTTTACCCAAACCAACACAAGAGGAAAGAGAACCTAAAGAGTCCTGTATTTATTAAATAAGTTGAATTTTTAGTTTGAAAATTTATGAAAAAGAAAAATTTAGGCCAGAAAGAGTCATTGGAACGTGAGGAACAGGAAAAGAGTAGAGAAACCGAGCGACATCAGAAGTAGGTCCTTTGAAGGGAGCATCGTTTGTCTCCTTTCCTCTTGCCTCGAGTTGTAAAGGCAGTGTGGACTACCTTGCCTTATTCCTGGCCTTCAGGGAAAAGCCTCTGGGCTTTGTCCATACAGTGTTTACTCATCGATGTGTTAGACAAGTGTGACACCCATTGGTGACAAAAAAAAAAAGGCATTTAAAAGCAGGTAATATAAGCTGGGCACAGTGGCGCAATCCTGTAATCCCAGCACTGTGGGAGGCTGAGACAGGAGAATCGCGAGTTCAAAGCCAGCCTCAGCAATGGCGAGGCGCTAAGCAACTCAGTGAGACCCTGCTCTACATAAAACACAAAATAGGGCTGGGGATGTGGCTCAGTGGTCGAGTGTCCCTGAGTTCAATCTCCAGTGCCAAAACCAAAACAAACAAACAAACAAACAAACAAAAAAACGAGTAATATAAAGAAAGAACCTTCCATCAGGCGTGGTGGCACACACCTACAATCCCAGTGGCTGGGGAGGCTGAGACAGGAGAATCGCGAGTCCAAAGCCAGCCTCGGCAATGGCGAGGCACTAAGCAACTCAGTGAGGCCCTGTCTCTACATAAAACCCAAAATAGGGCTGGGGATGTGGCTCGGTGGTCGAGTGCTCCTGAGTTTGATCTCCAGTACCAAAAAAATAAAAATTGGATTATTAATGTCTTCAGTGGACGGTGGGTAGAGGGAAGGAAGAGTGGCTGGACGCATGGGCAGATGAGGAGTGTGGGTGGATGGAACCGAGGGCACCGACCCCAGACCCTGCGATGGCTGTGATGCAGTAGCAGCTACTGAGCTCTTCCCGTCTGCAAACACCAGGCGTATTCCACCACAAGGTCAGGGTCGACCCTCCAACAAGGCATCATCCCCTCCCTCCAGAGGAGGAGGCAGCTGAGGGGCAGAGACACACCGCCTGGCGGATCCACGCCCAGAGCTCCTGGCGTGGACCAAAGATGCCTGCACCGCTCTCTGCCACTCAACTGCCTGGCCCTGGGGTGGAAGCTGGGAGCGGCCACCCCAGGCACTCGCCCGTCAGCACATGGTGGAATCAGTGCGCTCAACAAGGGCTCCTCGGGGCTGGCTTTGTGTGGAGCCTCGTGCCAGGTGTCGGGGCTCAGTCTTGAGCAGCAGGACAGATGGACGCCAGGGGTGTGAATCACCCCTCCCTACCCTGGCCTCAGTGGGGGCTGCAGAACCGGCTTCTGCTGTTCTCCTGATGTTCCACCCTACACCCACCCTACGCTCAGCCCTGGGTCCTCAAGATTCTGTAAGCAGTGACAGGTAGCAGGAGTGGGTGACTGGCCACAGGAGGGGAAGAAAGTGTGGGAGACGCCAGGGTCTGAGGGGTGTCAGCTCTGGTCTCAATCTCAGGCCAGGAGGGAGGAAGGGCTCCCTCCCACCCCGCCGCCCCCCTGTGTGCTTGCAGGGTATGCTCACATTATCTGCAGGCTCAGCTGCCACCCAAGCCGGGCATTCCACTGTCCTGCGGGTCCTCAGGCTACCTGTAGCCCCCCACCTCAGTTTCCCCAACTCTCAGTAAAGACGTGTGTGTGGTCCTTCATTCCCCGCCTCCCACGCTTCCCTAGCAGGGGGAGACAAGGCAGCACGGCTCCTGTGGCCTGAGGCCCCAGAGTCTTCCATTTGTTTGGAAGGGGAGGTGGGGTGGACACGTCTCACCCCATGTGACCCAGACTCCCGTGTGTGGACACTGGGAGCCGAGGCACTGCACCTGCCTGGCACAGAGCACCAGCCTCCCTCGCTCCTAGCTCTGTTGGCGCTCAGGCTCTGGAGGTTGGGCCACTGCAGCCCAGGGCTGTCATGGAGGCTGGTTGCCATGGTTACACCCATCTGGCCGCTGAGCCAACCTGTGCCTGGGAAGTTCACTGCCACAGATGCACACACAGGTTCCCTCTGCCTCAGCGTGCGTGGAGCCTCACAGAGAGCGCCTACCGAGCGCCTGCTGTGTGCCAGAGTCCAGGGCGCCTCGCACCAGGCCCACCATCCCACCAATCTCCAAGTCAACCTGTGAGGCCCGCGACACTGGCTCAGGGAGGCTGGCCAACTCGTGCCGACTAGAGGTGTGTCTGGGGTCAGGGGTGATGCCTGCGCTGACTCCCGCGGTCACTACCATTCCCTGTACCAGGGCTGCTGTCTCACTGCCTTTCTGCCTGGAAACCTGGACCCAGGCCAGCTTAGAAGAAGGCCAGGGACTCTAGGGTCCTGGACACAGACCCTGCTTCCCCAACCGTGTGATGTGGGGAGAGATGCCCCACTTGTACCATGGCCACCACAGAATGAGAGAACTTTCTGGGCAGGTGGTCTGCACACCATCAAGTGCCTCAGAGCCACCAGAGGACCCCGACAGCAGCTCCCTCCAAAGGTTCAGGCAGAGCTGAAGGTTCCTGGCTCTGTCGACCTCAAAGGGCTCCAAGCATCCCTGGCCTCGTCCCTGGAGGCCTCGTCAGGACTCTGATCATGCAGCCCTTCTAGTTCAGGTCTCCTTGCCCCCTGGAGTGTGCCTTATGTGAGGGCCAGCACCTGTCTGTCACGTCTCCAGAATCCCAAGCCTGGTATGATTCTGGGGACAGGGAGAGCACTAAGGGAACTGTTGGGGCTTCTGGGTTTTGTTTTTGATTCTTTTTCTTTTTGGTACTGGGGACTGAACTCAGGGGCGCTCGACCACTGGGCCACACCCCAGCCCTATTTTGTGTTTTGTGTAGAGACAGGGTCTCACTGAGTTGCTTAGCACCTCGCCGTTGCCGAGGCTGGCTTTGAACTTGTGATCCTCCTGTCTCAGCCTCCCAACGTGCTGGGATTACAGGTGTGCACCAGCTGTCTTTGATTCTTTTTGAAGAGATAGGCCTCACTGTGCTGCTCAGGATGGACAGCTCCCAGGTTCCAGCCACCTTCTTGCCTCAGCCTCCTGAGGAGCTGGGACCACAGCTGTGTACCCCCTGCTGCCCTGATGGACTGTGGCTGGATAGAGAATGCTGACTGAATGCCTGAGGCTGGCTGGCTGTGTGCCCAGTGGCATCCCTGGAACACGCTGCTGCGGTCAGGCCGGGTTCATCCCCTCTGCAACTCTATTGGAATTTGGTCCTTGATGTACTGAAGGGCAGGGGGACCTTGAAGAGAACAGGTATGAAGGGGGCTGATGCAGTTCGTGTGCAGCTGGAATGGTTGCTGCCTGTTGGAGCAGCTTGCTGGAGGCAGGGCTGCCCCTGATGTCCTCTCCTACATGCGCCCACTTGCCCTTTCTCTTTCCACTGTGAGTTGAAGTGGCAGGAGGCCCTGGCCAGATGTGACCACCTGATCCTGGACTTCAAGCCTCCAGAACCACCAGCCAGATGAACTTCAGTCCTCTAGACCTCTGTAACTAATTTTCTTTCTTTTTTTGGTACTGGGGATTGAACCCAGGGGTGCTCTATCTCTGAGCTACACTCTCAGCCCCTCGTATTTTTTATTTTGAGAAAGGGTCTCAGTGGCTGCAACTGGCCTGGAACTTGTGACCCCCTGCCTCAGCCTCCCAGGTCGCTGGGGGCTCAGGCGTGCACCATGGTGTCTGGTTCCACAGATCCTTTTATAGACACAGCAGACTGACAAGGACGCAGACCCACAGCGATGCTTAGCAGAGATCACCACAGAATGACGTGAATTGGCAGTGGAGTTGGTATGACAGTGTTTGATGGCAGCCTGGAGCATCATGTTGTGCCATGAAGCAGGGAATCACTCGGGGAGGAGAGCAAGTCACAAGGACCCAGGAGCCAGCCTGAAGAGCACCCAGTGGCCAAGGCCGGACCCATCTGAGCAAAGATGAAATAAATAACAGAATTGGGTTATGACCCTAAGTAACAAAGACATTAGTCCACACGGAAGGAAAGGAAATGCCTGCACATGTAAGTGGGGGGGAAGGACAACTCTGCCTCACAGAGGCTCACAGAGAGCACGTGTGGTCACTGTCCCCCCAGGAGGTGGCCCAAGCCCTCTCCCCTGGGGTGGAGCGGGAAGAGTTCAGCCAACCCGGGTCTCCAGAACACCTCGCCAGCTCCTCTCAAAGCCATCGGTCCTGATCACAAGACTGGCGAGCGGTGCCGGGCTGGATTCTGACCAGAGGAAGGACACTTGGGGACGGCGATGGAGTCCTGATACATTCCAAGTTTAGTTAATGGCAAAGTACCAGTGCCAGTCTCTTTTTAAAAATGATCGAATACATGCTATTTAATATACACCTAGATACATACTATTTAAAGTGTGTAACACGAATTTTAGAAATATTTTTAAAAGTGTTAATCAATGCATAGTAATCGCACATATCTACGAGACACAGCGTGACATTTCAACATGTGTACACAGTGGGCAGGACAGGACACTGGCATGTCCGCCACCTCAAGCACTCATCATTTCTAAGTCTTGGGAACCCCCAAGCCCCTGCCTGCCTATTGAAGTGCGCGGCACACAGCTGCCCACCTCGGCTGCTCTGCCGTGCCATGAACATCACAAGCTGCTCCTCCTGCCGGCACAGTGGTGCACACCTGTGATCCAGCGCCCGGGGACGCTGAGGCCAAGGACTGCAAGTTCAGCAATTTAGCAAAACTGGGGGTGTGGCTCAGTGGTTAAGCGCCCCAGGGTTCAATCCTTGGTACAAAAAAAAAAAAGTAAAGAAGCGGCTCTTGCTGTCCAGCTGCACCCGGGCCTGCTGCCCTCGCCTCTCCCACCACCAGCAAGGTGTCCATATGTGCGGTGAGATGGACGCTGGTCAAGCACACTAGCCATCCTTGGGCCGCTGCTCCCTTTCTTGTGTGGCACGCCCCCCAACTCTACCCCAGGCGACTTCCAGCATGCGGCGCACCCTTGTCAGCCGAGGTCCTCCTGCTGCTCCTAGCCCTGGACTACCCACGCATGTCACCTACAACTCTGTCCCCTGGGCCTATGTCCCTCCAGTGTCCTTGCTCCTGGCCACATGGTCCTACACCTGCTCCTAGGTGTGTTTCTGTGTATTTGACTTTTTTTTTTAAGATTCCGCACTCAAGTGAGACCACAGGGTGTCTCTTTCTGGGCCCGACTTCTCGCCCTCTGCCACATGTCCCCCAGGCTCATCCAGGCTGTCACGAAAGGTGGGGGCTGAGTGATATCCCGGGGCTACTCACACACTCAGCTCGGCTCAGCGATTTCTGTGTCTCATCACTGCAGATGGACAGACGCCTGGGCAGACTCCCTGGCTCTGGGCGGAGTGCAGGTGTCTCTCCAGGCGCTGGTTTCGTTCCACCTGGATATTTACCAGGAGGAGGGACTGCTGGATGGTAGCACAGGTCTATTTCTATGTGGGTTTTGTTTATTTGTTTCTGTTTTGTTTTGATTTT
This sequence comes from Xerus rutilus, assembly GCA_028644305.1. Taxonomy (NCBI): domain Eukaryota; kingdom Metazoa; phylum Chordata; class Mammalia; order Rodentia; family Sciuridae; genus Xerus; species Xerus rutilus. Next base: position 182,911,241 of record CM053399.1, read on the forward strand.
TGGTACTGGGGACTGAACCAGCGCGCTCTACCACGAAGCCACACCCTCAGCTCTTTTTATTTTATTTTTAGACAGGGCCTCCTAAGTAGCCTAGGCTGGCCTCGGACTTGCTATCCTCCTGCCTCAGCCTCCCAAGTCTCCGGGGTCACCCCGGCTCCTGACCTCTTGGACCTGTATATGGCCATGAATCTCAGTGGGGAGGGTGGCTCCCTCGTGACTTAATCACCCCGGCAACCCTGCTTCTCATTCTGTCACCTGGGGGCAGCTTTCAGCCTGTGCACTGGGGAGCACAGGTTGGTGATGGGGGCACCTCTTGCACCTCTGTTGGTCATTCTTACATCTTCTCTGGAGAAATGCCCTTTCAGGTTCTTTGTTCACTTTTTAATCAGATTTTTTTTTTTTGTAAATTTGTATTTTTTAATTTTTGTGGGGCTGGGGAGGATTTTTCTGGTTTTGTTTGACATTGAGTTGTGTGAGTTCCTTCTGTATTTTGGGTATCCCTCTCTTACCAAATATGAGGTTTGCAAATATGTCCTCCCAGTCTGCAAGCTGGCTCTTCATCCTGTTGACGTTTCCTCCAGCGGGAAGAAGCCTTTTAGTGGAACTACTCGCTTGCTGGTTTTTGCCTTTGTGGCCTGAGTGTTTTCTCCATGCTGGGACTGAACCAGGGCCTCAGCTAGGCTCTGTTACCACCACCACCTGGCCCTTGTGGCCTGAGCTTTGGATGCACCGTCCAGAAGGTCATTGCCAAGGCCAATGTCAGGAGATTTTCTTCCTTTCTAGGATTTTTATTTTTATTTTTATTTTTTAGTTGTTGATGGACCTTATTATTTATTTGTTTGTTTGTTTGTTTATATGTGGTGCTGAGAATCGAACCCAGTGCATCACCCATGCCAGGCAAGTGCTCTACCACTGAGCCACAACCCCAGCCCTCTAGGATTTTTTTTTAAAATTTTTCTGGTTGTTTATGGACCTTTATTTAATTAATTTATTAATATGTGGTGCTGAGAATCGAACCCAGTGCCTCACACATGCTAGGCAAGCGCTCTGCCACTGAGCCACAACCCCAGCCCAGCCCTCTAGGATTTTAACAGTTTCAAGTCTTATGTTTGTGTCTTTAATCCAGTTGAGTCAAGTTTTGTGTGTGTGTAAGATGATGGTCCAAGTTCATTCATTTGGATGTGGCATCTACCTTTCCCATCATTTTTTGATACGCCTGTTGAAAATTAGTTGACTGCATGCTTGGGCTTATTTCTGGATTTGCAATTCTGTTCCATTGGTCTGTGAGACTCTTATTATGCCAAGACTGTACTGTTTTGATTACTATAGCTTTCTAATATAATTTGAAGTCAAGTCATACATCATGACCAAGGGAGATTTATCCCTGAGATGCAAGGTTGGTTCAAACATCTGCAGACCAATCAGTGTGATATCCCACACTAACATGATAAAAGATAAACCCCATGATTACCCCATAAATGCAGAAGAAGTATTTGAGAGTTTAACATCCTGTCTTGATAAAAAGTCTCAACAATTTAGGTATAGAACACAATCTCCTAAACATGATAAAGGCCATTTATGAAAAACCCATAGTCAGCAAAAAGGAAAATTGAAAGCTTTTACTTTAAAATCAGGAATAAAGGGCTGGGATTGTGGCTCAGTGATAGAGCGCTTGCCTGGCACGTGTGAGGCACTGGGTTTGATCCTCAAAACCACATAAAAATAAATAAAATAAAATCAGGAATAAGAAAAAGATGTCCATTCTCATCACTCCTATCTAATATAGTTAGTTCTAAAGCATCAGCAAAAGCAATCAGACAAGAAAAAGAAATAGAGGGCATCCAATTGAAAATAAAATCTTTCTTTCATTCTGTGTGTGTGTGTCTGTGTGTGTGGTGTGCAGTGCACACATGCCAGACAAGTGCGCCACCACTGAGCCACATCCCCAGCCCAAGGCATCCAAATTGGAAAGGAAGAAGTAAAGTTATTCTTTTGCATATAATAAGATCATATATGTAGAAAACCTTAAAAACTCCAGAAAAAAACTACTAGAACCAGCAAATGAATTCAGTAAATTTGCAGGAATCAAAATGAACATATAAAAATCAGTTGCATTTCTTTTATTTATTTATTTTTTTGGTACTGGGGACTCGACCACTGAGCCACATCCCCAGCCCTGTTTTGTGTTTTATGTAGAGACAGGGTCTCACTGAGTTGCTTAGCACCTCACTGTTGCTGAGGCTGGCTTTGAACTTGCGATTCTCCTGCCTCAGCCTCCCTAAGTGCTGGGATTACAGGCATGCGCCACCACGCCCAGCTAGTTGCATTTCTTTATAATAATGGATATCCAAAAAAGGAATAAAGAAAATTCATTTACAAAAGCATCAAAATCAATAAATTTACTTACGAGCAAATTTAACCAAGAACATAAAAGATCTACACACAGAAAACTAGAAAACACTCTTGAGGAATTTAAAGACACAAATAAATAAAAAGTATTCCATGTTCTTGGAATGAAGGATTTAATATTTTTTAAATGTCCATTCTATCCAAAGTGATCTACCAATTGAACACAATCCCTATCAAATGGCATTTTCCACAGAAATAGAAAAAAGCTCTAAAATTGATATGAAGCACAAATGACTCAGAACAGCCGAAGCAGTCTTGTGAGGACAGAGCAGCGAGGAGGCATCACACTGCCTGGTTCTGTACCGGCTCTTGAGTGTGATGAGGACGCCTCCAGGGGCCGAGGTCTAAGCTGTCACCATGGAGGAAGCTGGGTGAGAAGGGTCCACAGGAGCTTCCCTAATACCTTTGTAACTTTGCTGTAAATATAAAACCATTTCAAAATTAAAGAAAAATTCTAAAGAATTGGGAACATGATCCTTGTCTGGCCAGGAGAGCATCTCACAGGTCTTTCGCTCATTGCAAGGTGGAGCACTTTAGTGCACCCTAGAGCATCCATTCTCCATCCTCTGTCACAGTTGACATCACTGCCCAGATGGCCTGGGGCACAGGTGGGGACTGAGGGGGCCAGGCACTCAGAAAGACCAGCAGGGCTACAGCCCCTTCTGCTATGTTGCCCCAGCCCTGTGAAGTTCTGGGGTCACCATGGTTATTTATGCGTGGTCTCCACTCTCACCTGTTCCTGGGGTCCAAGCATTTTCCTGGTCTCTGAGTCTCCTGGTCTCTGAGTTTTGTGGGCCCAAAGCAGGGGAACCTAATGGCAACGCCATGGATATTGGTGCCAGTCTGTGGTCCATCCCGGCTCTGAAACCGATTGCCACACATCTCCTCTCAGCTGCACTTCCTCATGTAAGGGTGGAACTGTGACACTCCACCATGCTGACTGCACACGTCCAGGTGGCCAGGGCGAGTAGAGAAGTGTCATCTGGGCATGGTGCTCCAGTCCTGCTTGCAAGGTGGGAATAGGAATGGAGGTCCCGGGAAGGGGAGCCAGACGTGCGCCTCGCCCCTCACGCTCCCTCCCACACGCCTGCACGGGTCCATCCCAGGGCTGCAGGAAGTGGCACGCGGTACATCTCTGGCTCGTGCACACACAATCTCATCTTCCTGATTATTTCAGAGTCTTTGATTCATCGTCATTCCCTCCATCCCGAAAACACAGAGACGCACCGCGGGGGCACAAAGCAACGTGAGCAACCATGGCTTTTTCCACTAAGCAAAGCTATTGAAAACTGTTTGACTAAGACTTAAAATATCAATCCCAAGTGCTTTGAAGTCTCCTAAAATCGGCAGTTACCCAGTGAACAAGCCATGCCTTCACACCACCCTGGACTCCATCTGCCCCTGGGTCCATCCTGGCCTGGCACACACACCTGGCAGGTGGAAAGCAAGCCTCTGCGCCTGCTGTGCTGTACATTGGGAAGGAGAGGCAGACTCAGTGCAGAGCCAGCCACAGCCCGCGGGGCCAAGCCTGGGGCAGTCGCACACTCCTGCCTGTGGACACGTGTGCAGCAGGCCGTCCCGCAAGGGGTGGGTGCAGCTGTGCCAGTGAGACCTGCAGTGGGAGGGGCCGGCCCCCTTGTCCCCAGGGGAGATGAGCAGCAAGAGCAGGCATTTTCTGTGTCCTTATGACTTTAAAGCCACCCGTTCTGCTATTACATTCGCAGTTACCCTTAAAACTTTGAGGGCATACTTCCTTGAAGATGAAAGTGACTCTCGCATTTTCCTGAGTGTAGAGAGAATTTAGAATGTGAAACTATTATCCCCTCTCTACCTCATCTTACTTGTTAGACCAGTTGGGGTTAACGTCAGCTGCAGTAGAAAGCCAAAGTAACATGCCACAAACAAAACGGCTCTTCATCCCACCCATGGAAACAAAGTCCCAGGGGAAGGAGCTGGCCAGCGAGGTCCTCCTGTTCAAGTGATGAGCACTGTTCTGATGGTGGCCCTCTGGCCCACCCAGCAGCACAGGGAGGAGAAAACGAAAGATCCTTCCCAGAAGGCACTGGGCTTCCTCCCTGCTCTTGGACACCTCCAGTTGCAAGGGAGGCTGAGAAATGTGATTGTCATCTGGGGAAGCCTCATGTCCAGTACAGATAGATCAGGGGTTCAATGACCAAGGAGGGAGACCATGAGTATTTGGGGTAGTGTTAGTCAGTTTTCCATTACTGTAATGAAATACCTGAGATCATAGGTTTATAGACAGGAAAAGTTTATTTTGGCTCATGGTTCTGGAGTTTCAGTCCATGGTTGGGTTCAGTCTCCTGGCAAGGCATCACGTGACGGCAGGGACTTGATGGTGGAGCAAGCCACTTGCCTCACAGAGGCCAGGAAGCAGAAGAGGGACGAGAAGGGGCGAGGGTCCCAGCATCCCTTCAAGGCATGTCTCAGTGACCTAACTCCTGCCCACCAGGCCCCACCCACCTGGTGAAAGCTCCACCACCACCCAACAGCACCAAGCCACAGACAAAGCCTTTAACACTGGGCCTCTGAGGACCTCACACCAGACCCACGGCATAGCAGGGTCACCCTGCAGTTCACCTGGCGCGGGTGGCGGGGCACTCAGCTGCAAAAGGCCACGGTTCCCGATGTCCTGCTCCTCGCAGCTTCTCATTCTAGGTCCTTTTTTTTTTCTGGTTCTGGGCATTGAGTCCAGGTGCACTGAACCCTGAGCCACGTCCCCAGCCCTTTTCATTTTGAGACAGGGTCTCGCTAGGTTGCTGAGGCTGGCCTTGAACTTGTGTCCCTCCTGCCTCAGCCTCCTGAGTCTCTGGGATCACAGGTGAGGGGCACCGTGCCCGACTGCCATGCACATCCACGTGCTGGTGTTTGAAGGCCTGCCTCGGCTCTCTTCAGTGTCACCTGGATGGGGCTGCTGGGTCATGCGGTACCTCACTGTTGGACTCCGCAGAACTGGCCCCTCCGTTCCATGGCAGCCGTCTATCATATTCCGGCTATGTCCGCTTATTCCGGATGTCCAAACCTCCGTGTGTCTGTTAGCTAACTGCCTGTCATCTTTCTAGATGTGTCCACCCAAGCCCTGCTCGTTCTTAAGCCAGCTTGCTCATCTCCTTTGCCACTGAGCTGTGTGAGGCTTTTATATATTCTAGGCACTAAATCTTTATTTATTCACTTATTTACTTTGCCATGGCCGGCACTCTGCGCTGACTACCTTGCCGGTCCTAGCTTCCTGATACCGTCCTTTGATGTACAAAGGTATTCATTTTGATGAAGCTGAATGAGCCATTCCTCCCCCCCGGCTTTTCCTTACTATCTAAGGATTCACTGATAAAACCAAGGTCTTACAGGTTTACCCCTATGTTTTCTTATCTTTAGGTCTTCCATCCATTTTGAGTTAATTTTTGTATATGGTATGAAAGTGGGGTGCACTCTGTTTTGGGGCTGAAGCCAAGACCTCAAGCACACTGTGAGCGAGCGCACTCCCTGAGCACTGAACTACCCCAGCCCCCTAGTGCCCACCCCCCAGGACATTCTTTTGCACGTAGATGTCCTGCTGTCCCAGCACCACCTGTTGAAGTGACCCCTTTGTCCCACTGAGTGGCCGTGGCATCCTTGCTGGTTGCTGCCGTGGCAACAACTGCTGGTTCGTGGTTTCTCAGGAATTCCCACTTCTATCCTGTCGGTCTGCATATCTGCATCTGCACCTCCCTTACTGTTCTGCTCTCCGGAACTGCAGTTTTGAAACCAGGAAGTGATGAGTCCTTTTCAAGGCTGGTCTGGTCATTTCCCTACGAACTTTAGGGTCAGCTTGTCTGTGTCTTCAGAAAAGGCACCTGGAGTCCTCATAGAAATCGCATCAGATCTGTGGATCATGCTGGGTGCTGCTGCCACATCAATCACATGGCGTCTTCCAATCCATGCACACAGAAGGCCTTCCTGCTTATTTAGGTCATTTCTGATCCTCATTACTATGTTTTATAATCTTTAATGTTCAAATCGTGCACTTTGTTGGTTAAATTTATTCCAAAGCATTTTATTCTCTTGTAAAATGGAGTTGTTTTCTTATTTTCATTTTTATAGTATCTACCAGTTTACATCCCTCCCCCACCCCCTGTGGTACTGGCATTGAACTCAGGGACTCAAACAGGCCAGGTTAAGCGCTTTACCACAAAGCTATACCCCAGCTCCACCAGCCTTTTTTTTTTTTTTTAATATTTTTTTAGTTGTAGATGGACACAATGTCTTTATTTTATTGCTTTGTATGTGGTGCTGAGGATCGAACCCAGGGCCTCACGCATGCGAGGCAAGTGCTTTACTGCTGAGCTACAGTCCCAGCCCCTCCACCAGCCATTTTTAAACTTAATTTTGAGACAGGTTCTCAGTAAATTGCCCAGGCTGGTCTTGAACTTGAGACCCCCCTGCCTCAGCCTCCCATGTAGTTGGGGTTACAAGTGTGGGCCACGTCACTTAGCTTGATTCAGTATTTTTCTGGCTTCTGCAAACCACTGGCTACTTTTCAGAGTTTTTACTATAGAAAAAATGGAAAATACTCATAATCAAAAAGAAAGAAATGAAAATGGCCCACGGCACTATTACCCATGTTTAGCTGACTCACCAGCTACACCTGGCTGTTCCCCTGCTTGATTTCCACTATCAGACATGCTGTCTATCTTCCTGATTTATGAGTGTCTGTCTGTCCCCAGGAGCATGTGGGCTCTGTGGCGGCTGAGGGTCTAGTTCAAAGCGGGTCCCCCAGCATTAGAAGGTGGGTGCATGTGGGCTGCAAGGGGTAAGCGGAGGGACAGGCACACCTGTGTGTGCCTGAGGGCCTCCAACTCCTCCAGCCTCACAATTGTCCTGTGAGGCAAGACCTTACTGTTCTAGTCCCACAGGCTGGACACTGAGACACCTGTCTTCCTGAGATCAGCTTCTTGCAGCTGTGGTGTGGCTTACTCTGTGTTCACCTGAGCCCCAGGTTGAGCCAGAGACCTTCCCACTTGGGGATTTTAGGGACTTCACTATTGCTACTGCACAAACAGACTTCCACTGGGGACAGAGGAAACTAGGGGTGAGATAGCTCATCAAGTTCTGTCCCCCGACGGCTCCCACCTGCTCTGTTTTGTTTTGTCATGCCAAGGCTGGAACTCAGGGCCTTGTGCATGCAGGCAAATGCTCTGCCCCTGAACCACCCCATACCCACCCTCTTCTAAGAGAACCAGTTAAGGGCTGTTTGCACATTGGTAGGGTGCTAGCTTCCTCACACAGACAGCGTGTCTCCCCCAGAGAAGTGTCTCCCCCAGCGTGTCTCCCAGCCCAGGTTTGCAAGGTCACCTGTGGACAGTGACAGGTGGACAGTGGGTGATAATCCCTACCTTGGAGGACTACTCAGGGATTCAGCAAACTGAGTGCCTGGCACACAGCAGGTGGTCCATGATTATGTAAGTAAAAACCTCTGCTCCTGAGCCTCCAGAGTTCTCTGCAGCCCAGGCTTTGGTCGGTGGAGTGGAGATAGAAACTTATTTCTATTATCATTATTACTGAGAGCTGATCAGTTTCCTGGGGCAAGGCTCAGGATAACTGAACTTTCAAGAAACTGATGCATACACCGCAATGTCACTGCTGTGTGCTTCAAGGGGCACTGCATGGGAAGCTGGGGGAGGCAGCAGAGGGCCTGGGCCTTGTGGCGGCCAGAGCATGGCTCTGTGGCCTCCAGGAGGGTCTTACAGCAGAAGGACAGGGTGGCTTCTTAGCTGGTGGAGGTTCCAGCTGCAGTGAAGACTACAGATGGAGGCCTGGGGAAAGACATGGGTGCAGAAAAGAACACTGTTCATTTAACAACTACTAAGTACCCATCAGGTGCCAGAGGTACTGCCATCCACCAAGGGCTCTGCTCCCATGGATCCATCAAGCTGGAGGGTAGACACTACATATGCTGGAGTAAAATATCAGGGGAGGGGTGAGTAACAGCAGAGGAGGAGAAGGCAAAGCCCCGTTCCAGCTCACAAGCCCAGCCTGGGCACATGGCCCAATCCCTTCCCAGAGCTGCCCTTTGACAAAGGAAGAAACCAGGCTGTGGAGGTTAAGTAGCTTCACTTGGGGCATTTATTCCTTTAAAATGGCCTGACTTCAAGCCTGTGGTGGTGAGACCCCAAGAGGAGCCTGGGAAGGGAGGAGGTCATGGCTGCAGGGGCCACCACACTAGCCCAGGTATCAGCACTGAACTGAGAGGCTCAGATGAATTTCTGTCCCATCCCCTTACAGACGTGACCTCCTGGGGACTACTGGCCTCAGGAAAGGACCTGAGCCACCCAGGTCACATGAGAGTGGGGGCCATGGAAACGGAGAGCCAAGCCCCAGGGAGCAGGGGTCCTGCCCTGCTGCTGAGGGTCTCCAGCCAGTGGGAGGCCAGGGATAGCATCAGAGTTGTTGGTGTCTGGACAGCAGCCTTGATAGCCTGGCTGGCCAGAGTGTCCTGTCTGTGCCCTTTGCCCTTTACCCAAGCCCTAGGAGGGCAAGACCAGGTGCAGGAGGTATTTGTTTTGGCTTTGTGGGAATGGCAGTGGAGTCTCTTCCAGTGGTATGGTAGCCTTTTCTGGTGACCAGAGAGCTCTCAGTGTTCCAGAGGATGAGACTTGTACAGACGGCCGAGACAGAAGCCTGTACTTCCGCAAGGCATCACATCAGGGCCGGGGCACCAGAGATGATGGCTTGCCTAGGATTCCTCCTTCCTAACCTTCCTGCTCCCAGGATGTCCTCCTTCCACTCTGCAAAGCCCCCCATCCATTGGGACCTCCACCTCCCCACGGGCACACAGTGGGAACCCCGTTTCCCACCCCGGCTGAGAGGTTCTCGCAGACGGGTTTATCTGCACCAAATTCAGTGACCCCAGGGGCGTGGGGTGGGTCCAGTCCACACCAGGAAACCCAGGAAACGCGAGCCTTGCAGGTGGCAAGCTCAGAAGGCCCCGAGGGAAAACTTTTGTTTTTGACGTTTTTTTTTAAGTATTTATTTTTTAGTTGTAGATGGACACACAATATCTTTATTTTATTTTTATGTGGTGCTGAGGATTGAACCCAGTGGCTCACGCGTGCTAGGCGAGCGCTCTACCACTGCGCCATAACCCCAGCCCCTGTTTTTGACGTTTTTATTGGGGTCTGATATGCGCAACGTGTACCTTAAGTTACGGCTGGATAAAAACTGACTTACATATGTACCCGAGTGATCTTCACCCAGAACAAGTTTCAAAACATGTCCGTGAGGGGAGCCTTTCAAAACACGGAAAAGGAGCTAGCCGACCCGTTTTCATCGTGGTGGCCCTGTCTCGCTCCTGTCTCTCGCTGGACGGATGGGGAAACGGAGGCTCGGGAAAGCGAAGGTCTCGGGACAGAGCCGGAACCACCCACGCTGCTCACCAGCCGCGAGGACTTGGCGCCCTTTCCCGCCTCCAGCAAACTCGGGACTTTACCGCGCAGCGCGCCGGGCGGAGGCGAGGGCGCGGCCGAGCGCGGCTCCTCCCCGCAGGCCCGCCCGCCCGCGCGCCCCCGCAGGCCAATTAGGCGCGCGGTTTGTTTACAAACACGGGCCGCCGGCAGGTGCGCGCTGGCCGCCCGCGCGCGGCGGGGTTCGAGGGCTGCCCTGGCGCGCCCGGGTGCGGGGCGGGGCCGGGCCGCGGGGCTGGCTGCGCTCCCGCCTTTTCCACGCCTCCCTGGGGCGCCTGGAAATTCACGCAGCGGCGCACGTCCCTGCGCGCGGACGGGAGGGCGGCGCGGGTCCGCGCGGGGCAGGCCGCAGAGGGTCCCCGCGCCGCCGCCGCCACCGCGTCGGAGCCCCGCCCCCGCGCGCCCCCCGGGCCGGGCCCGCTCGCGGCCGGGTCGGCGGGGCGGACGGGGGCGCGCGGGGCGGGGCGGCGCCGGCGGGGCCGGGACATGTAGTCCGCGCGCCTCGGCCTCCCCTGGGCGGCCCCGGCGCGGGCTCGGGCGTGGACTACGACTCCCGCCAGGCGCCGCGGCGCAGCGCATGAGCCCTGCTCGGCTCCGGCGCGTCTATTATGCTGCCGGGGCCGGCGAGCCAAAGAGGAGCCGGCCGCGCGGGCCGGGAGGGGACGGCTCCGGAGCCGCCGAGGCCAAGTACGCCTTTCTCTTGATTCCTTGCGCGCGCGGGGCGGCGGGCGGCGCGGGCGGCGGCGGCGGGCCAGGCCGGGCGGCGCGGCCCCGAGCGCCCCGCGCAGGCCGGCGGCGTGTCCGGGGAGCCCGGCGCCCGGGGCCGCCGCCGCCGCCGCCTTTGTGCGCGGCCACGATGCAACAAAGCGCGGCGGCCGCCGGAGGTCGCGGCGGCGGTGCGGGTCCCGCTCCCCTCCGCCCTGCGCCGCGCCGCCCCGGCCGCCTGTGTCCGGGGCTTGGGGGCGTCGCCGCGGCCGGGGCGCGCAGCCCGGACTTGGCACGGCCCGCGCGCCCCGCGCCAGCCCGGCCTCCGCGCGCCCTCCCTCACGGAAGGGATTTTTTTCCCTTTCCTCTGCCCGCCATCTTCGGAAGGGGGGAACCCGGGCGGACGCGCGGGGGAAGGTGTGTGCGGCTGCTCGGCCGCGGCAGTGCGCTCCGGCGCCACTTTGCCCGCGCCCGCCCGGGGACCTTCGCGGCCAGGGCCGGGGGCCGGGCCTGGTCTCTGCGCGGCCGCCCAGAGTAGCGGCGGCGTGGCCTTGGGGGCGGCCTCCTTCCAGAGTTGTGGGCCCGGAGTCGACTTTGCGCCCCTACCAGTTGCTGGATTACTTTAGCCAGGCCAGGAGAAGACCGAGCTCCCGTTTTGAAATCAGCCTGAACAGAGCGCTTAATCCGGTCCAGGTCGAGTTGGAGCGGGAAGGGTGGGGGCGCTTCTCCCCTTCCTACTTGGGGAGGGCACCGGCGTGGCAACACGGTGCAAGCCCGTCCGCGGAGGACTGCGCACCATACCCTTTCCTGTGTGGCTTCGGAGGCTCCCTGTGAATAAAGCTTGGGGCCTGGGGACGTCCTCTCTCCACCGCCTGCTGTGACGGGGCAGGGCCGCAGTGGGGGCCAGGGACAGCGCGCTTGGTTCGCCAGGACCCACCTGAAGCGGTTCAGTGGTCCACCGTGAGTTTCCGCTGTTGTGCCCAATCCCAAAGTGTCTGTGGTCCAGAATTTTGGTTAAGAGATTCTGCTCATAAATGCACAGCTGGAGTCCCCCGTTCCTCCAAGTTAAACTTGGTTATTGTCTGCAGAAGTTAATGGGGGGGGGGCATGGATTAGGAGGCCTGGCATCAGGGCTGGACTCCCAGAGAAACCTAAGCCAGGGAGTCCCCCCCGGGTTCTCTTTGTGCCCTCCTCTCCACCAAGGAGGAGGTAAGTTTCCTTCCCCTGCTGTTTCAGACCTTTCCTTACTCTTCTTTTCTTTAAAATGGAAATTCTTCCTGAGTCCAGGGAGTGCCCCTGGAGAGATGCTGCAATCTATGCAGTGTTAGCATTTGGGGTGAGTTTCTAACTGGCATTGCAGGGGGTATGGAAAAGGACAGGCCTCAGGTTAGGGACCTTGTTGGTGTGGGGGCAGGCTGCCTTTCTTCCCTAGGGGCCCTCAATGAGGCTTCTCATTTGCAAATAAAGGTCTGTTTGCCTTGTCTCCGCCCTTGATGTGTGCTGGTGGTTACAGATCAGGAGAGATAAGGCACAGCCCAGACAGTGTCAGCAGGTGGGGGCATTTCTGACCTTCCTGGTAAAGGCAGGGCACTGGATGTCTGTAGAGACAGTCCAAGCAGCTGCAGAGATCTGGTCCTCGCCCAGCCACTGAGAAGTCCAGGAGGTGGGATTTGAAAGGCTTTCTTGGGGTGGACGATAAGCACCGTTTTGACTTTTGTTTTTAGAAAGTGGAGCGATTGCTTTCCTTCAGCAGTGCTGTGCTTGCTTTGGAAGTGGGATTTGAATGAAGGACGGGTTTGTAAAACTTGTCTCTCCCTAGACTCCAGGCAGTCCTCCACAGAAAGTGAAAGTGGGGGAGTGTCCCAAGGGAAGGCCAAGGCCGGTTGGCAGGGGCTCCTGCCTTCCCTGAAGCCCTGTGTCCTGGGCCTCCCAGGGTTGCCTTGTCTGCCTCCTGGTTGGCTGTGGCAGAACTCTTCTTGGTGTCTGGGGGCCCAGGCCCTCCCAAGCGGAGTCTGGTACAAGATGGTCACCAATCAGGTGCATCTGCCCTGGGGATATGTCAGGAACAGGTCGCTCTCCCGAGTCCCTGCAGCTGGAAGAGCTTGCCTTGAGCTGCTCTGCAGATCTTGATTTTGGAAACCATTAAGGCATTTGGCTCAGTAGTGAGGCTGGGCGGCAGTGGGACCCTCTTGCCCTCTGGACTCGTCATTGGTGCAGGCAGGCTCCTCATACCTGCACAGGAAGCCAGTATCTAGTTGAGGCCGATCCTTGCTTCCAGTGAGAAATTGTGGCAGCCAGCAGCGTTCCCTCCCCTAAGAAAGTTTGGGCTTGTGGGGTCCTGCTGACCTGGGTCAGCCTGGGGCCTTCCTCCCCTCTGAGGCTCTGCCCCTTGCTGGAGCACAGTAGATCAGGCCGTTGCTACCCCACATAGGTCCCCGTGGCTGGAGTATGTATTCTCAGCAGCCTCTTCTCCGTGAAACCCAAGCGATCGAGGAGTGCTTGTCCTCTGGCTGTCTGGGGTGCTTGGGGGCTCTTATCAAGTGAGGCATCCTATTTGGATCATGTGCACGTTGGTGGATTCGAGTGTGAGTCAGCCAGTTCAGGTCTGAATTCACAGCGGAGCCTGGGGCCTGTGTGAGTGGCTGGAGCTGTGGCTGTCTCTCTGGCCAGTGTCTGTCTCACGAGGGAGTCAGTTCTCAGCGTACCTCCTGCGCAGGACCCCATAGCCTTGAATTGGAGGTGCATTTTGTAGAAAGCTGTTCTTCCCTCCAGAAGCCCCAAGGTCCTGCAGAATCAGCAGCAGCTAATGAGCTGTTGGGAGGGCACTGCGAGTGCGGTACATACAGGTGTCCCCGGTCAGGTGTCTGGTGTGGTTGGGAGTTGTGCTTGACAACTGATGTCTTAGGCATCTCCATAAGTGACATCGGATTCTAGGCTTGATCTGCAGAGAAGGGGCCTGTGGAATCGGAATCTGGGGCAGAGGGGACCTCTGTGTCACAGGTATTATACCTGTGTCACAAGGAGCTTGGCGCCTGTCTCTGGGAGCTCTGGTTTCTGGGGGCAGGATGTCCCCAGCTTCCTCATGAGGGCTGACAGACGTCTCACCATGTACATTTCTACCCGCAATGCCGAACTAACCTGAGGGTTGCTGCCCCCATGTAGTCACTGGGTATCCCTGGTGCCCATGGCACAGCAGAAGGGAGAGGCGTGAGCTGGGCACTGCAGGGGTGCCCTTCCTGGACAGTGCTGCCTGACAATCTGGGGCAGGCCTGGGGGATACAGGGTGGCATGCAAAAGGTCGGGGCCTGGTGTGTCTTTCAGACAGGCCCTGGGTGCCACCTGGCCCCAAGCTGCTCACCATCTACTTACGCCACCTGACAGAGCCTTGAGAAGCTGGCAGGGCCCTCACTGGTGCCAGTGGTCCACACGCCAGGTGGGTGTGGACCACCGTGACTCTGAGCTGCGGGCCCCAAGTCGCACGCCAGGTGGGTGTAGATCACCGTGACTCTGCACTGCAGGCTCCGAGTTCTTAGCTCTGCCTCAGTTTGGCCTACAGCCTGTCTTGAGGGGTGGCTAGACTGAGCACAGGGCAGGCCAGCTGCCCCTGGACAGCAGGACAGGTAGGGTGGCAGCCCTGAGCGCCTGGCCCTCTTGCCACTGCTGTGCTCCTTGGTCCCAAGTCCTCCAGCCTGTGACTTCACTCTCTGTCTCTTTCCCATTCGTTAAATGGGATGGTGGAGCTGGCTCCTTCTCAGGGCCATTGCCCGGGGCCAGCAGGAGGGGAGGGACGTGGGTGAGGGGCCAACTCTGGAGCTAACAGCTGGTATGCATGGTGGCTTTCCTGTGCTCTGGCCAGCGCCTGTTCAGATCAGTGTTCTGAGGCTAGGGTGGGCAACATGAGATATCCCAGGAGTCCTGGTCCCTGATCTTGCTGGAGGTGGCTTAGGGGCAGGTTAGAGAGGCAGAGCCCAGCACCTAGCCAGGCAGGGGCCTTTCTCAGCTTTGTTTTACCCATCCATAAAGTGGGGTGCAAGTTGGGCTCTTCAGGCCACCCCAGAGGAGAGTGATTGTCCTGTGATCCCATAGACCAGGGCACTGGGTGGACCTCAGCCTTGTTTCAGAAAGTGCCAAGGGTGGGGTGTGTCGGGCCATCACAGTGTTGCTGGGCCGCCTAACTCTGGGGGACAGGGCCCCCTTCCCTCTCCAGGATGAGTGTCTTCCGCTCTGTCCTTCTGAGTTGTGGCTCTTTGGCTACCCCCACCCATGCAGGGGCCCTCGAGTGCAGCAGGCAGTCAGGTGTGTGGCCACCGAGCTTTCCAGAGGGATGGCCCTGGGCCTGGCCTGCGGGCCCCCTGGCCAGGAGTCCTGGTTTCCCAGCATGGGTGTCAAGGGCCTCAGTGTGAGGTGTCCTCCTGTTCTTGCTGTTGTGGCTGTAGTGAGGGTCAGGGTCTGTGTTGAAGGGGACGTCCCTGCAGGAGGGGAGCCTTTGGGGGGTAGCTCCCAGCTGGGCTTCTGGGGCTGGAGAGATGAGGCCTAAGGAAACCTGGATTCGGATAGTGTTGGGGGCGGTTGGAGGAGAAGCAGGGACAGGAGCTGCTGCCTGGGGAGCCCTGTATGCCTGGCCATGGGACAGCTCTATGGGTCCAGTGGAGCAGGGTACACAGGACAGAGCTGGGGCTGCCAGAGCCGGGACCTGCCGGACAGGGCTGGGCAGCTGTTGCAGAGCAGGTGTGATGTCCACCCGGCAAGCATGGGGTGCTGGCCAGGGGCACCCGGGCAGCAAGGGCCCTGCGCCACTTGCACAAGGAGAGTCCATGGTGGACAGGGAGGCCCCGCCCATGCTGCCTGGCCGCCTGGAGGCCCCTGGCCCCGGTTCCTCCCCTGGCTCGTGGAAGCACTTGGCTCTGTCTGTCACTGAAGCTGGCCCTGCCCTCACGGATCCAGTTTCCTGCAGCCTGGGGGCTGGCCCCAGGGTGGCCGCTCCAGGGCCATTCACCCCCTCTGCCAGGGGAGAAGGCAGCAGTGCCCGTAGCATGGCTGTGGGGTTTCCTGGGGATGGTGGTGAGCCTGGCCCTTTGGGTGTCTCCCCTGGGTCTCCCCTGCCTCACCTAGATGGAGCATCAAGGATACCAGGCTGCGTGTAGCTGCACAGGACACTCGGGCACATAAGGGGTTCCCCGGGGCTGCCCCAGGGCACGGAACACTGACAGGAGTCCTTGGGGGAACGGGCCTCCTGGAAGGCTGTTTTGTGGCCAGTGGGGACAGTGGATATGAGCAGTAGGGAGACTGGGCCACTGAGGTCCAGAGGACCCCGCCTGGCTTCCTTCCCACCGCTGACTGCCCATGCAGCCTGCCCTCCTAGAGCTCTGACTGCTGCCCTCTGGAGTGACTGGGGACAGAGCACGTCTCCCCTTCCTGGACATGCCCAGGGCTGCATCCCTGCAGGTCCTCCCGTGCCCCAGCAGCGCCCCATGAGCGTGCCTCCTGCCTGCCCCGTCCTCCCGTCCAGGTCCTGTAGAGCCCTAGCCGCCCCCTGCGCTGTGGCTCCTCATCCATCTGCTGAGAGTGGGACTCCTTCCCAGGGCCTCCCGAAAGGGGTCCCCACCCTGGGGCCAGGCGAGGCTGGAGATGACACCTCCAGTCCCCCAGCTGGCCCTGCCAGGGCTGGAGTCAGTGAGGTGCCCTTCATCTTGGGTGGGTGGACATTGTCCTTGTCCTGAAGCTGGGCTGTGGTGCTGGCCCTCAGCCCCTGCTTCCCAGCAGTGTCCAGCTCCAGGAGGGGATCCCTGAGCCCACGGCAGGAGGTGTAGCAGAAGGGGGCTAGTGGGGCTGCTGCCAAGTTTTTGAAGTCCCTTACATGGTGGTGACTGCACAGATCCCTGCTCCTGTCCCTTCTGTCCAGGCCCTGAAATAGTGCTGGCCTCACAGCTCTGCTGCTGCCCCTTGCTGCTGGGCGAGCCAGAGTGGCTGAATTTCTGCTTGTGGGTCAGGTCTAGGTACCTGTGGGGGAGAAGGGCAGAACCCAGGGGCCGAGGAAGGAGGGGGAGGTGGCCTGCAGCCGCCTGCAGCCTGGGGCGTGGCGACCCCGCCCTCCCTTGCTGGCCCCTGTGGCGTTTGGCCCTGGGCCTCACTAGCACCCTCTGACCTGTGCCTTCTCTCATGGTGGAGGACTTGCGGTTTGCCTGTTTCCGCTCTGTGGTTTCGGATCCTTTGTCAGAGACTCTGCCTCTCCGCAGACTTTCACCCACACTTGTGTGGCCCCCAGTGGCCCGGCCGTGGCACCTGGGGGCCCTTGCCATGGGCTGCATGGGAGGCCTGGGGTAGGTGGCCCCCAGGAAGGCCCCGGAGCTCAGTTTCCCATTGAGACAGGACCCCTCCACTGCCTTGCTGTGCCTGGCCAAAGCTGGGGTACCGCGCCTGCTTCTCGCCCTGGTCTGAGGTTGTGGAGGATGAGAGGGCTGCCCCCCTGGTGTGCTGGGGTCGGTGTGCAGGCAGGCCTGCCTGGAGAGCTCCAGCCCCATCGCCAGGCGGTTTAGCCCGCAGGGTACACACTCAGCCCCTTCAGGCCACGTCAGGAAGGCTGGCATCCAGCCCTGCCACCACTGACGAGTGTTCAAGCTGGACCCTCTGCCCCCTAAGAAAAGGGACGTTTACCCTGAAGACCAGACCTCCCCTCCACTGCCCGTTCCCCTGTGGGCAGGAAGGTCAGGTGGCGTGCGGCGACAGTGAGCCTGAGGTGTGCAGCTTGTCTGGGGTTCCTTTGGCGCCCTCTCCAGTACACTCCTGGCCATGACAAGCCCCTCCCATGGCTGCAGCAACTTGCAGGGAGCAAGGTTGTGGTCCCCAGGTCTCCCTGGTTACCCAGTGGGAGTGCAGGACACTGAGCATGTGCACCGGGCAGGGACCAGGAGAAAGCACGTCTACTTCACAGGGTGCAGATCAGGATGTAGAGGGTTCTCAGCTCCAGAGCAGGGAGCTGAGACCCCCCCCCTTGTTTGCAGCCTCCATCCACGCAGCAAATACCAGACACATTCCATTCACACGACTTTCACTATGAATTTCTAAAAGGGCTTTTTGAAAATCATAACCTTACAGGTTGCCATGGTCCATGCCTGTAACCCCAGCCACTCAGGAGGCTGAGACAGGAAGATTGCAAGTTCTAGGCCAGCTCAGCAAGTAAGTGAGGTCCTCAGCAACTTAGGGAGACTCTGTCTCAAAAAGGAAAAAAAATGCTGGGGATGTGGCTCGGTGGTCAACGCCCCCTGGGTTCAGTCCCTGCTACTAAAAAAGAAAATGACCCAGACCTGTTAGCACCAGTTCCAAAAGATGATCAGAGATTTGGTCAGCATTGAGGTCACTTCCTCGGCTCTCTCCAGCAAGTATTTCTAGCAAATTGGCGCCAGACTCAGGCTCCGTGGCCCACATGCTTCCACCCTGGGCGTCGCTCCTCGGCCTTGAGCCTCCAGCCCCGGCTCCAGGCTGCATCTTGGTCATACTGGGCCTGGTTTCTGGACTATAAAATGGAGCCCGCCACCCACCCGCCCTCACTTAATCCCAGGGTTGTGCACAGAAGCCAGCCCCAGCCATGGTGGCCTTCTTGGTGCCAAGTCACTGTCCTGCAGGTCCTGGGATGAAGATTTTTCCCTTACTGTTCTGCAATGAAACCTTGACCCCTTGGCAGAGTGAAGGCTGACCTTAGACTGTTTGTTTTCCGGCAGAGGACAGTGTCTGGTTTGGGAGGTGACCTCAGGCCTGGGGGAGGTGCGTGTACAGGAGGGACACCCCTGCCCCATGGAATGCAGAACTGGCTGGTTGATCCCTGGAGAGGCAGGCCAGCCAGGGCTGGGCTGTGGCCTGGGGAGGGGGCTGAGGGCACGGGCCGTCCTGGTCCACTGAATGCAATTCTGACCTTCGTGTTTCCTGAGCTGGTTTGGGGCCAGCATGCCAAAAGTATGCTGGTGCCAGATAGGACCCCAGATGTCACTGTCCACAGCACCCCTGGGGTGACTGGGGAGACATCCCCCACACCCATGGTCACATCCTGCTCTAGCATTTGCCAGGTGGCCCCCTCACCCCCCAAAGCCACGTCCTTATAGGTGGGGAGCCGTGGCCCTGGGGCTCCCTGCCTGTCAGGAGAGCACTTGGGGTGACAGCTGGGGCTGTGGCTTGGACCCTGTCTGCCCAGCAAGGGGGCTGGCTTCTTTCAGGGGTGCTGCTTGCTCCCCTCTGTCTCCACCCAGCCTGGGGTTTGGCGTGGCCTTGTGGCCGCACCTTCCTGTGCTGCCCAGTGTCCTGCTCGTCACCCTGCTGTGGTTCTCTAGCCCTGCGGTCACCTCACTCTGAGAGCACAGGATGGAGAGAAGCGAGGCCTGGGCCCAGTGCCCACCCTGTGTGCTCCATGTCCCTGAATGCCCAGGAAATCCAGGAGGAAAGGGGCTTGGCTTTGTGGTCTATCGGTGGGTGACAGCTGTGACCCGCAGCTTCATTGTGGAGGTTGTATGGGTGCACGTGGCCCCTCGTGTTCCTGGTGTTTTCCTCAGTCCTTCTGCAGGGCAGTGGCGACTGAGAGCCAAGAAAGCGGGGCCAGCAGGGGCTGATGGTCTACGTCTGTGCCACGAGCCCGCTCACCATGGCTCCAGCCTGGCCTTGTGATGTGAGTCCCGGGGTCTGTCAGTTCATTTCTTTCTGGAAGCCTCCCGAGCCGTGGGCCAGCCGTGTGGGCTCCTGGGCGATGGCGACCCTCAAGTCTCAGCTGCTCCCCAGGTTGCCCTGGCAGTTCTGGCCTGCCTCATTCTTCGGTTTCAGCGCTGGCATGGCACGGCGCGCACGGACGTCTGGCTCACGTGGCTCTCTGGTGGGGGGTGGCGGGGGCAGGCTGGCAGAGCACAGCCAGGGCTCTGCTGGCTGGTGGCGGGTCCCGCTTTCCCCAGATGCGCCACTCTTCGTGGCTCAGCCTGAGGTCCCTGAGGGGTGTGACCTGGAAGAGCAGGTGCTGGCTGGGGCCTCAGGGCGCCCCCAGGACCCTGGACTGTCTCAGAGCCCCTGCCCCGTCCCCTGGAGGCTGGGCACCTGGAGCTCTGGGAGGGGATGTTCCCATGCAGACGTCCTGCTGTCTCTTGTTCAGCTCCACCAGGCACCTAGGAGCAGAAGGGGCCTCACCCTGGAGCACAGGCAGGGCGGAGGTCAGGCTGCACCACGGCCTGCAGCCTTGGACCCCTTCTGGGCACACGCGTCCCATGTCCTGGCTCCCTGGACTGGAGTTGCGGCAGGGCCAGCCTCGGGTCTTGGGTGCTCACGCTGGCTGCACAGGGAGCAGGCTCCCCGGTACTGGAAGGCCGCTGGGGCCCAGTGCGACCTCCCGTCCTGGGGCCGGGGCCTCCTGTGCCAGTCCGCGCTGCCCGAGTGCCGCGTTCTTGGCCCAGCCTGAGTCCCGTGGGAGATGGAGGATAGGCTGTGAGGGGCTGGCCTCAGCCTCTGTTCTACAGCTGCATGCTGCTCAGGGGCCCAGTGGGAAGGGGATTCCAGAAGGTTCCAAGAGGACTGGGGAGGGTGAGGACTAGCATGGCCACAGCAGCCACACGTCCCAAGGCCCTGCCACTTTGGGCCCTGCTGGCCAGCGTGGAGTCAGAAGGCCTGGAGAGTTTTGAGCCAGCAAGTAGTGGACCTGGCTTCAGGGGAACAGGGTCCTGGCCAGGGTGCTGCTGGCAGAAACGGCCTGGCGGGGCAGGGGTGGGGACAGGTCCGAGGGTTGCCCAGGCCTGTGCCCAGTTGTCTTGGTCTGGAAGTGAGGACACAGCCTTGTGGTGATTGGCCTGTACTGGAGGGGCTGTGCTCCCCACCAAGCCACTTCCTGGGGCCTGTGCCCAGGTAGCCAGATGCAGGACCTCAAGGCCCCAGGATGGTGCCTGGGTGGTCAGGGGCCCTTCTCTGAAGAGGACCGAGCAGGGCGGGGCTGGTGGGTGAAGTGTGGCTGGGCAGGGAGGAGCAGGAGTAGCCGTGTTTAGTAACCAGGGTCCTGGGGGCAGAGCCCTGCTGTGTGGCCCTTGCCAGCTGTGGTGCAAACACCCGCTGTGGCATTGCAGGGGTCGGCCGGGCGTCAGCCGGCTCCTAGCCTGCCGTCACTCTGGTGAGGCTGGCAGGTGGCGGTGTGGCATCCACTTCTTGCCGGCTCCTCTCGAGATGCGGCCTGACCTGACCAGATACTGTAAACGGGCATCACCTGGGACCTGGAGGGCAGGGGGAGCGCCAGCACTGGGCTGGAGTGATGGACTGTGGCTGCTGGGCTGCTCGGCTCCCTCCAGAGAGAGGGTGGAGTGCTGGGGTGCCCAGCACACGCCGCGTAGGGCTCTTGGTTTCTTGGGGGTCCTGGCTGTCCCAGGGGTTTGTAGGGCTGCCAGGGCCTTGGCTCTGGTGGGGCCAGCATGCCCAGCAGTTCCTGCTGGGCCTGTCGAAGTCCCCCAGAGCCCATGTTTGCCCTGGGCTGCAGAGGAGGCACACGGCAGGGTCAGAGCCGCCCCTCTCTCTGTCCTGATTGGCTGAGGGCCATGTCACAGCCAGCCGCCATCACAGACCCCAGAGCTGTTGTCCTGGTTACGTTAGAACGCGCACCACGTCGTGTTTGTGGTGGGCACGTCGATCGCTGCCGGTTCTGCCTGGCCGGGCGCTGGCGGGGCTGTGTTGTACTTCTGTGCACTTTCTCTGTGTGTAGATTGTCCTTAAAAACCTCGCCACAGCCAAGAAAAGTGCAGGGTCTGGGAAAGCAGTTCAGCCCCCGGCAAGTGGGTGGTTTGGTGGGCAGTGAGCTGAGTGGCCACTTCCTTGGCAAGCCCGTCTGGCTGTGCCCTCACCAGTGAGCAGGTGGCCTGTGCCGTCTTAACCCATCCTCCGGCACTCTTCCTCCCCCAGATTGACGGACAGTGGTTGGACAGGCCCTCTGTACAGGTAGGAAGGCCAGTGGCCTTGCTGGGACCAGGCAGTGTCCTCACTGAGGTAGGAGAGGTGGAGACTCAGGGGTGACGGGTCTCTGGCCTCGGTCCCCTGTAGGTGTTGCCTGGTTGGGCCCAGAAATGGGATGCCAAGCCTCTTTGGGGAGCACAGAAGGCACAGGGGCCTCTGGGAGCTGCGGCTGTGACGGCAAGTGAGCCAGCTGCTGGAGGATGTCCACAACCACGGCGGCCGCCCCCGCGGGGATCCCGGCGGCCCCGGGCCCTGTGAACCCGCCGCCGCCCGAGGTCTCCAACCCCAGCAAGCCCGGCCGCAAGACCAACCAACTGCAGTACATGCAAAACGTGGTGGTCAAGACGCTCTGGAAGCACCAGTTTGCCTGGCCCTTCTACCAGCCCGTGGACGCGGTCAAGCTCAATCTGCCCGTGAGTTGCCCCTGTGCCCTGAGGCCCTCTGCCCACCCCAGGCTCCCAGCCCTGGAAACTGCCCCTGTGTCTTGGCACAGGTGGTGCTAAGCTAGGGGACAGCCTGTGCTGCAGGAAGCCCATAGCCCAGTGGGTGACAGCTTGTGACCCCCGTAGGAAGGAGCAGCAGGGCTATGGGGATGTGGGAGAGTGGGCAGCCGGCCCCGGGTGCAGGTGATGAGAAGAAGCCCCACCTCCCGGAGCTGGGGAAACTGGGGGTGCAGGCATTGATGGGGCTCAGGAGCAGATCTGTGCAGCTGAGGCCTGACTTGGGCCACGCGTGCGTCCACCTGTCACACCCAGTTGTCCTCAGCTGCCAGCTGCACACTGAGGCCTGAATTCCAGGCAATGGTGCCCCCAGCACATGCTCAGTATTGATCTGGACCCAGATAGAGAAACCCTGAGAATTGCAAGAAGCCCCTAGCCTGCACTTGGTGGTCTAGGTTCTCGGCCCAGCTTGGTCCGTGGCCACCAGTGGGTTTACAATACCTAGAATGGGCCAGGCGCGGTGGCCACGCCTGTAACCCCAGCAGCTCAGGAGGCTGAGGCAGGAGGATCCCAAGTTCAAAGCCAGCCTCAGCAACTTAGTGAGGACCTAAGCAACTCAGGCCGTGTCTCTAAATTAAATATAAGAAAGGCCTGAGGATGGCTCAATGGTTAAGCACCCCTGGGTTCAATCCCTGGTACCAAAAAAAAAAAAATTACCTAGATGGGACTTGGCTCTTTCTCTAGCACGTAGATTAGCTCAGGGTCTGCAACAGCTCCATAGTCCCCTGGCAGGAGTTTGGGACTGGCCAGAAACTGGCCTCAGACCCAGTGCTCACCCACCCTCAGATGACCCAGCCCCAGCCCCAGCCCCCACTCAGGGACCTCATGATGACCCCTTGCTGCACTTGGGAAGTGTGAAAATATTTATGTAGAATCTCCTAGTGATACTGCTGAAAATCTCTTTTGTAGGATTATCATAAAATAATAAAAAACCCGATGGATATGGGGACTATTAAGAAGAGACTAGAAAATAATTATTATTGGAGCGCAAGTGAATGTATGCAGGACTTCAACACCATGTTTACAAATTGTTATATTTACAACAAGGTAAGAAGACACCAAGCATGGCTCCAGATGCTGGTTTGGGCCCATGATGGCCTGGTCCCTGGATGGCCTTGGCTGGGGTGGCCCCAAGGGCTGGCATCCCATAGGTCAGGGGGCTGTGGAGGCTTTCAGGCTCAGAGCACAGCATGCCCTGGTGCTTGGCCCTTTGGCCCTGGTCCACAGTTCCGCATGGTGCTGGCTCTGCCCACAGCCTTGACATCCTTTCCTGGGCCCAGAAATCTTACCCTAGCAACTCTCAGAACCAGTGCAGAGTTGGGAGCCCGACCTGCTGGTGGCTGCCTGGACAACAAGGAGCACTTCTGCTGAGCAGAGTTGCTGCGGGGCAGTTTCAGTGAGGGGGCAGTTTAGGGAAGTTGCCCGAGATCCTGCTTCTGTGGGCTTGGTTTTGTTTTGTTTTTTGGGTATGGGGGATTGAACTCGGGTACTCGAACACTGAGCCACATCCCCAGCCCTGTTTTGTATTTTATTTAGAGACAGGGTCTCATTGAGTTGCTCAGCCCCTCACTTTTGCTGAGGCTGGCTTTGAACTCGCAATCCTCCTGCCTCAGCCTCCCGAGCTGCCGGGATTACAGGAGTGCGTCATGGTGCCTGGCTTGTTCCTTTGGTTTGTTTTGTTTTTTTGATAGTGACATGACTTAAGTGGAGATGAAGGAACGCTGGGCTGTTTGCAGCTCTTTGTCCCCATAGGATCAGATAAAGGCTGGAGCTTTCTTGTTTCTCTTTCTGGTGGTGCTGGGGATGGAATCCAGGACCTCCGGCATGCTGGGCAAGCACTCTGCCACTGAGGCACTCCGTGAAGGCTTTTTCGTGTTTTTTTATTTTTTATTTATTGAGGTACTGGGGATTGAACCCAGATCTGCTGTGCCACTGGGCTACAACCCCAGCCCTTTTTAATTTTTTATCCTGAGGCAGGGTCTAAGTTGCTGAGGCTGGCCTTGAGCTTGCGACCTCACTGCCTTAGCTTCCCTGAGCCACTGGGGCTATGGGTGTCTGCCACCACACCTGGGTGGTTCTAGGAGATTCCACACTGAAATGTTGGTCTTGCCCCCTCTTTCCCACCAGATCTCTTAACAGATTTTATATAAAAGCTTTCTTGAGCCACACCCCACAATGTTTTTTGCAAGTTCATGGTCCTTTCCCAACAAGTGACCCGGGCTCTCTGTGTCTTTAGCCCACAGATGACATAGTGCTAATGGCCCAAGCCTTAGAGAAAATTTTTCTGCAGAAAGTGGCCCAGATGCCCCAAGAGGAAGTTGAGTTATTACCCCCTGCTCCAAAGGGCAAAGGCCGGAAGCCGGCTGCAGGGACCCAGAGTGCAGGTAAAGGGGGACGGGGATGTTCTGTCCATAGCCCACAGGTAGATGGGCTGGGGTGCCAGGCCTGTGGCCCTCTGGGCTGTTTCCCTGTCCATTGGGTGGGATGGGTGGCATGAGCCTGCAGGCGCCAGCTTGTGCTGGACAGGTGGCTGGCCTGGGGGCAAGGAGGACATTGTCATTATTGCTGGCACATGTCCCTGTTCTCCCCTCCCAGATCTTGCTCTGCTGTGTACTTGGTGACCTGAGTGTTGCTGTCACCTGTCTTGCTCTCCGCCGGGGAGCCTGGTGGTAGAGTAGCGTGAGCCCTGGGGTTGAGCCGACCAGGCCGGTTATGCAGGAGAGGAGCCGGTGGTGGAGGAAGGCCACTCGGCCACGTGCCCAGCTGGTTACTGAAGGTGGCCGAGTGCTGTCCCAGGTTCCCCTGACCCACAGCTGGTCTTGGCACCAGGCCGTGGGGCTTCTCTCGGTCTCCTTCCTCAGCCTCCTCTGGTCCCTGGCCGAGGGCTCTTGGCTCATTCAGTGAGCACACAGCCAGAGTGAGCCAGCCCAGCTTCTGAGCCCAAGGTGCAGAGCTGGGGGTCTTGGCAAGAACGGGCTCCTCTCTCACCACTGGCCCCCGATGCACTCTGGCTAGAAGGGATGTTCCTGGACGCTTCTGGAAATGCATCAAAGCCCTCTGTTGAGCTCCCTGTCCTTATCTTGAAGGTACGCAGCAAGTGGCGGCTGTGTCCTCAGTCTCCCCAGCGACCCCCTTCCAGAGTGTGCCCCCCACCGTCTCCCAGACACCTGTCATTGCTGCCACCCCCGTACCAACCATCACTGCAAACGTCACTTCAGTCCCTGTTCCCCCGGCTGCTGCACCGCCTCCTCCCACGACACCCATCGTCCCTGTGGTCCCTCCCACGCCGCCTGTTGTCAAGGTGAGCATCTCAGGGCTCGAGCTGTCTGTTGTGAGGTGGCTGGGGCCGACCTGTCGGGCTCCTGCGGTGGGCATGTCCAGGGTGGGAGGGAGCTCTGTGCCCCCCGGGGCTGCTGGCTGGAGATGTTCTCTCTGCACAGACGAGAAGACCGAGGCTCAGGGGCTGGAGGTCACACGGCTGGTGAGGGCCGGGCTGGACTTGAACCCCAGCTTCTCTGGCCGGGCAGCCCTGGCCTGACAGCCCATTGGTCAAGGTGGGGAAGGTGTGGGAGAGCAGCGTGGGGGGCAGGCCCTTCCCTGTCATGCCCGGGGAGAGCGGTGGCCTGCGAGCCGCACTGCCGGGTGTCGAGGGCCTCCGTCCACCCTGCCTGCTGGGAGCTCTTCGCCGCGGGCACCGCCCCGCGCTGGCCAGGCCTGGCCCTCCCGCAGGACGCGGCTCACGAGGCCTGTGCAGCCACTGACGCGTGTTGTCTTCTTCGATTTGATCCTCACAGCTACCCTCTGGGGCAGACAGTAGTCCCCCCTCTTACAGATGAGGAAGCGGGCATCAGGGTTTAATGGCTCTCCCAAGGTAAAATGCCACCTCCGTCGCTTTCCCCTCCCCGTGGCCTTCACTGCCTGCACTTCTGGGTGGCGCCTGGCCAGGCCACTTCCCATGGCGCGGGGCTGTTTTGGAGCATGTCCCGTTTGCCAGAGCCAGACGAGCCTGTCCCTCTCCCCTGGGGCCCTCTGGGGCACGTGCTTTGTGCTTGGCATCCCGTGGGTGCCCGTCAATTGTCTGTGGAAGCCAGCTCATGCCCCTGTCAGCCTGAGGGCAGCAGCTTAGCGGGAGCATCCATGTGGGCGGCTCTGGCGGCAGACCCCTGGGCAGCTGGCAGTCCAGCTGGGAGCCGTGGCTCCCGTGGCTTCTCCTCCACCTGAGCTGAGACAACAGCTCCACCAGGCTGGTCTCGGGGAGCATGCCAAGCCCTGCCCTTGACACACTGGTGATGCCCAAGGGCCCTCTGTCCCCGCAGGCTGTGGGAGAGACCCACACACATCCAGGCCGCCAGGGTATCAGAGCTGCTCCCTCGACAGAGGCCCTGTGTCTGTCTGCTGCACGCCAGCTCTGCTCCTGGCCCAGCTACATGGCACTCTAGAGCATCAGGCTCCTGACCTAGAACAGCCTGTGGTGGCTGCCCACGTCTCTGGACAGTCCACACGTGCCTACTCCACAGTCCCTGGAGTCCCTTGGCCTGAAACCTGCTGTGGCTGCTTCACGTCCCCAGGTCGGGCTGCCCCCACCTGGCTAGCCCAGAATGCTCCTGCCATCTCCCCTCAGCCTGTACCACTGTGTCTGTCCTTGAAGCACCAGCTCGGGGTCCCCATCTGGTACTTCCTATTGGTCTTTAAAAGCGGGGAGTCCCCTCATCTGCAGCCCCTGGTGCTTGGCCTGGGCTGAGGTGCGCCTCAGGCGTTGGGTGGGTGGTGTGTGGCTCCTCACGCCACCCAGGGTGGTAGTGAGCAAGCCCACCTGGATGGCAGGGCCCTCAGGGCCCAGGGAGAGAAGCGTGGCCCTCAGGTCTGGCGAGGGCAGGCTTCAGAGTCCCAGCCTCACCACTGCCAGCTGTGTGACCGTGGCCAGCAGCCTGGCCCCTCTGAGCCTCGGTGTCCTCGGTAGGGAGGACACGGCAAGACTGCACGAGGTCCGCGCTCCAGAAGTGTGTGCCTCGAGCCGCGTTTCCACGCCAGGGCCTTGCTGGGGGTGCTCACCGGTCGCTTTGCTCTCACAGAAAAAGGGCGTGAAGCGGAAAGCAGACACGACCACGCCCACCACGGCAGCCATCACGGCCAGCCGCAGCGAGTCGCCCCCACCGCTGGCGGACCCCAAGCAGGCCAAGGTGGTGGCCCGGCGTGAGAGTGGGGGCCGCCCCATCAAGCCACCCAAGAAGGACCTGGAGGATGGCGAGGTGCCGCAGCACGCGGGCAAGAAGGGCAAGCTGTCGGAGCACCTGCGGCACTGCGACAGCATCCTCAGGGAGATGCTGTCCAAGAAGCACGCCGCCTACGCCTGGCCCTTCTACAAGCCGGTGGACGCCGAGGCGCTGGAGCTGCATGACTACCACGACATCATCAAGCACCCCATGGACCTCAGCACCGTCAAGGTGGGCGGGGCGCGCTCACCGGCCGGTCCTTGGGCAGGGAGGCCTTCGCGGGGCCCAGCCTGCAGCGGGCATGACGTACCGCTGCCAGAGCTGCCCTCGAGCCCCAGGTGTAGGTCCTCGGCAGAGAGCAGAGCTGGTGGCCAGCAGGGATGGCCTGGCTCCAGCCTTTGGCCACCGCTGGGGGAGAGCCCAAGCTCCTGTCCCTACACAGGACCTCTCTAGGCCCTACCTCGTCTGGGCTTGCGTGTCCCCACCAGGTGGAGCCAGGCAGACCTCAGCAGAGTGGGCTCTAGTGGGTCACTGTGCAGAAGGGGGTGTAGCCTGGGCTGGGGTGAGCTTCCCCAGCACCCTGCCTTCCTGGGCAGAGCGGCTGGCCCACAGCTTAGGTGCCCCCGGCACTTGGGCCCTGGAAGGATGCCCACGTGGGAGTAGCCGATCATGTCCATTCATAGCATCTGGGTCTGCAAAGGCTCATCTAGCCCTTGGCCTCGGCTCCCCGTAATGACAGCCCAGGGCAGGTCTGGTGAGCGTGTCCTGCCTGGTGGGCTATGGATGTCTTAAAGACCTGTGGACACTTGGACCAAGTGCCCTATGCATGGCACCAAGGGCACAGCCTCGGCCTGAAGTGGGCCGGGAGCCGCTGGGCCTGGGCTCCTGTGTCTTTAACGTGCTGCGGTGGCCATTTCTGGAGCGTGGCTGGGGGTCTGGCATGTGGGCTGCATTAAGATCTGACTTGGCTGCGCTTGTGTGGAGGGGCCGACTTGCTCTCGTCCAGAATAAAGCCACTTTGCAAGCTCGGTTCACTTTGGAGTCACAGAATGCTGTCTGGGCCTTCGGGCCCCTCACACTTGGGCAGAGCAGGGTGCTTCCAGGCTTGTCCACTGCTGAGGGGGCTTCGCCACCACTGCCTGCCCTCCATGAGCAGGTCGCAGTGGAGCAGAGTGCTAGGCAGCCTCAGCTTTTAACATTAACAGACAGTGAGGGGAGACGCGCCCTCCCCACACCAAGGTCCTAAGGTAAAGCATCGGGCCTGTTCCCTCGGGCTCTGTGGGAACTGGACGCAAGGTTTTCCCCTGATAGCAGAAAGTTTCCTGGTTCCCCCATGTCCCTAGACAGCTCTCTGCAGAGAGAGTGCGTGTCCAAGGGGCATGGGGTGGCTCCTGGAGGGGGCTGCTCTCTATGGCTCTGACCCCTGGGGGTTGGTGCCCAGCCACTCCATCCCTTTGGCACCTGGACTGACCGCCTGCTGGACCACCCCGTCTGCCTTCCCCTCAGTGCCCTGAGCCTTGGCCTCCTCTTACAGCCATCCCAGGATGGGGCACTCACTCCCTCAGGAGCACTTGGTCCTCCACTAGCTTCAACTGTCAGTTTGCCCTTAGTGGCCACTTGGAGATGTCCCCTCGTGATCCCACTCCTGTCTTCCCCTGCCCCGCATGCCAGCCCTTCCCTTGCCCAGCTGCCCTATCCCACTCTGTGCCTCTAGCCCACCCACCCGGGCCCCCAGGCCTCAGCCACGGTAGGGTCTCGGCTGTGCTGCGGGTGCCCTGTGGCCGGGCTCTGTGGCTCTGCGCTGGCTCCATGCTCCTGGCAGGGGTCACAAGCTGCCTTGGGGCCTTGAGACGCTGTGTTTCTGTAAGCCACAGCTGGGTGACGGCAGCCAAATCCTCATGGAAAAGATGGGATGTTTCATTCTGTAGCTGAGCAGGCTCCCCGTGGTCAGCAGGGCCGGGCTTTTCACCAGGACACTCGTTCTCGGGGTCCCCTGACACGAGAGCCTTCTGTGTGGGATGCTGACTACTGAGTGGAATTGGGAACTCTGGATGAGGGAGGGTTGGGTGGTGGTGGTGGCGGGGACCGCGATTCCTGGCTGAGCGCCTCTTCCAGCCAGGGACTGTCTCCACATTCCACCTGTCCTTCCAAGCCGTGGAGTCGCCTCCCTGCCCCTCCCTGTGGGCTCCCACATCTGAACTTCTCGAGAGCTGGAGTGTCCTGGCTGGTGCTGCACTTAGGCTGGTAGTGACCCCGAGTCCCTCCTGGCAGGGTCTGCCTGGGAGCACAGTGGTCACTAGGCCCGCCCACTCATGGTGGTGGCTTGTGTGTTACAGAGGAAGATGGACAGCCGGGAGTACCCAGACGCACAGGGCTTCGCTGCTGACATCCGGTTAATGTTCTCGAATTGTTACAAGTACAACCCTCCAGACCACGAGGTGGTGGCCATGGCCAGGAAGCTCCAGGTAACCTGAGGGTGGGCACAGGAGCCGTTAGAGCTGACTTGGCACTGTGGGCATCCAGACTCCAGATACGGGATGGGCACCCAGGAGGGACACGAGTGTCTCAGAGACACCCAGCTAGGGAGGCCTTGGAGGAGCCTCACTCAACCCATTTTTCCATGGGTGGTGGCTTGAGCCAGATACTGTAGTGGACAGGCTGGCCTCTGCCTCTAGGACCACAGGCCTCTGGGAAGGTGGCCGGCGAGCAGGCAGGGCCTGCATGGCTGCAGGAGGGCCTGTCCCTCCAGGGCTGGTTGGGGCTCAGCTGTCCAAGTCCAGGGCTGCCTTAGCTGAGCCTCCTGGGGAGCCTCTGCTGGCCACAGCAGCATGAGCTTGGGAGCTGCAGGCCCCCTCGGGGCCGTGCCCAGCAGCCTCAGCCCAGGAGCAGGGGCCCGAGCCTGCCCTTAGGCCTGTGCGGCACGTGTTCCTGGGGCCAGCGCCCCGTGTGCCTCTTGGAGCCAGCTGCAGGCTGCTTCCTTTTTTTTTTTTTTTTTTTTTTTTTTTTAAATGTTTATTTTTTAGTTGTAGGTGACAGAATATCTTTATTTTATTTTTATGTGGTGCTGAGGATCGAACCCAGTGCTTTATGCGTGCTAGGCAAGAACGCTACCACTGCGCCATAATCCCAGCCCCAGGCTGCTTGCTTTTATAAAGAACAATCCCGGCTGTGTGCCTGTGTGGACCCGTAACAGTGAGTCCCGCTGTGCACGATTTAGTGTAGCAGTAAAAATAAGGAAATAAGGAACGATCCCGGCGTTTTAAAGGTTATATGATCAATAGTCCTTCTGGTTTGAAGAAAACAAAAATTGTGGGTATCTTTTGTACAGAATGTGCTGAGAGTCCCTCTGACCTCCTAGCACAGGCCCATCCCGCAGTCCCTGTGACAGGGCTCGTGGTGCTGTCCTGGGTTGTTACGCAGGGCTGCCACAAGCGCTTGTGCCCGGGCCCTGCTGTGCGGTGGGCCCAGTGAGGCCCTTCCCTGTGGGACTGTACCTGCTGGAGCCCGGGGCAGAGCTGTCCCAGAGGTCCCCTGAGACCCCGGAACTGTACGGAGACCTCGCTGTCTGATTGGGACCAGAGGCTCTGCCAGACATGGTGCTGCTTGCCAGGGAAGCTGCTGCGCTGTGGCCAGTTATGCTTGTGGTCAGCAGAAGCCGCAGCTCTGGCCCCGTTTCCCCAGAATCTGGCTGTGGGCAGCACGGCCAGAGGCTGAGGGTGTTCACCACTGGCACCTGCCTAGTGATTCCTGGAGCCAGTGGGTAAACTGGGCCACAGGTTGGAGCCCAGCGCCTTCAGCACCCTGCCCTCCTGGAATGGCTTCTGGGGCTGGGTGTCTCCCTGGCCCAGGCTCTGGGGCCAGCTTACCTCTGGGGATGGCTCCCTCCTCCAAGAGGAAGGCCTGGGGGCAGAACTCAGCAGGCTGCTGTGGAAGCTGGGCCCCGCTTGGGGTGGGGCTGTCGCCTGTGAGCCACTTTGGGGCAGTGTGCCCTCGGCAGGGACTCGTTCTCATGTCCTCATCACTGGGCCGCCCACCTGGGCTGCCCAGGGTGGCAACTTTCACCAAGAGGGGCTTGCGAGGGCCTGGGGCCTCCTGTAGCAGCTAGTGAGGAGCTTTTCAAAGCCCCTCTTTGTTCTCGGTCAGTGCTGGGGTGTACCCAGGCCTGGCCTTGCTAGGGACGCACTTCACCACGAGCCACGGCCCAGCCCTCAAAGCCAAGTTTGGAAGGACAAGACTCTTGCCCTTGCTCCAATGTTTGGAGCCGATCGTTAGGAGACCGAGGCCCAGATCTGTGGCTGGAGGGCCTCAGCCAGGGTTCAAGGAAGGCATTCTTCCTGCTCCACAGTGGGTCAGCCTACAGTCTGGGCCTGAGGCTGCAGGGGCGCCATGTCTGCCTCAGAGGCTTCAGATTTCACCAGGGCAGCTATGTGCCAGGCTCTGGACGGCTGGCTCTGGCCCCACCCAGACCTGCGTTCAGAAACCACCTGTGGAGGGAAGGTAGCAAGCTGGGGGCTAACACAGCATCCCCGGCAGGCCGGCCCTAACGTCCATCCTGAGCAGCCAGGCAGCTGTGGGTGCAGCTCAGGAGCCTCCAGAACAGTGGCCATGGCAGGGGGCTGCCTCTGGGTGCCAGGTGCTCAGGGTGGCCCTGTTCTTCCCTAGGATGTGTTTGAGATGAGGTTTGCCAAGATGCCAGATGAGCCAGTGGAGGCCCCAGCACTGCCCACGCCCACGGCACCCGTGGTCAGCAAGGGTACCGAGAGTAGCCGCAGCAGCGAGGAGAGCTCTTCCGACTCGGGCAGCTCCGACTCTGAGGAGGAGCGGGCCACGAGGCTGGCAGAGCTGCAGGAGCAGGTGAGGCCCGCTGTGCCTGCCCTGGGCTGTGTGGCCACGGCTCTCCCCCGCCCATGTGGGTCTACTTGGTGGGGAGCCGGGCGCCTTCCCAGCTGTGCGCAGCTAGAGCCCGGCCACAGGAGCACTGGCGCACAGGACACGTGCCTGGGCGCTTCCAGCCACCTGAGGGGCCTTGGGGTGGGGGCTCTGGTTCTGCACAGAGTGGCTGCCACCCCTTCCCTGCACAGCCAGCCCTATGGGAAGGGGGTGCAGTGTGAGTCGGGGGCGCTCCAGATGGAGCACTGGCGGTGGGTGCAGGCAGGTCATCAGAACTGGACTGGACGTTTGATTGAGATGAAGAGAGGCCACAGGGTGGGTGGGTCCCTCCCACTGCTGGCAGGGACAGGCCATCTGCTCACCTGCAGGGTGTGGTTCCTGGAGCCCCTCTGCCCTGGATGGGAGGAGGCTCTGAGATGAGTGCACAGCTCAGCTCTGCTGGCTGAAGGGCGGGTGCTGGGACGTGGGAGCCGCGGGCCCTGGGTCCTGCCCATTCTGCATGCCTGCTGCAAGTCGTCTTTACTGGCACTTACGCCTCCAGCATCTTCCTGCCCTGAAAGACAATAGTCTCTGGCTGTGGTGGCACACACCAGTGATCCAGCCACTCAGGAGGCTGAGGCAGGAGGATGGCAAGTTCCAGGCCAGCCTGGGCAATTTAGCCCCTGCCTCAAGATAAAAAAAAATAGGAAAGGTGGGGCTTAGATATAGCTTCACCCTGGTTTAATCCCTAGTACCTCCCCCTCCCCCACAAAATAACAACCAGTAGGAGTCACATCAGCTGCTGCTGCTGAGGGCTTCTTGTGTAGCACCTGCTGTGTGCAGCCTGACTGGCCGCCGGGGCATGGTGCCTCGTGCCCATAGGTGAGGAAGCAGCTTCAGAGTTGGAGTGACCGCCAACAGCTCCTGCAGCCAGGCAGCTGGTCAGAACCGTGCACTGGCCTGCCGGGGAGTGCACTCAGCCGCCCTCTCTTCCAGCTAAAGGCCGTGCACGAGCAGCTGGCCGCCCTGTCTCAGGCTCCCGTGAACAAGCCAAAGAAGAAGAAGGAGAAGAAGGAGAAGGAGAAGAGGAAAAAGGACAAGGACAGGGACAAGGAGAGACACAAGGCCAAGGCCGAGGAGGAGAGGAAGACCAAGGGAGGCCCGCCCGCCAAGCAGGCCCCGCAGAAGAAGGCCCCAGCCAAGAAGGCCAGCAGCAGCACTGCGGCCAGCAGGTGGGCCCCACCCGAGCGCGCCGCCCCGGGAGGGCAGGGGGTGGGCATGGGGCCTAGGGTCCGCTGCATGAAAATGGGTGCAGATCTCGGGGGCACAGAGTGTATAGTATACCTCTGCCAGGCGGGCCCTCCGGCTTCGGGCTGGCGTCCACCTATGCCTGTCAAAGCATTTGGGGCCTTTTCCTGATCTGGGCTGAGGGTCTTTTCTCGGGGCCTTGTGTGCTCTGTCTTGGGCCCACCTGGCAGGCAGGGGTCAGCGTGATGGGGTGGAGCCCTGGCACCTAGCCTTCTGATTCAGCCCTTACGGTGGCCACCCTGAGGAGCAGCAGGGGAGGGCAGGATGCACTCCCTGCTGGGGGAGAGGGCAACACCTGCTGGGCAGGTTGGTGGCAGGGGCTGGGACTGCACCTAGGGGCCCACACATGTGTTCCTTTGTGAGTTAGGGCATGATTGGCCTGCTGAAGAAGAGGCTGGGACGAAGGGAGCCGAGGCTGCTGGGGTCGGCCTGCCTGGGAGCAAGTGCAGGGCTGGAGTGACCTGACCCTGGCCATCAAGGAGGCTGGACTCACGGGAGGTGGTTGCAGTGAGGGTCAGCAGGTGGTGTGGCAGTTGACAGCTATTTGGAGGCTGAGGGGCAGGCCTTGGTGTGGACGCGGGGGCGTGGAGTCCCGGGATTCCGGCTTGGTGGCTGGGCAGCCATTGAAGGAGACGGTGAGTGAAGAGTGAGGGTCTCTTTCCCGTCTTCACTCCTTCCCCTTTCCCCTCCCTCTTTTGGAGGGGGACACAGATTCTCGCTTTTTTGTACTGTCTGGGTTTGGTATCAGTATAATGCTGGCCTCAAAAATGGTGGCATATAAAAGCCCCAGGCATGGTGGTACACACCTGTAATCCCAGCACCTCTGGAGGCTGAGGCAGGAGGATCCCAAGTTCAAGGCCAGCCTTAGCAACTCAGTAAGGCCCTGTCTCAAAATTTTAAAAAATAATAAAAAGGGCTGGGGAATGGCTCAGTAGGAAGTGCCCATGGGTTAAATCCCCAATACCAAAAAAAAGAAAAAGTGGAATCTAATATTCCAGAATGATTAGAGATTATTAAAATGTGAACACCCCCCTCTTCTGTTTCCTGGGGTCGATTTGTAGGATTGGTATAAATTCTTGAGTGTTTGGTAGAATTCACCAGCAAGATCATCTGGACCCAAAGTTTTGATTGTTGGAAAGTCTGCGAGCACTAATTCAAGTATTTTCACGATCTGGGTTAGGAATTATTTGAGCTGACGCAGGCCTGTCCATTTCTTCCCACGTCCCCGGGGGTGTGTCTGTGCATGCAGGCTATGTGCAGTGTGCCTCTGTCACCTGGTGTCTGGGGGCCAGGCGTGCTGTGTTCTCTTTCGTCCCTGTGTTGGGAACTGGTGTCTTTTCCCGGGAGCCTGGGGGCAGATGTGTCGGTGTTACTGCTCATGCCAGGCTCTTCAGCTGTCTTCCTCCCTCCCCTCGGGTCTTTGCTCCGTGCTCCGGCTTGCCTTTCAGACTTGGTCTGCTCTCCCTGGAGCCTCCTAGGGCACAGTAGGGTGCTGCCCTGGGCCTTTGCTGACGGGAGTGCCGTGCCGTTGGGCCGCAGGCTACGGAAGTGTTCTCATTACATCATTCAGTTCAGACTCTCCCGACTTCTCTTCAAACTTCATATTTGGCCAGTGGATTATTTGGACTTGTGTTGTCTGGCTTCTGGATGTTTGGGGGGTTTTCTTGCTGTGATTTGGTTCTTATTTCTTGTTTAATTCCATTAGGTCCTGGGAACCTGCTCTGTGATTCCGACACTTTTAAGTTTGTTAGGGTTTATTTCACATGGCCTCTCTTGGAG
The DNA here is from genome assembly GCA_028644305.1 of Xerus rutilus. Classification (NCBI taxonomy): domain Eukaryota; kingdom Metazoa; phylum Chordata; class Mammalia; order Rodentia; family Sciuridae; genus Xerus; species Xerus rutilus. Next base: position 182,946,437 of record CM053399.1, read on the forward strand.
GGAGGTGACTTCCTCGGGAGGACAGTCCTCGAGCTCCAGGAAGGCACAGTGTGCCCGTCAGGGTGGCTGGCGGCTGGGCCCTGTCCTGCCAGGCTCCCGTGACCCTCCTTGCCTGGAAGGATCGTGCAAGTCTCTGCTGTGGCGTGAGCTCTGCCCTCCCTTGTCGCACCAGCTTGGCTTTGTGTCCTGAGGCCTGGCCCTTGGACACCTCGTGGTCATCTAACCCCTGGTCCTGACCTGCGGGCCCTTTCCCTGAGGCTCACCCTCGTTCTGAAGCCCACTTTGTCTGAGGCAGACATGGCCATCAGCTTCCTCTGAGCCTGCTGCTCATGGCACTTAGGGCAGGCTTGCTTGTGTCCTTCTCCCTGCCCAGGGCTGTTCCTGGGCACAGTCCTGCAGTTGGTGACAGATCAGGATGCCCTTATCCCTCGTCTCCCTCTGCCTTCTTTTGGATGGTTCGGTTGTGGGCACCTACTTTGACTGCTGGGTTGAGAGTCCTGTGGGGTGCTGAGGGGCACAGGCTGCAGGCCGGGGGCTGCTGTCTTGACCCTGACCCTGACCCTGAAGCAGGGTCAGCCCAGCATGTGGTGGCAGGGAGCTGGAGGCCATGCTGTCTGTCTTGTGCCTCAGACAGCTGAAGAAGGGTGGCAAGCAGGCATCCGCGTCCTACGACTCGGAGGAGGAGGAGGAGGGCCTGCCCATGAGCTATGATGAGAAGCGCCAGCTCAGCCTGGACATCAACCGGCTGCCGGGCGAGAAGCTGGGCCGCGTGGTGCACATCATCCAGTCGCGGGAGCCCTCGCTGAGGGACTCCAACCCCGACGAGATCGAGATCGACTTTGAGACTCTGAAACCCACCACCTTGCGGGAACTGGAGAGATACGTCAAGTCTTGCTTACAGAAGAAGCAAAGAAAGCCCTTTTGTGAGTCACCTCCTAGGGTCGCAGCCCCTCCACCATGGCCCCTGTGCAGGGCCGTGGGTGGCCCTACTTCCCACCCTGTGCCCTGAGGACACTGGCAGGGGCTGAGCCTTGGTGCACACGGGCCCCAGCGAGGGTCTGGGGTGTGCCTCTCTGTGCACCCATGGTAGGTGAGAGGCTGCCCCTCAGGACCCTCTGGTGTTGACAGCAAAGCTTTGCACATGGCGAGGCTCGGGTGTGGTTCCGCGTCACTGGTCCGGTGCAGCTGTGCCCTGGGGGTCAGGCGGCATGCACAGCAGTGTGGAGGGCTGTGCGGCGGCCCCTGGACGGGCCTCAGTGCTGCTCTGTCCTTGCACAGCAACAAGCGGGAAGAAGCAGGCAGCCAAGTCGAAGGAGGAGCTGGCCCAGGAGAAGAAGAAGGAGCTGGAGAAGCGGCTGCAGGACGTCAGCGGGCAGCTGAACAGCAAGAAGCCCGCCAAGAAAGGTACCCACGCAGGGCCCTGTGCCCACTGTCCGAAGGGCAGTGGTCAGGGCTTCAAGCGTCCACCGGGCTGTGCTCTGAGATGGGTGTTCGGCCCTGGAGCATCGGCTCGTCCCTGTGGCTTGCATGGTCCCAGCCCAGGCCGTGCCGAGGTCCAGTCACGAGGTGTGTGTCTAAGCCTCACGTTCCCAGAGGCGAAGGCAGGTGGTCCTGCTGGCGGGGAGGGCCTGGGGTCTGCCTGCACGGCCTCCCAGCCCCTCTGCAGTGAGCTCCCTGACCTCCCCAGCCAGGTCCCTGCACTCCACAGGGGGTTACATGGCGAAGGCAGGGAGGCCGCCCTGCCTGGGTCCTCTGCTGGGTGCACACCGAAGCCTCGTGGTTAGGCGAGCGGGTATTTGAGTCCCCGCCTCCCTTTCCTGGGACCTGTAAGAAAGAGCAACTATCTTTTTCCCTGGATGTCTCAGGAACAGGCCACTGAGACACACTCGGGGGACGGTAGGGGCCAGGGGCTGATCAGAGGAGTGCAGATTGTGGCTAGTCAGGCCTGCCTGGACACAGGCAGACAGCCGCGAGCACCGGAGCCTTACAGAGGCCCCCTGCCTAGTATTGGGACAGGCCAGTGACCCTGCCAGCACCGCAGAAGGCGGCAAGGGGTCTCCAAGGCAGAGTGAGTGCTCCAGGAAGGCCCGCAGCTGGTGGCGCAGCCTGACGGTGAGGCTTCCTCCCCGGGCGCACCAGCCCCCTTAGCAGACTGCGTTTGTTTTTGTCAGGAGCATGCTTAAGTGGTCTCACTGACCTTGTGAATTCATTTCAACAAGTATTTATCAACCACTGGGTCCAGAAGGGGGTGGACTGGCGTGGCATGTGCCGCGCCTGTCCGCCAGCGTCTCTGCCCTGTGTCTCCCGCAGAGAGGTCCGGCTCTGCGCCCTCAGGGGGGCCGTCCCGGCTCAGCAGCAGCAGCTCCTCAGAGTCGGGGAGCAGCAGCTCCAGCGGCTCCAGCTCCGACAGCAGCGACTCCGAGTGATCGGGACTGGAAGCGAGCAGGACGGAGGGTGCCGTGCCCGCGAGCCCACAGTGCCCCTGGTCAACATGCTCCCCCGTCCATGGTGTGCGGTCGTCTCCACTCAGTGTTATGATATCTTCCAGTTTTGCTTCAGTAGGTCAGAGTCCTTCCTGTGCGCGCATCAGACTCTGAGGAGGCATGAGCTCCGCCAGTCTCTTCTTCGTAACTCGGTTCAGTTGCCCGGAGACGACGGCCTCAACGCTAACCTGACCGTGACCCCTGCGAGGCGGGAGCAGAAGGACCTTGCAGAGTCCTCTTCCCAGCCCAATCTGGGCTGTCCTCGGAGGAAAACTCCTCAAAGGGAATCGCTCTGAAATGGGTACTGACCGAAAGCTTGGCCAGCGTGTGGTGTCTACCATCTGGGCTCCAGCCCTCATGCCTGCTGTGTTCACTTCTGCAGGGGCCGAGGACAGTTGTGCCTGCCAGTAAGGCCCCGTAGGGCCTTGGCGGGGCGCTGTGCAGCTCCAGAGTAGAGCGTCGAGCAGGGCGGGCGGGCGGGCAGGCTGGCCTCTGGCCACAGCGGCAGCAGGAGCTCTCGGGATGGGGCGTAGCTGCTGCGTGTGCGGCGTCCAGGTTTCCAACACTGAAACTTTTACCTCAACTTAAAAAGAAAAAAAAAAGATTAAAAAAGAGAGAGACTTTTTTGTAAGGTCCAGCGGTTTCTATAAAAGTCCAGCCCGTGTGTCCCCCCCGGTCAGTGCTGCCCCGCTGCCACCGCACGCTCTGGAACCACTTCCCTAGTCTATGTATATATAAATACTTTATTTATTAACATCATTGGTCATTTTTTAAAAAAAGAAAAAAGAAAAGAAAAACAACCGTGAAAGAAGTGCATCAGGAGAAGTAGCTGAGACGCAGGCCTGCGGCCCCCAGGGGGCTGCCCCCGCTGGGCCGGTGCTCACTGCGTCGCGCCCACATGCTCCTCCTGGGCCCAGGCTTTCTGGGCTCTTCTCGTGGGTTACTTTGGTTCTGCAAGATTGGAGACTTGGCAAGGGGACACTCTCAGCCACAGCACATGTAGGTTTCTGCGTGGGGTCGGTTCCCTTGTGTTCACTGATGGTCTCTTAAGACGTTTAAAACCAACATAGGGAACCCCAGTTCCATAACAAGCTTTGTAATCTGAGAGAAAAGAAATGTATAGTAAATCGAAGTCTCGATTTTTAACTTTCTATTGTAAAAAGTAATAATATACAGAGTTTAACGGAAGGTTCTGTTTGGTTATTTTCTGGAGGCTGCTGCCTGGCTCAGCCGAGCTCTGCCCAGCCGAGCTCCGAGCACTGTGGCTTTGGCCAGCCTGCCCCCGGCTCGCCCAAGCCTCCAGGGGCCTGCCGGTCTCCCCGGGTGTGAGGCCACCCAGGAGCCCACACAGTGCTACCTGCTAAAGAGTTTCCAGTCGGGCCGGGAACGCCTGCACCGGGCGTCCTCACAGGCCCCCAGACAAGGGCCCTGGGGCTGCTGTGGGGGCCGCGGCTCAGCGACCTTGGTCTGGTGGTCTGTCGCTCCCACAGGCGCGTCTGGAGAACGTGGGGCTGACTGGTCTGAGTGTCCCTGGGCGGGTGGCATTTCAGCCCCCTGTGTGGGTGTGGGAGCGTGCGGTCAGCTGCCACCATTCCAGTGCTGGCGACTGACACTTGGCTTGGTAAACTTTTAAGTCAGTTTTGTTTATAGTAAAAATATAAATGGATTTTAAAGTTCCATTTTTTAAAGTTACCCTTGTTTTTCAAAGGTATTTTCTAAATAGATCTTTAATAGAATATTTAAACTGTGACTTCAAGGAATTCACACGACGAGGTCGACAGGTCTTCGCACAGCACAAGTGGGGATGTGCCAGGAGGGCACCCTGGGCGAGGCGCCGGCCGGCGAGGGTCCCTGGGGGCTGCAGGAGCAGGTGTCGCCTGCAGGAGCCGTCGGGGAAGAGCAGCCTGAGTCGGTGCAGTGGCCCGCTGTCCACCGTGCTGGAGGTGTCCGCCACCCGCCCCTCTCACGGGGTCCCTGGCTCGGCGGCTTCTGGGGCTGTGGTCCTACTGAGCGCGCGGCTCATGGTGCTGTAACTTAAGGCCTTCTGTCCAGACTCAACACTGTTTCTCTTCAGTTTCGGAGGGTCAGTGACTCCCTCAAGACCCTTGGTGTGAGCTGTGGGCGCCCGGCGCCCCACCCGCCCGCTGTCCTGTGTGGAGAGCCCTAGGGCAGCTCTCGGCAGGCTCCCCGGGGAGGGCGCGGCCCTCCTGCTGGCCCTGCCAGCCTGCTGGCAGACCGTGAGCTGAGCTGCGTTTTCTTGTGTTTGTTTTGTTTGGTTTTGTTTCCAGCGTCACACCTTTTACTGTCACTGGGAAGCAGCGCTGACCAAGGCTGTCATGCCGTGTACCGCGGTTCCCTGATGACGCTGACACTTGCAGGACATTTTCCTTTTTATATCTAAAATGTTACTTTTCTGTATGATGTGCATGCAAGTTTACCGTAACTTTTCTTAACTTTTTAGTGCCGTTTCTAGTATATTCCTGTAAATGTCAGTCGCTGAGAACGCGCCCGTGTACGTAGTTTTAGCTTGTTTATTGCAGTGCTGGCCTCACACCACAGAATAAAGATGGTAGAGAGTACTCTGATGTTCTGGTGATCATGGGCCCTTCTCCTGGGCATTTGTTTTGTTTTCATAATAAAAAGAAGAAGAAAAAGGCCACGTGTGCACCGTGCTGTGCTTTCTGCGGTAGCTCCCTGCCCCTTGGGCCACGTGGTGCCCAGAGCATCCCACAGTGCCCTCCTCGTCCTGGCATCAGCACTGAGGGCTAGGGAGGGCCGCCTGGCCTCCTGAGAGCTCCCGCCCTTCTTGCCAGTTCCGTCTCTTCTTTGGAACAGGCGGCCCTGTGTATGCCCGTGGGGCAGGGAGAGCCTGGGCCCTCCAGTAGGCCAGGCTCCTGCTCTCCCCAGCCCCGCCCCTGCCCTCCTTTAGAAAGGCAGGCGCTCCCACCCCGCTGGGCCCTCCTGGCCCTTGTCCCAAGTGTGCCTCAGCCACACTGAGGCCATTGCTGTGGTGCAGGCATCCAGCCCTGAGTCCAGCGGGCCAGACGGGATCTCAGTGCGCCAAGAGCAGGTCTGGATGAGGTTGGGTCTGTGCAGAAGGAACGAGGACCAAGCCCTCCCAGGTCCCAACACTGCTCAGGATGACCACAGATACTGGTCTCAGAGCTTCCAGGGAGGAAGTGTTGTGTGATGGGCCCCAGTGCAGGCCCCAGGGCATGTCCTCCCCCCCCAGCTGGGTCAGGCACACTGTCACTCCTGACACCGGTCCTTCCCACTCAGACCAGCCTTCTCCGCCACAGCACTGGCCTGTCCACCTCAGGCAGATGGCCCCTTCCTGCAGCCTAAGCAGCTTAGTGCCAGGTGTCCTGTGCATGGGTGGGGGCCTGTTTGTCACCTGCATCCGCTGACCCCTCTAGAGACCGGCTTAGTGAGTGCTTTCCTCCCTGTGCTGCATGTACCCTCAGAGCCCATCTCCATTTAAGTGCCAGGTCCCATGCTGACTTGACCTGTCCTTGGGTTGGTCTTGAGGTGCTGTGAGCAGGTAGGAATCAGCTATTCCAGAGGAGTCTGGGCTGGCTTGCCTCCCGAGCAGGAGTTAAACTGAAGAACTGAAAACGTTGACAGGAACTACCTAGTAGACTTGGCACAGTTCCTGAGTGTCGGGTCCCCGTGGCAGGTGAGCCCTTGCTAAGTCTTCCTCTAGCAGATGGGACAGTCTACCAGCCCCGTGCATCCCCCCTACAGCACTGTGGCACCTCAGGAAGTCTGACTTCAAGCCTCCTGGCCTGAGGCGGCCAGCAAGCCAGCAGAAAGGCCCGGGCTGCAGCTGGCTTCTGGTGCACCTGTGCGGCCGGGGAGAACAAGGGCAGCGAGCACAGGCGTCTCAGGAAGGCCGTGCGCACCCGCGACAAGCTGGCTGCTGCTGCCACCCACCTGCAGGCTCCCCAGAGGGCCACTGGCCTGGCGTTGCAGGCAGAAACACGGGCCACACCACACAGCGGAGCCGAGGGAGACGTGTGGGCAGGGGGGACACCACTGGAGCGGCGTGAGGATCGACGCTCTGCTGAGAGCGGTGCCGGGGCACCTGGCTCTGCTGTGTCCTTCTATCCTGGGCCGTTAGCAGTCCTCAGGTACCACGCGCCAAGAAACCGAAAGCCAAGTAAGATGAAGAACACAGTAGAAAATAAGGGAAGGAGAATCCCAAAGGATATTTATTTAGATAAGAGAATCGGCTGACAAAGCACACCTGGCATCTGCACTGCCATGGGGATGGTCATTACAGCAGAGGGCAAGTCCTTTCAAAGTGACTTGAGCAAACTGCCCACAGAGGTGGACACTGTTGCCCATGTGCAGCGATGACAGGTCAAACGGCGGGCAGCTGCAGCCTTACAGTAGAAAGGCCGAAATACCCCTCCATCCGGGGGAGCCTGCCTGCCTCAGCCGCCGGACTGTGGAGCTTACGCGGGGGGCTCCCCCAGGTGCTCAGATGTACTTGCCTGTGAGCTGGTGTCTGGGCTGGTGAGGACTGCAGGTCGCGGACTCGAAGGCCGCTGCCGCAGGGCAGCTATGCAGCACACCTCTGCTGGGCTGGCCACGGTTCACCACGCGCGTGTGGATGCACCTGACCTGTTCTTCATCAGGCAGAAGTTACTGCTCAAGCAACCTGTAAGAACTTGAGGGCCGAGGACGTAGCTGGTGGTAGGGCACTTGCCTATCACCCGAGACCCGGGTTCTGTCCCCAGCAAAGCAAATGAACAAACAAAAACCTTGAAAGCGTGGTGGGACCCACTCTTGCTGGACTTGCTTGGAAACAGAAACGGCGTCCAGCAGTGCCCAGGCCTGGCCATTCCCTGCAGCACCTGGAGCAGTGGAATGTCATGATGATGGCCTACGCAGGGTCCCCAGCAGTCTCTGGGTACAGCTGCACTGATCTGTGCTAAAGGGCGCAGGAGCCACCTCTGGGCCTCTTGGGTTGCTCCTTCTTCGTGGTCTTTAAGATCTCCAACAAAAAACAAACAGGCCGACTGAGCCCAACGGTCCCCCTTCCTCGAAGCGTGGCGCTTGCCTGCAGGTTTCCACGCTGGAATTACATAATTGTGCAAAACCTGGATTGACCTGTGTCCCGGGAGACCTCAAGCTTGTTTTTGTCCCGGACTAAGATGGCCTCGTTTCCGTACTGGGAGTACCACATGCTTCGGCTCCTGCTCAGGTACGTCCTGGGTGGCACAAATTCCAGTTTCTGCTGCTGCTGTTGCCAGATGAGCAAGGACGTGTCCCTGTACCTGAGGCGGGCATAGCCTTCTGACAGGGCCTTCTCTGCCAGCGGGACTCTGCCGCTCATCCCCGCCGTCCTGGCCCGCTGCCCTGGGCTGGAGGAGGCCTCGCTCAACTCACTGGGAGAAGAGGATCCGGAGGGTGGTAGGCCACATGCTCAGGGCGGCGCGGCAAGGGAACGAGGGGTGCCTCCGGGGCTTCGCAGGCCTCCGAGCGCCATCCGGGACGGCCCACCGGCCGAGCTTGCCCGGCGCAGCTGCGGGGCACGGCGGCGGCTGGCACCACTGCGGGGCCCGCCAGGCCCCCGCTCCGCCGCCGCGGCCTGGGCCGCAGGGCTGCGAGGCACCGCCAGCGCGCGGGGCGGCGGCGTGGCACCGACCGGCTCGGGCCCCGCGATGAGCCGCGCCCACACGCCGGGGTCCGGGCCCCGCGCCGCGCGCTCCCGCCAGGCCAGAGTGGGCGCGCCGGGCCGGGGCCGCAGGGGAGGCTCCACGGCCGCGCCGCTGACCACCTCCGAACCACCTCGCGGCTCCCGGGAGCTGCGGCGGCCCGAGCCGGGGTCGCGGCGTCCGGGGGCCGCCGGCGGGGGACGCGCGGCAGGGGCAGGGCGGCCGAGGACCACCGCGCGCCCCGGCTGCGCCCCCGACGCCTCGGCCCCTCGCCTGCGCTGAGGACGCGGCCAGGCGCGGGGGCGGGGCCGCGACCGCGTCGCCAAGGCAACGCCGCAGGCACGGCGAGCCGAGCGCCGAGGCCCAGCAGGA
>CM053399.1:182955454-183012216 GCA_028644305.1 Xerus rutilus
CTGAGGCAGGAGGATTGCAAGTTCAAAGCTAGCCTCAGCAACTTAGAGAGGCCCTAAGCAACTTAGCATGACCCTGTCTCTAAAATTAAAAAAAAGGCTGGGGATGCAGCTCAGTGGTTAAGCTCCGCAGTACCAACAAACAAAAAAAGGTATCAAACCCATCCATCACCCAGCCAGCCCTCATGCTGCTTGTTGGAAATGCTGCAACACCCGCTGGAAATCAGCTTATACCTTCTGCACGCACCTCCAGCTGGACCCCAGTGGTGGTCTCCTTTCCTACTGCCCCTTTCCTTCTTGAAGACTGATTGGTTGATTGATTTTTTTGTACTGAGGATTGAACTCAGGGGCACTCGATCACTGAGCCACATCCCCAGCCCTATTTTGTGTTTTATGTAGAGACAGGGTCTCACTGAGTTGCTTAGCACCTCGCCGTTGCTGAGGCTGGCTTTGAACTCACGATCCTCCTGTCTCAGCCTCAAGGTGCTGGGATTACAGGTGTGTGCTACAGTGCCTGGCTTACTTTTTTTTTTTTTTTTTTTAATCCGAAGGAAAATAGATTTTTTCTTGAGTCCAAAATACATCTGGGTAATTTTTTTCTTCTTATTTCTGTGTCTGGGGCAAAGGTTTCTGAGGATCACATTTACAATATTTTTAAGTTTTTCTGGAGGGCCTGGGGAGGTAGCTCAGTGGTAGAGTGTTTGCCTAGCATGAGGACACCCTTGGTTCAGTTCCCAGCAGGTTCAGAGGTTCAGTCCACAGTCGGTGGACTCCACGGTTCTGGGCCCAAGGAGAGGCAGGACATCCTGGAGGAAGGGCAGGCTAGAGGGAAGTAGCTCGGGATGTGGCGCCAAGTAAGAAGGGGCTATTGGTTGTTTGTTTTATTTTATTTTATTTTTGTACTGGGAACTGAACCCAGGGGCACTTAAATACTGAGCCACGTCCCTAGCCCTTTTTTAAAATTTTTTTTAAAATTAGAGACAGGGTCTGGCTAAGTTTCTAAGGCTGGCTTTGAACTCATGATCCTCTTGGCTCAGACTCTGAGATTACAGGCGTGCTCCACCACGCCTGGCTGTGATTACTGATTTTTGAGATGGAGTCTCAGTAAGTTGCCCAGTCCAGCCTCCAACTCCTGGGCTCAATTTGTCCTCCTGCCTCAGCCTCCCCAGTAGCTGGGAATATAGGTGCACACTACTGCAACCAGCTAAATATTTTAATTGACTTATTATAAAAGCACAATTTTAATTGAATTATTATAAAAACTTATAGGCTGTGGTTAATATTGGGCCCCTGATAACCATCATTCTGCTTCTTGTTACTACAGGCTTGACTTTTTTAGGTTCTACATATAAATGAAACCATGCAGGATTTGTCTTTCTGTATCTGGTTTGATTCGCTGAGCATAATGTCTTTTTTTCCTGTTTGTTTTGTTTTCTTCATGGAGTGTAAAGTCTCAAGCTTCCTCTATGTTGTTGCAAGTGGCAGGATTTTTTTAAAACACTTTTTTAAATAGTTGTAAATGGGCAACTTATTTTGTTTATTTATTTATTTGTTTTATGAGGTGCTAACCCAGTGCCTCACACGTGCCAGGCAAGCGCTCTGCCCCTGAGCGACAGCCCAGCCCAGGAGGTCGTTTTTGTTTTTTTTTTGTTTTTTTGTTTTTCCATTTTAAGGCCAAATAACCCTCCATCCTGTGTGCGCGCCACTTTTTCTTGATCCATTCATCTCATGACAGGTGCTTGCGTCGTTGCCACATCCTGTCTGTTGTGACTGATGCTCTGATGATCGTGGCCATGTAAATGTCTCTTGAAGACTAATTTTTGCTGGGCACAGTGGCGCACGTCTGTCATCCCAGGTACTGGGGAGGCGGATGCAGAAGGGTCTCAAGTCCAAGCCAAGCCTGGGCAAGTTCGCGGGCCCCTGTCTCCAACAGAAAATGAAGGGCTGCGGTGTGGCTGGGTGGTAGCCTGCCGCTGGGTTCAACCCCCGGTACAAATAAAGAAAGACTGATCTTTAGTTCCTGTGGCTCTATATTCAGTAGTGGGACTTGTGGGTCATATGGCAGTTTTGTGGAAACTCCACACTGTTTTCCACATAGGTACCAATTTACATCCCCACCAAAAATGTCCAAGGTCCCCTTCCTTCCATGTCCTCTAAACTACAGCTGTTTGGGGGGGTCGCTATCTCATGGTGGCTGACTTGCATTTCTCTGAGGATTAGTGACCCGAGCACCTCTTCATAGACCAGTTGGCTGTTCTTACATCTTTGGAGACATGTCTGCACAGGTCCGTGATTAATCCTCTTTCCATCGTCGTAACAAAATACTTAAAAAAAAAAAAATCCACCTCAAGGAAGAAAGGTTCATCCTGGCTCATGTTTCGGAGGTGTGGGGCCAGGGGCACCTGGCTCCGCTGGTGCTGGGCACGTGGGGCAGCAGCCACGTGGAGGGAAGTGTGTGGAGAGCAGAGCCGCTCGCCGTGGGTGGCCAGGAAACAGAGAGAGGAAGGGGCCAGGCCAGGGAGCAGGACTGACCATCCAGGGCCAGCCTGGGCAACAGTGAGACCCTGTCTCAAAAAGAGAAAAAAAGAGACCACTTCTGGGGGTCGCACGCTGGGCCGTACATCGAGGGTCTCCCCAGGCTTCGTCATGGACGAAGCCTGACATGGGGCCACCATGGCAATAGTTGTCTAGTTTGCTTGCAGGGACCAAAGCCTGTTCTTGCAGGGACCACTGGCTTTACTAGCCTGTACGTGTCCAGTGGGTGACTTCTTCCACCTCAGAGGGCAGCACCATGTCCTGAACATGTGTCCCATGAGGGGCTGTGAGGTGGATTACGTACGTGCAGGCCAGTGGCGACTTCACTTGTAGCCATGTCCCCACACCTCAGGCGGCTCTCCTCCTTTATCACATAAGCATCTCCAGACCGGGGCTGGGAAGGTGGCTGAGTGGTAGAGTGCCTGCCTGGCATGTGTGGGTTCCATCTCAGCACTGGGAAAACAGAGACCAAACACTACAGCAAACCCTCGGTTGAGGGTGTAGCTCAGTGGTAGACCACTTGCCCAGCACGCACAAGCCCTGGGTTTGGTCCCCAGCACTGGGGGAGAAAAAGTTCTCAAACCCTCCTGAAAGGGGCAGAGTTGAGTCCTGATCGCCCACTGAGATCAGGATGGAGAGACCAGGCCAGGCAGATAGGGAAATGGACTCCCGGCAACTTCCCAGAGAGCGGAGTATAAACTGTACCGCAAGCTTTTGCTGAGAAACTCATAAACATGTTTTGTTTTGTTTTTCAAATTGAGATGTACATGAGCCAGACAAAGTGACAAAGGCCTGTAATCTAGCGACTTGGGAGGCTGAGGCAGGAGGATCCCAAGTTCAAAGTCAGTCTCAGCAGTTTAGTGAGTCCCTACCTCAAAAGAAAAAGAAATAAAAAGGGCTGGGGATGTGGCTCAGTGGTTAAGCACCCGTGGGTCAATCCTTGGTACCAAATAAATTAAAATAAAATGAATGGGAACACATGAGACCTGGAGTCAATGGCCTCTCCAAACAGGGGAAAGCACCTGATCAACATTTTAATTGGACTAAAGACTGCATGAATGCCTCATGGACACTGAGTGCCTTGCCCAGGATTGGGCCGGGGCTGACCTCCTAAACTTAAAGACCCATATAAACCCACATACTCCCCTAGAGAAAGGCATCCACTGCCAACCCTCCCTGCCCCCCAGCACAGGAGCTTGACTTCACTTTAATGAATTCTTACACTGATCTTTCATCCTATCTTAGCTTTTTCACTGCTGTGACTAAAGGATCTGACCAGCGCAACTGTAGCGGAGAAAAATTTATTGAGGGCTCACGGTTTTAGGGGTCTTAGTCCAAAGGCCGGCTCCATTCCTCAGAGCTCAAGGTGAGGCAGACAGCATGGTGGGAGAGTGTGGCAGAGGGAAGCAGCTCACATTGCGGCGATCAGGAAGCAGAGGGGGGACTCCAGCTCCAGATACAAATAAATACCCTATAGCCACCCCAATGAACCACCTCCTCCAGCCACATCCCACCTGCCTCTAGTTACCAGTCAGTGAATCCCATCAGGGATTAACTCACTGATTGGGTTAAGACTCTCACAATCCAATCATTTCTCCTCTGAACCTTCTGGCATTGTCTCACAGGTGAGCTTTTGAGGGGCACTTCACATCCACACCATAAGACCCTCTGCCGTCCATCAATCTCATGCTTTGAATTTGCAAGACAAAAAGCCCACCTTTATGCAAGACAAAAAGTCCACCTGGATAAGCTCCTTACTCTGAGAAATCGATGTATGTTGCTTGGTCAACAAATTCACAGCCTTTCCTCAGAAAACACCAGGTAGTGATGTGACACTAGGGAATGCTACCAAATATTTAAGGAAGGAATAATACCTTCTAACACAGTTTTCCGGAATTAGTAAAAGAGGGAATAACCTCCAACTTCTTTCATAACTTTGATACCAACATTCGTGGGACATTGTAGGAAAGGGAAATCACGGTTGATCTCACTAACAAACACAAGTACCAAAATCCTATACAAAATTTCTCTCCATAGACGTAGAGAAATATATTCTCGATATATGTATGTGGTACCTTGGGACCGTTGCCCCACCCTAGCCCACAGTGGCTGAGTAGCCCAGCTGAAGTCACTCCCAAATCTTGCTTTTGAGGACAGGATGCCTGAAGTCCAGAAGCTCCTCTCCACGTAGGCTGGATAAAGCCAGATCTAAAATGCTGCCAGGGTGACCTCCAGAAACCTCTGAGTTCACTGTTATAGACGTGCCCCCCCCCACCTTCATTGGCCCTTCTTTCCCCTCTTGTCTTTCACTCTGTATCCGTGGTCGCCCACTGCCCAAGGGTGGAAGCTGACTTGCGCGTTTATCTCCCACTTCTCTTGGACAAGAATAAAATGTCCTTCCCGCTTGGTCAGTCTTATTAGCTCCACAATTTCAAGAAGGAAAAATGGACCCAGGCTTTGGGGCCAAAACTTGGTAACAGAGCCAGGCATGGTGGTTCACGCTTGTAATCCCAGCCACTTGGGAGGCTGAGGCAGGAGGGTGGCAAGTTTGATCCCAGCCTCAGCAGATTAGCAAGGCCCTAAGCAACTTAGTAAGACCTTGACTCGAAAAATAAAAAGGGTTGGAGATGTGGCTCAGTGGTAAAGCCACTGGGTTGAATCCTCAGTACCAAAAAAAAAAAAAAGTAAGAGATTTGAGGACCCAGATGGGATGTGGTCTGATCAGTCACACTCCCTGTTGGAAAGCTAATCCTTGTGAATAAGAAAACTAGTGATCAATGGTGAAGGATACCCCAGGAGGTCGGAGCCTGCCTTCTGGAAGACAGAGATTATTTCTCCGTTGCAAACCTGGGATCTTGATGAGGACCGGGAGGTGGTGGCCCTCTGGGGACCGTCCTAGAATATCTCTGACATGCGGATTGGGCTTGGTAGCATGCATATCTGGTTTTTGTGTTTATCTGTGCATCCGTGTTACCTGCGGCGTTTTGGCCCTATCAGTGAATAAGATGGGCTAGATAGCAACAGGCAGACCATTGAGGAAACGGGCCCCCACAAAAGAGCCTTCTCTAACAACAGGCCACTCCATGAAATTAACCTGTAGAAACATTTTACAGCTGACTCCTTTGTCGCAGAGCAGGAGGGAAAGGGAAGGGGCTGGCCCCGAGTGAAGGCTACAGACCCCAGGGCTAAGAAGGCACACCAGTCGGAAGGCCACAGGCTGGGCTGCTGCCTGGGCACTCTCCAGTGCCGGCTTGGCATAGGTGGTGGACGGTGGCCCTACCTGGCAGCTGTACTGACCCCTAGATGGGTGCACTCAGATGGCGGTCTGCTGTCCGGCCCCCTCGCCTGGCAAGAAGAGAGCGCTGCTTCTCCTCTTCTCACTTGAAAAACCCTGGGGTCTGCGGCGTCACTAGAGAGCCGGGCGGAGGGCCTGCCCACTACCTGTAACAGTGCAGGCCAGCTCTGCCTGCTGCAGGATTTGGGCAGCAGCACAGACTCCGGCTGCACCTCCAGATCCGGCTTCATCGGCATCAGGCTCGAGGGCTGGCAGGGAGCTTCCTTGCGACCCATCTAATCGCCCTTCTCTGACCCTGCCGCCCCCTTCTGCGCTCTCTGCAGCTGCTTCCTGGGCTGTGGGACCATCCCGCCCTCTCTACTGATGGCTCCGGCCTCGCCACCCCCTCACCACTGCGCTGTCACCCATGCCCCCTGGCTCTGATCTTAACTCTGATGAGGTTAGTTTACGTACTTGTCCTTTCCTCCTTACCCCTGTCCTTACCCCTTTCCTCCGGTCTCTTCTCCTGCGCACCCTTCTTCTTCTTCTTTTTTTTTGGTACCAGGGATTGAACTCAGGGGTACTCGGCCACTAAGCCACCTCCGCAGCCCTATTTTGTGTTTTATGTAGAGACAGGGTCTCACTGAGTTGCTTAGTGCCTCGCCGTTGCTGAGGCTGGCTTTGAACTCGCAAGCCTTCTGTCTCAGCCTCCCTCAGTGCTGGGATTACAGGCGTGGCCACCGCGCCCAGCTTCCTGCGCACCCTTCTGACTTAAGTAGGTGCCTTCTCACCCTTGAAGACCTTCTAGGAACTCTTTCCCTGTTGTTTCCTCCCTTACTCTCTGGAAACCATTTCTAAGATCAAGGCGCTCTTGGCCTTTCTGATAAAAGAATGGGGGGACAAAAGGCACCCGTGGGATGAGCGCCCACAGTGGCCCCTGGGGCTGAGGGAGCTGTTGTGTGTCGAGGCTGGATGTCTCTGATTTGCCAGGCCACTCCTGGCTATAGACGCTGTCCCTCCATCTCCTTTGGGGCGTCTGGTCTCAGTCGGACCTGATCTGGAAGTGTGCCCTGGTTTCATGTGATCGTGTTGAGGGTTCCTCGTCTACTCCTGCGGTTCTCTTATGACAGGGGTAAGAGATTGAGGTGAGACAAGCAGTGACAGTCCTATCAGACATTGACTGGTCTCAGCGAGGCGCTCAGCAACTTAGCGGGACCCTGTCTCAAAATGAAAAATAAAAAGGCCTCGGGATGTGGCTCAGTGGTTGAGTGCCTCTGGGTTCAATCCCTGGTACCAAAAACAGAAAGAAAAAAAAAGGAATTTATTTTACTGACTCTTGCTCCAGCCACCAGATGAGCCTCTCACAAAATGATTCCTGGAAACAGCGCTGGGCAAACATTAATTGGAAAATCTTCAAAAAGCTCAAGGGACGATTTCCCACGTTGGATGGATGTACAAAGTGTGCTTCACGCTACTCATTGAAGGGCTACGTATAATTAAAAAGCAAATTAGATAAAAAGGGCTTATCAATTAGGTAGTTCTCCAAAGTACACTTTCTGACCCTCAAAAGAGGAATTTCCATTTATAAGGGCATCTCCCTTGGCAGACTTAAAAAAATAGTGAAAGGTATTAACTTAAATCTACATAGAAGCCTCACCTTTAAACCTTTCACCTCCCCTAGGCCTCGGCTCAAGCCCTTCTCTACTGTTCAGGTTAAACTCGTGTCTTTGATATGTAAATTTCGTTTCAACTGAGTCATACCTTTGGAAATGCAAATTTAGGATTAATGGTAGCTTTGGGGCTACCAAGGTAAGGAGATCTAATCTAAAGAAAAGCAAACTCTTTAAAAAGCTGCAAATGATAAATCTAAATGAAAGCTACATAATCTTTGGAGTTTTTTGTGTGTTTTCATGTATGTTTTGGGCATGTTGTAAGCCCACACTCTTGTGTGCGCATATGGTATGACACGTCTCCATATGCCCTTATGTCCGATAGTGTCAAGTAAAGCAACTTCTAGGGTTTTTTCTTTAGCAAATGAACTAAGTGACCAAGGCACAGTGAAAGTGGCACTTTTACTGATGGTCTTGCACGACTGGGCACCCCAGACTAGCTACAACCAGCATTTTATCCCCCGGTTCCTCAAGTCCCGCCTCCATTCCTCCCTGGCTGAATCCTGTGGGGTGCACGATCCCCCAGAACGTCCTGTGGGTTTTGCTCTTGCTGGGTTGTTTAAAGAAATTCACCCTCTGCTGGGGCCCCCGCCTGTGTTCTCTGTGCTGGGAAGGCAGTTCCGGGAGGCAGTTCCTACGTGCACTTGGCGTTGTGGAGTGTATCCTTATGGTCAGGCCCGGCCCCTGCTCCCTCCCCTCCTGTTGGTCTAGGGGCGTAATCTGTCACCCTGGGGTTTGCCGGCTTGTGACTTTCCACTCTGCCCTCCCTCCCGTTGCCTTTCTTAACATCTCGATTTCACATTTAGGGCTAAATGCTGTATTCTGAAAATGAACCACCAGACTTTCTATTTCTCACAGGCTCCCCTTCTTCTTTCTATACCGTTTGGTCTCATTTTCGTTCTTGCTCTGTGCCCTTTGGTATTGCCCATCCTAGCCATGTTAATCTTTTGAGGAGGCGATGAGGCCACCCCGTTTCAGCAGTTCAAATGGCCGTTCCAGTCAGGCGCACTTGGTAAGGTCTTGCCCAGCTCCGTTGAAACTTATCTTCTTTCCAGTTCTCGATTAAAGCCAAGTCACCAGGCTGGAGGTGATGAACCGCAAGCTCCAGAGGAGTCTGAGCCAGGAGTCCCTTTAACCTGAGGAATGATAAAGCAAAGGATATGGCCCATACATATTCTTTTAGAAATTGGTCTTTAGTTTCCATGGTAGGGAATTCTGTAGTTTGTCCCAAGTAAGGAAGCCTAGACAGCAGCTCATAATGAACATCAGGGCTAGATTCTCATACCAGAAAAAAAACAGAAATGCAGATAAAGAGATTATGAAGATCTATGCAGAGATTAGGAAGATCTGCAGATCTCAAATTGACTCAGAACAAACTTGTGACTCTGAGAGAGATTTTGGTGAGATTTACCTTTTTAAAATTTTTATACACTCCTGGAATCGTGAGTTCAAAGCCAGCCTCAGCAATGGCGAGGCACTAAGCAACTCAGTGAGACCCTGTCTCTACAAAAAACACAAAATAGGGCTGGGGATGTGGCTCAGTGGTCGAGTGCCCCTGAGTTCAATCCTCAGTACCAAAAAAAAAAAAAAAAATTTTATACACTCCTGTATAAAAATCCTTTCTTTGTAACCCTCCAGTTGTACTCACTTTGGGGAGGACTGACACAAATGTCCACCTAAAGTTACATTAAAAGAATCAGTGCCTTTCCTTTTGAGTGTCCAGGTAGGACTGTGCTTTGGGTGCACTTTTCCTGCCAGGTGTCCAACACTGAAGTGGTCAAAATTGGCCTTTTCCCTGTCTGTTAAGAGTCAGCTGAGGTTCGTCAGGGATCTCTTGGGAACCTGTGAAAGCCTCTCGGTTTCCTTTAGCTTTTACTCAAGCAGTTGAGCCGACTGCCAGGATTTGTTAATCTTGCTGACCACATGTGGCTCTCCTTGGAAGCCTCAGGGACACTTCCCTCCCCAGGGACCCTCCTGTTTGTAGCATGTACGCTGTTGGCTTCTAGTTCTCTCTCTGGGGTCCTCTAACCCCCTGGCTGGGAGATTGGGGGATTTTCCAGAGTTGCAGGTCCCTTAGAGGGGTCCCATCATTTCCTGGGTCCCAGCTGATCTTAGAGGGCAAGGGTGAAAAATAGTGGCTGTTTTTTCCTCGGCCCTTTTACTTCCTCGACTTTGGTCACCAAGTTTGGGTTTACACAATCATCAGGTAAGTTTCACCAGTCTTGAAGTAGGAGAACTATGTGTTAACTTCAGTGTCTATAATTTTATAGTTAACGCTGCCATGTAATTGGGGTCAGTATTAGTACTGGAAGTCAGCTTATATCCTGTCTGTCCTATGGGTGACGGCTTATTATCTCAAATTAGCTCACGTTGTTCTGTTAGAAGCAGTACCTGTGCAAAACACCAACAGGAAACAGCTAGAAAGCTTTACAAGGAAGATGCAACATGAAATTAACAAGACCAAAAGCATAGTCAGGTTTGGTTTTTTTTGGTACCGGGGATTGAACTCAGGGGCACTTGACCACTGAGCCACCTCCTCAGCCCTATTTTGTGTTTTATGTAGAGACAGGGTCTCACTGAGTTGCTTTAGTGTCTCATCATTGCTGAGGCTGGCTTCGAACTCCCGATCCTCCTATCTCAGCCTCCCAAAGTGCTGGGATTACAGGTGTGCACCACTACGCCTGGCTACTAGTCAGTTTTTCTAATAGCTTTGAACCAAGGAAACAATCTGCATAATAGCACTAATGTGTATTTAATATCTATTTTATCTCCACAAATATCCATAACTTTATCAAATCAATTACATATGAGATCCTTTATAAATTTTCTTTTCTTTTTTTTTTTTTTTTTTTAAATAGATGGACACAATGTCTTTATTTTATTGGTTTGTATGTGGTGCTGAGGATTGAACCCAGGGCCTCACGCATGCGAGGCAAGCGCTCTACCGCTGAGCTACAATCCCAGCCCAAATTTTATTTTCTTTTAAAACTATTTTACAACATACAGCCTTGAATACCTTCTATAATTTACCCAAACCTTTACTTAGTTTTTTTAATGTGTCTTGTTTATTTTGAGATCACAGTAATATTTATAACAAAAATCTATCATCCTTTAAATACAACTTTAAATGAGCTGGGTCCAGCCTAGTTTGGAGCCACCCTAACATGGAGTGGGGGGAGAGGTGGAGCCTCATCTCAGGTGAGGCGGGCGCTAGACAGGTAACACAGCACAACATCACATCTGAAACACGATCAAACAAAGGTTAAGAGAGCTCCCAACTTCCTTTTTTGTGGTAAAAGCGGCAAAATCTTCTACACTGTCAACCTTTAAACAAATCAGGCTTTTCTTGTTATCTTTCAAAAATACATTTAAATTTCCATCCCAGTAAAAAAGTAACACAAGATTCTGTATATGACTTACTGATAAGAAGTTACCTTTCTCCAGTTACAAAACATTAAATGACATGAAAAAATCCCCAATTTAATTTGCTATTTTTTAAATGTAGGTCTGAAATAGACAACTTTTAGTTGTTTACCAACGTGGTAAAGGATTCTCCTAAGCTCCTGTATGTACGCGTATCTCTAGTCACATATATTGAGGGTGTCAACTGTGTTGTTAATACCTTACAATAATGCTTGTTTATATAACTAGTCACAAAATAATCACTTAAAAAACTTTTAAAGAGGTACAAACCTAAGTATCTTTAAGACCTAAGTTTCCCTAAGTAATAAAACCCAACAGACATAAGAAATTATCTTGATAGATAAGAACAGGGCAATATTTTTACTTTGTTTCATATCAGTACATTAAAATCTGACACTAGGAAATTTCTTAAATAATTTTGACTGTGCTAATTATAGCCACAGTAATCAGATACACAGCGTTTTCGAGGTTTGCCTTCCACAAACTCTCTGCCACTTTAGACATCCTTACTTTTGTTCTTTCTTTCATCTTGAACTTTAGCATAAAATTATTACTTTATAAGACACTTTCTCATCTAGAAACATTTCTTTGCCTTTTACGTTTCTTACCAAAATACATTTTAATACCCATAACTTTTTGTATCTCCCTTCTTCCAGTTGTTAACTCTTTCTTAAATTTACATTGGAAACAATCCTTCTGAAATTTCTAAATTTAGGTGAATTAGTCCTATTTAATAGGATGGAATATTTTACTCTCTTTACAGGACTTTAATCAAAACACAGCTGGGCTGTTTGTACTCCTTGCATAATTATACCTCTTAGGATTTTAACTCGTAGTAACCTTGCTTTTAGTTTAGACTCAGAAAAAAAGCAACCTGAAAACTTTTTCCATTTACTAACTTATGAAAACACATTTAATAGACCCAAATATATGTTACCTTATGGAATTTAAGAAGCCAAGAGCAGCTGGGCGCGGTGGCACATGCCTGTCATCCCAGCACTTAGGGAGGCTGAGACAGGAGGATTGTGAGTTCAAAGCCAGCCTCAGCAACGGCGAGGTGCTAAGCAACTCAGTGAGATCCTCAGTGAGATCCATTAAACACAAAATAGGGCTGGGGATGTGGCTCAGTGGTCAAGTGCCCCTGAGTTCAATCCCATGTACCAAAAAAGAAGAAGAAGAAGAAGAAGAAGAAGAAGAAGAAGAAGAAGAAGAAGAAGAAGAAGAAGCAGCAGCCAAGAGTACTTAAATTTAAAATTTAGCAGTTGATTCTTTAGTATTTTAACTTTGTAATTTAATCAGATGTCTCCTCTAACAAACACATTAATACATGTTGATCCCATTTGTGTTCAATCTAATTTACCCATTTTAACTTATGTTATTCATGAAAACCAAGATATCAGACAAGTCTAGTTAACACTTTAAATCAGTTATTCCTGCCAAAGAAAAATCCTTTAGGCAAAGAATATTGTACTTTTTTTTTTTTGGTACCAGGAATTGAACTCAGGGGTACCCGAAAACTGAGAAACATCCCCAGCCCTATTTTGTGTTCTATGTAGAGACAGGGTCTCACTGAATTTCTTAGCGCCTCGCGGGTGCTGAGGCTGGCTTTGAACTTGCGATCTTCCTGTCTCAGCCTCCCAAAGTGCTGAGATTACAGGCGTGTGCCACTGTGCCAACTGCACTTTTTTTTTTTTAATTAAAAAAAATAATAATGTTATCTTGTGTGGCTAGCCACCTAGAGAAACACTTAGGCTAGTCATTTCAAAGACATCTTTATGCTTGCCAATGTAAGTTGACCCTTTATTATACAATAGAGCCTGTCACAGATCTTTTCGGTATGACCCAGACATGAAAAGGGCCTACACTGTTGGGATAATTAGAATAGAGCCTGCAGCCATGGTGGACACTGGAGTCAAAGGTTGGGGTGGCCACTCTTTCTCCATGGGGGCCACTCTTCCTCCCCCGTCATGACTGTTTATTTTCCCTGCTGAGGACGCTTCAAAGAAGATCTCTTTCCTTTTCTAGTCTATTTGAGGATCAACTCTTGAATAATTTCCCCCTGGATAAAATCAGCAGAAAGAAAAACAGAGAGCCGGGCGCGGTGGTGCAAGCCTGTAATCCCAGCACTTAGGGAGGCTGAGACAGGAGAATCGCGAGTTCAAAGCCAGCCTCAGCAATGGCAAGGCGCTAAGCAACTCAGCGAGACCCTGTCTCTACATAAAACACAAAATAGGTTTGGGGATGTGGCTCAGTGGTCGAGTGCCCTTGAGTTCAATCCCCGGTACCAAAAAAAAGAAGAAAAGAAAAGAAAGAAAAACAGAGGGCTAGAAACTCCAGTTAGACAAAACAAGATTAAACAAAACAAAATATTTTACTTTCCTCAAAGGTGAATTCACCAGAAAATACATGAGCTCAAAACAATGAAACTTCAGGAAAAAAAGATTTATGCCATTTATGTTCTAATGTAATCACTCTAGTAGAGGAGCATAGGGAATACCTCTCTCAGACCAGAATGCACTTTTGGATGAGGTTAGAGTCTGTCCAGATATTTAAAGAATGTGAGAGCCCATGAGTTCTCAGGGAAAGGTCTGTATGGGATCTTTCCATTTTCCTTAATGTCCCTAGGCCTGGAATTTTTATTCCCATTTTTGGTTTGGTTGATTTTGTTTTTGTGGTGCTGGGGATTGAACCCAGGGCCTTGTGCATGCAAGGCAAGCACTCTGCTAACTGAGCTATATCCCCAGCCCTTATTCCCATTTTTGGTAGGGTCCTGTACCTGAGCTTCCCTATGTATTCCAGCTGTCTTACTGGAAGTTTCTTGGACACCCTGAGTTCCCCACACGCTCAGTCCCCCCTTCCTTCACACCCCATGCTCTCACCTTCTCCATCTCTAGCCATTTCCCTCGCTGGAGAACAGAAGCTTGGATTGGGACTCTGACTCACTTTGTGTCCAGGACACATCTCACTCACGTAGTCAAGCTCTGAACGTTCCCACCCACCAAGGTGGTGCTCTATGCCAGTTCTCCTACCTGAGTGCAGGAAGCCGCCAGGTTCCCACGTGCCTGTTTCCCCCCTAGTGGCACTTTTGCTGTATCCTAGTAATGATTTTAGGTCTTTCTACAACCTCTGCAGGGGATGGGACTCTGGGCAGAACAAGCCACATAAAGTGGGGTGGGGCACGTTTTCTCTGTCCTTCAGAGTATCACTGCACATAGGCACAGAGACCCCAGACAAGCCCTCAAATTGTGCGAAACACACTCACGTGCCCAAACCCAAACAATGGACGTAGAGATGTGGTATTGTAAAAAGCAAGGCTTTACTGACAGCCTTGCCAGATAGGGTGTCTGGGGACAACCTAGAGCAGTTACCACCAGCACAACGTCCCACCCCCAGTTGCTGGTTGGCTGAGTACTATGAGGTACACGATCTTCCCCATCTTCACCTAGGTTCCCTATCTCATAGGATTGTTTAAAGAAATATACCTTTAGTGTATTTGCTCCCTGAAAGCAATGAAAGAGAATACAGAAACAAATGGAGACAGACCTCAGTGCACCTGCAATGCTTTATTGAGCAGCAGAGGGGCACGATTTCACGAGGAAAAATGGTGACTGGCTAAAACAAGGGTCTGAGTTTTATAGGGTTTAGCAGGGCCACATGATGGTAGGAGTTTGTCAGATACTTTGGGCGGTCTTACTTTTGGCAAGAAGGGGGGAAATTTGGCAGATAAGGGAAACTGTGAAAGGTCAAAGTCTCAGTTTTCTTTTTTTTTTCTGAGGGATTGTAAGTTTCTGCCTCCTTCATTCCAGACTCTAAAAGAGGTATATTGAGTTGGGGATAAACCATCATATCTGGCTACTTCCTGCTGAAGAGGGGCAGAGTAGAGGATCCCCTGTCAGAGATCTGGAAGAGGATAAGGAGATGGGAGTATTTTCTCTTATACAGTCCTGGTGACTGTGGCTTGAGGTGGGTGTAGAGGGAGGGAACCTTGGCGTCATTGTGGATAATTCCTTCCTTATGGGGCTCGGCAGTCACGTTGTGAGTGAAGGGGGAGAATGGCTTTTGTATGTTCTGGGGAGGTGGTCTGGGCTAGACAGATCACCTTGTCAAGAAGTTGCTTCTGTATAAAGTTAAGAAGGCAGGAGAAAAGGTTATTACCAAAAAATGAGTGTTAAAAGAGGGAGAAACCAATTGGTTAGTTCTCCTCTCTGCTGTTCCAATTGGTCCTGTAGTTGTTTAACCTTATCCCTTACCAGTCCTAGTTGATTGACATAGAAGCAACATTCTTCCCCAAGGAAGAGGCAGAGACCACCTCATTCAGCAGTAAGAAGATCTAGACCCCGGCGTTTTTGCAGAATGACAGACCCCAGGGAGTCCAATTGATTTTGTGAAGTCAGTACTGAATCTGCGACCTGTTAGATGTCTTCAATAACCTGTTCTGACAACTTTTTATAGTAGTGACTAGAGATTCCTAATTCCGCTGCTCCTGTGCCAATCCCAGCAGATATCTCTAGCCCCATGAGGAAGGGAAGAAATGGAAGGGCTCTCTTGTGTCTGGTGTGCACCGTTATCAGGATAGGAAAACTTTGGATGTTAGGTAAAACATCAATTTGAGGAGTAAGGAAGACCAAGGTATAGAGGCCAGTAGGCAGGGATAAATATGAGCCTTGCAAAGGAAAAATGCCTCAGAATTTGGGGGCCACCAGGGCTGTGGGGCTGACACAAATGTACCTCTTAAGTTCCATTAAAATAACTATTGTCGGGCTGGGACTGTAGCTCAGCAGTAGAGCACTTGCCTCGCATGCATGAGGCCCTGGGTTCAATCCTCAGCACCACATACAAAGCAATAAAATAAAGACATTGTGTCCATCTACAACTAAAAAAATATTAAAAAAAAAAGAATCTTCTAAAAAAAAATAACTATTGTCTTTTCTTTTACATACTCAGGTATGGCTTTACTTTTTATTATAACTGTTTTTGCTATAACTGTTTTTGGTGTTTAAGACCAATCTTGTCAAATTGACATTGCTCCTATCTATTATTAAGAGTCACCTGAGTTCATTCAGGGGGGTCATTCTTGGGAACTTGAAAGAAACCTCTTAGTTCTTCCAGTGCATCTGCCAGTATAGGTCAGGGTCTCATTGACCACATGGCTTCCCTTGGAAGCATTAGTGACATCTCCCTCTCCAATGACCCTCCTCTTTGTAGTATGTGCACTGGTTGGCTTTCTGTTCTCCTGGGTCTCATTGCTCCCCCTGATTGGGTGGTCATGTGGCACAGAGTTGCAAAGCCTTTAGAGAAGTCCCTATCATTTCCTGGGACTGAGCTGACCTCAGAAGGCAAGAAACAAATATTGGCTTATTTTTTTATTTCTTGGCCCTTTTATTTCCTTAACTTTAGTCTCTAAGCTTTGGCCTTAAACATCCAGCCAGCAAATTGGGGTCAGTATTAGTACTGTTATCAGCCTTACATCTTGTCAGCCCTGTAGGTGATGGCCTATTATCTCAGATTAACTCGGGTTGTTATATGAGAACTTGTACTTCTGTACAGCACTAACAGACAATAGTTATAAAGTTTAAAATGAAAATATGAAATGAATTTAACAAGAATAAGAATGTTCATATGATAGCTACGAAGCAAGCAACATAATTTTTATAACCCCAAGCCTTTATTTTGACTTTAGTTTGAAGAATATCAACTTGGTAAAATATTATTCTAAACCTTAAAGACTTATATACTTGAAAGACTTATATACTTGAAAGATATGACTACATCTACTGTACAAAAAAGGCCGGTAACAGCACCACAATTACACTTCTTTTAAAGACAATTTCAAATCCTGTAATGTAGTGTAATAATCTAAAATAATAGTTGTTGTTTAACTGAAATTTTGGAGTTGTACAAACCCTAATTCCTTTAAGACTAGTTTCTCTAAAGAATAAAACTTAACAGACACAAGAAATTATCTTGACAGATAAGAGCAAATTTATATTTTAAGAAATCTTTGTGACTTCAACCGACAGAAGATTAAACTTTGGTTTATATCAGTACATTCATATTTGATCTTAGGAAAAAGCCTTAAGTAACTTTAATTGATTGTGCAAATTATATATATCCAGTTTAGTCACACACACACTTTTTGAATATACCCTCCACAAACCTTCAGCCACTTACTTAGACATTTTACAACTTTTTACTTTACCAAAGACTTTCTCACCCAGAAATTTTCTTCTTCCATCTAGCTTTTACAATAAAGTATATTTCCATACCTAGAAACTTCTTACATCTCTTTCTTAGCTGCTGAATCCTTTTAAATTTATATTCTTAAACAATTGTTATGAAATTTCTGAATTTAGACAATTATTTTTTTTTCTTTTTGGTACCAGGGATTGAACCCACGGGTGCTTAACCATTGAGCCACATCCCCAACCCTTTTTATATTTTATTTAGAGACAGGTTCTTGCTGAGTTGCTCAGGGTCTCACTAAGTTGCTGAGGCTGGCTCTGAACTCGTGATCCTCCTGCCTCAGCCTCCTGAGCCTCTGGGTTTATAGGCGTGCACCACCGTGCCTGCAAATTATGCCATTTTAATAAGATAAAATAGTTTGTTTTCATAGTACTTTATTGGAAACCCAACTAAAACCTCTTTTATTGTTTGTATATAAATTGTACCTGATAGAATCTTAATTCTTAGTACCTTTGTTTTAGTGAAGACACAGAAACAAAGCAATCTCAAACTTTTTTCATTTTTGAGATCATTCCATTTTTCCCTTCCTGCTCTGTAGCATTTAGAGAGGAAATTGGTAAGAAATCGGATGGTAGACTGCAAGAGCAGATAAGATAGCCAGCCATTTAAGTCCCTATGCTTCTGGATTTGAAGTGGGAGGAAAGCATGTTATGCTCTGGGAAAAGTCTCCACCAGAGAAAATAAATAATTTGGATTCCCGAATTAGGACCGATGAAGGGTAGTTTTACTCTAATTGATTGAGAGAGATTTTCTGGTCTTTTTTTTTTCCTGCCAGATGAGGGGAGTACAGAAGAAAAGCTATCTTATGAAATTTGGAGAAGGAAGTCTAATTTTAAATGTTATGGAGCTAGGGACTTTGAGGAAACTGAGGCACCACAAAGACCCCCTCTTCAAACCCTGATTCTTGCAATCAAGTCAGAAAGATTTCAGACATGTCACTTAGACTAGCAGGAATGAGTTGATTGAAAAGATAAGGAAAGGGGAAAGGGGACACTCTCAAGGGAGAGGGTAGGTCTGCTCAGGGAGGAGAGGGATGATGTGCCTCTCCTGCACTCCAGTTTTATTGGGGATCACAGAGAAATTTCCAGAGAGTCCAGCCCAGGTCCACCTCTTGACTTTTCTTTTTTTTTTGTGGTGCTGGGGATTAAACCCAGGTCCTCGTGCATGTGAGGCAAGCACTCTACCAACTGAACTATATCCTCAGCTCCTGCCTCTTGAATTTTGACTGACTGAAGGGTGTCATCCGACTTCAAGTCTTCGCTGTCATGACAACTCTAGGTCACCTTGGTCCATGCTGACCAGTTCTAATTCGATTTCCAGCCATCCATTCTTACAGATTTTATGGTTCGGGGGAACTATCCTTGTCTGCCAGAGTTTCAGGATCTGATCATAAAAATCTCCTCCTCCAGGGTAACTTGGTTTCTCTTATCAACATTATTTGGGGCCTGCATTTTTCCTGAAGTGAACAGGTAGTTTGCTCAGGAATGTGACATATCTCATCCACAGAGCTACAGGTAAATTGCTTCTTGGAAAAGAAATCATGTCAGCTCAGAGGGCTCATTTGATAGAATTATTCCCTTAACCTCGTGTTCCCACCATTCACATCTGTCTGTCCCCTAATACTCCTCTCTTAAGGACTTTCAGACCTAAATTCTTTTTTTTTTAAATGTTTATTTTTTAGTTGTAGGTGGACACAATATCTTTATTTTATTTTTATGTGGTGCTGAGGATCGAACCCAGTGCCTCCCGCGTGCTAGGCGAGCGCTCCACCACTGTGCCATAACCCCAGCCCCAGACCTAAATTCTTTTAGGGTATTTGGAACCTGACTAATTTGGTTGCTTTCTGCTGAGAGAGGGTGAAGTTGGGGTAAAGTGAGCCAAAGTCCTTGTTCCCCAGCACGTGGGGCCCAGAGAGTTAAGGGCATTTAGCATCAAGACAGTGCAAGGGTCCATGGGGGCAGTTGGTGCGTGACTGGATGAGGTGTCCATAGGGCAGGGATCATGCTAAGAAAACAACAAATAAGGCATCAAAGCATTATTCTTTTTGCAAACAATTAGCATGAAAGCCATCAGTATTATCAGCTGGCCTCTGAAAACCATGAAGCTGGTGATTCATTAAAGCCCTGGATGGGGTCCTCATACCACTGATGTGTGCGCAGAGGCCAGTTAAGGCTTCAGAAGCAGCAAAGTTGTTAGAAACATATACACATTTAGATTTTTAACGTCACTGTTGTCCTCATGAGCTGTAGTTAAGATGTCTAATGCCATCTGATTTTTTATTTATATCTTTATTTTGTTTATTTTTTTAATGTGGTGCTGAGGTTCGAACGCAGTGCCTCACACGCGCGAGGCAAGCGCTCTGCCACTGAGCCACAACCCCAGCCCTAATGCCATCTGATTTTTACAGAATATCTTTCTTTTGGCATCACCTCTGTGTTTAGTAGAGATCCCTTTGTGTCACTTAGGGCTTTCTTGGTAGTTAGTTAGGACTTTTATGTGTCACATACATCTTTTAGAACAATATGAGGGATAAATATTGGGGCTACATAATCACACTAGCAAACACGGAAATGCAGATCAAGCCCACCTACGTAGGAAGATGTGTAGGTCTCGCCTTCCCTCAGACAAAACCTGTGACTCCCAGAGTCTCTTGATAGTGATCAGGGATCCCGTCTAAGAAACGTCCCTTTATCGCCTCCAGCTTTACTTACTTTTGATGGGAGTTCATCTGCTATTTGGGCCGTAATAAATGAAGAAGGGGGCTGGGGGTCAGGACCTGATCTAGAAGGTTTAGGGAGCAGGGAGAAAGCGAGAGTAAATTATAAAGCAGAGCAAGGTTGGCATAACGAGGGCCTGAGTGGAGGTGAAGGCAGCTTGGAGGTGAGGAACCTCCGGCCATTGGTCCTTTGTTGTTGGAATTTGTCTAAGTCTTGGAGGATTTGGGGGTCAAATGGTCCTGAATTCCAAATTTAGGTCATTGACTTAGGTTTGTCTAATTTATTTTATTTATTTATTTTTTTAAATATTTATTTTTTAGTTGTAGGTGGACAGGATATCTTTATTTTATTTTTATGTGGTGCTGAGAATTGAACCCAGTGCCTCACGCGTGCTAGGTGAGCATGCTACCACTGCGCCATAACCCCAGCCCCAGTTTGTCTAATTTATATTGTGGCCAGATCAGAGTACTCAGACTAATAAGGTATTTATTTATTTATTTATTTATTTATTTTGGTGCCAGGGATTGAATTCAGGGGCTCTCGACCACTGAGCCACATCCCCAGCCCTATTTTGTGTTTTATGTAGAGACAGGGTCTCACTGAGTTGCTCAGCCCCTCGCCATTGCTGAGGCTGGCTTTGAACTCATGATCCTCCTATCTCAGCCTCCCTAAATGCTGAGATTACAGGCATGCGCCACCACACCCAGCAGGCATTTACTTTTGAGATTGGATTGGAAGTAGAGGATTTAAAAATTTTTAATGGGACAATCTAAAGTGGAGTTTCGTGGGATGGAGTGGGCAGCCCCCATGGAGAGGTCTGACCCAGGTGGCGGTTGAGAGCACAGTGCCCCTTGATGTCTCCTGTCACCAGACAGAACAGTTCCATCAGAGAATGAGAAGGTATCCCCTTCTGCAATCCCAATGCTGCAGGATCCCCAGGGTCCAGACAAACCGAGATCTCAGACAGGGTGCAGAGTGAGAGACTGAGAGATCTTACCTCTCTGAAGATTGAGGAAGTCAGCGGTGCCTGTGGGAGCAAAGTGACAGGAGGTCTCTGAGCCAGAAGTCTGAGTGTGCAGGAGAAGGGAACTGGAGGGCGTAAGGTCAGGAGGAAGCTGCCTTCAAGGCCTGCCACAGGTCCTTGCTGTGTCCACGTGGCAGTGACGAGTGGACATCTAGCCAGGAACGGGGTCGACTTTGGGTGGCATGCCAGCTGCCGTCTAGCTATAGTGGACTGGAGCTGTGAAGGGTCTCTCTCTGTTAGGAGGAAAGAAAGAGAGGGGAGATAGGAAGAGGGAAGATGGAGAGGCTCGTTAGGATGGAGGAGGGTAGGGAGCCCCAAATCCGGTCCCAGGTTCAGCACCAAATGAAAGCGAATGAAAGGGAATACAGAGGAAAAACACGGACCTCAGCAGGCAGCCCCGCTTTCTGAAGCAGTGGAGGGGCTCGTGTCCTAGAAGACAGCAACGAGCTTTAGGCCGGGTAGCAGGGCCACGTCCTGGGAGCCATCTGTCAGTTACTTTTGGTGGGCACAAAAACTTTTGCAGATAAGGGAAATGGTGAAATGTCCCAGTCCTCAGTTCTGCCTGTCCCCCAGGGCTTGCGAGTTCCACCTCCTTCAGCCTCTCCTGTGGCCCAGCGTCTCTGGGACTGAGTGCACTTTGGCACGAAGTTTATTCTTGTTGCTCAGGCAACAAAAGCTGATTTCTGTTGGTCCCTTCCCTCCTCTCCTGTTTGTCAAGGAGCCGTGGATTTGTCACACTTATTAGGTAGGCGTTCAGGGACATCAAGATGGCCCAGACAGGGCATAAGAAAGAAGCAGCAGGAGGACAGGACACGGAGAGTCCAGTTCCTGTTTCCAGCAGACCCCATCACCATGACTGTCCTGCCAGGAAGATGTCACCATGACAACTGCCCCCACCGGGGCTTATCACCATGACAACTCCCGCCATAGGTTTGGATTTTAAAATGACCAGTGGTAAAGTGGACAGTATTCTAATCAGGTTTCTAATGGGGGAAATATTCTAATCAGGTACCATAAGGCGACCGACCAGTGGGAGACGATGGAGTCAGGGCTTCGGTGAGGGCCACATAGGGAAGAGAACACTCCACAGCCCGGAGACCAGGCCCTGATTTCCAGACACGGAGGCCTTGAGCCCCTCTCCTCTCTCGTGCTCAGCCTGCTCCTCTCTGCCTGGCTGGGGGCCCTCTTCACCTTGAATAAGCCTGTACTGTGCCTGTGACTTCTGCGTGTCTTGCTCCATTCTTTGGGACACCGAGGACCTGGACGTCAACTGGACACCCCACAGTAACGCTGCGGCGTTACCTGCTTGGAACTTTCCACTCTGCTGTTTTGCCTTTGGCTGCTTTTCTCACACCCACCCAATTTTACATCCAAGGCTAAATACTGTATTCTGAGAACAGACCAACAGCCTTGCCGTCTCTGACAAGCCCGGCCCCATCTCCCGGCTTGGTGTGGCCCCTAACGCTGCCTGCTGCCTGGACAGTCAGGGCTCTGATGTTCTCTCTTACATGCAGGAGCTAGAGAGGAAACAGGGAAATCAAGGTGGGGCATTACGGATTTGATATTAGGTACCCCCAAAAAGCTTATGTGGGAGAAAATGCAAGAATGTTTGGAGGGAGCAGTTGGGTAATGGGTGCCTCATTCAATCCGTGACTCTTGGTGGTGACTGAAGGTGGTAGGGCGTGGCTGGAGGAGGTGGGTCATGGGGTCATGCCTTTGGGGTGTATATTGTGTCTCTGGCCAGGGGAGTCTCTCTGCTTCCTGGTGTGAGGTCTAGGGTTCTGTCCACACCCTCTCCTGCCTTGATGTCCCGCCTCACCTCTGAGCCCCAAAGAATGGAGCCGGCCTTGTAAGGACCGAGACCTTAGACACTGTGAGCCTCCAAATAAACTTTTCTTCCTTAACATTGTTCTCGTCAGGTCTGTTAGTCACAGCAGTGAAAAAGCTTACTAAAGCAGAGGGTCTCATGGAAATCAAGGGGAGGTCAGCCGAGCAAAGGAACGGAGTGGGTGAAAGGAGGGGAGGGAGGGAAGTAATATTGGACCCCGGCCTGTAGGACGAGCTCTGTGCTGACAGGCCTGTGCCCGGATCACGTTCTTGGTTCTGATTCTCCTTTGTAAACTCGTCCGACCACCTGCAGAGACTCTTTTGCATCTGCCTTTGCTTTGTTTCTGCCTCAAAGCCGGTGGTCACCGCGGCCCTGTCTTAGCGGTGTCTAACCGCCATGTATCCTGTGTGGGATGCGAGGTGTGACTTGAGTGTTAAAGATCTCGGCAATCGAGACTGCAGTGGGGTGAAAGAGTGGATGAGTGGGCTGGGATTGTAGCTCAGCGGTAGAGCGCTTGCCTCGCATGCGTGAGGCCCTGGGTTCGATCCTCAGCACCACATACAAAGCAATAAAATAAAGACATTGTGTCCATCTACAATTAAAAATAAAATAAAATCATAAATTTAAAAAAAAAAAACAAAAAAAAAGAGTGGATGAGTGCCGTGGTCGTGACACCCAGGGAACTTGAGTACTCAGCGAATTAAAGCCGATGAGATTGATGTGGCTTATGCATTGACTGTGACTCAGTAAATTCTGACGTTGTGGGAAGAAACAAATGAGTCTGGTCTGTGCTGACGGCAGAGCCCTGTGTCTCTACCCGCCCAGCCCCCACGGCCTGGGAAGTTGGTGCACGAGTTTATCTCTCACTTCCTCTGTTCTTGGCCAAGAATAAAAGTGACCTTTGGGGCTGGGGTTATGGCGCAGTGGTAGCGTGCTCGCCTGGCACGCGTGAGGCACTGGGTTCGATCCTCAGCACCACATAAAAACAAAGATATTCTGTCCACCTAAAAAAAACTAAAAAATAAATAAATAAATATTTAAAAAAAAAAAAAGTGACCTTCTCTGTTCAGTGGGTTCTGGATTAGTTCCACAATTCTGAGAGGAAAGAAGGACCGGCTTTGAGGGTCAAAAATTGAGAATATGACCAAATTGAAATTATTATGTATTATTTATTTATTTTTGTGATACTGGGGATTGAACACAGGGACACTTTAAACTGGGCTCAATCCCCAGCCTTCTTCTTCTTCTTCTTTTTCTTTTTATTATTAATTATTACTTTGCTGCAGGGAATTGAACCTTGGGGGTCTACCCCTGAGCTATGTCCTCAGTCCCCTGGGGATTGGACTCAGGGACACTTTGCCTGTGAGCCCAGCCCTTCTTATTTTTAATTTTGAGACAGGATCCTGCTAAGTTGCCCACTTGGCCTTGAACTTGCAATTCCCCTGCCTCAGCTTTCCAAGTTGTAGTTGCTTGGATGATAGGCATACACCACTGCACCAAGCTGATGTTGGTGTTTAAAATTTCAATTAATATAACTCATCGCATTAACAGACGAAAGAAGACAAAGCATATAATTCTCTCAATATCTGCATAAAATAATTTAATTCCACTTACCTTTCATACTTTAAAGAAAGTCTTAGAAAACTAGGAATAAGAATGGCCCTTGTGGGCTGGGATTGTGGCTCAGTGGTGGCGTGCTCGCCTCGCATGTGGGAAGCACTGGGTTCGATCCTCAGCACCACATATAAATAAATGAACAAATAAAGGTCAATCAACAACTAGAAAAATTAAATAAATAAATAAAATTAAAAAAAAAAGAATGGCCCTTGTGCTGGGGCCGTGGGGGGGCTTAATGGCAGAGCCCTGGCCTGGTGTGCCTGAGGCCCTGTGTTCATGGGAGATCGCATTCCTAGAGGCATGTGGACACCTTGACTTAAAGCCCCAGGGCCACGCACCCTGTTGCTCACAGGTGGTCCACACAGTTAGCCTGCACCAACCCAGAAGCCGCCCATCTCTCCTGGGCTCCACCTTCCCTCCCAAAGCTGCTCCCCCAGTGCCATCCCTCCCCTCTTGTCCATTGCCACTGTGGGTTCAGTGGGAACTACTCCTGCTTTCCTGCCCAATGTCCCCCAAGCACTCTCAGCTCTAGGTCTGGGGGACACGGTTCCCACCACGCAAGACTCAGCTGGTAGGAGCTGCAGGAACCTGCTGCAAGATCTGGTCCTTGTTTGTGAGCACTTATAATGGCTCAACAAATCCTTTTATTTTAAAGGGTTTCGATTTAACAGAGGCCATTAAAATAAATATATAACTGGGCATGGTGGCGCTCCCTTATAATCCCAGCACTTAGGGAGGCTGAGACAGGAGGATCACGAGTTCAAAGCCAGCCTCAGCAATGGCGAGGCACTAAGCAACTCAGTGAGACCCTGTCTCTACATAAAGCACAAAATAGGGCTGGGGATGTGGCTCAGTGGTCGAGTGCCCCTGAGTTCAATCCCTTGTACCAAAAAAAAAATTTTCAGTATAAGGAATTGAATTCAGGTTTGCTCTGCCACTGAACTACAACTTAGCTGTTTTTTAGAGAATTTATTTTAAAACTCACTATGTTTCCCAACCCAAGATACCTTGAAGAAGAAAAACTGACAGTCATAGTGGCACACACCTGTAATCCCAGCAACTTGAGAGGCTGAGGCAGGAGGATGGCAAGTTTGAGGCCAGCCTCAGCAACTTAGCAAGGTCCTAAACAATTTAGAAACAACTTGTCTCAAAATAAAAAAATAAAAAGGGCTGGGGGAGACCAACCGCACACGTGCTGCGGAGGAGACTGTGCTGTGGTTCCCCATCTCCCAACCAGGGGCTGTCCCTGCCTATATCCGTCTAGAGTCAACAGCCAGGAACAGGAAGATCATCCCCGAGGTCCCTGCAGGCCCGGTTACACCAGAGGTGAGGTAGTGGTAACTTGCAGGGACACTACAAGATTATAGGGTAGAAACTGTAATACCTCAGATTGGCACAGCTAGAGAGGAAGACGCGTGAACAACATGAAAAAACAAGGGAAGAAAATGCCCCAAACAAACCAAGATGCTGCAATAATAGAATCCACTGACAGCACAGTAGATGAAATGTCAGAGGAGTTCAGAATGTACATAATTAAAATGATCTGTGAAGCAAAGAACAATATGAGAGAGCAAATACAGGCAACCATTGATCACTCCAAGAAAGAGATTAGAGAGCAAATACAGGGAGCAAAAGATTACTTTAAGAAAGAGGTAGAGACCAAAGAACCACGCAGAAATCTTGGCAATGAAGGAAACAATAAACCAAATAAAAAATTCAATAGAAAGCATCAACAACAGACTAGAGAGCATGGAAGACAGAACCTCAGACAATAAAGACAAAATATATAATCTTGAAAATAAAGTTGACCACACAATGAAGATGGTAAGAAGCCATGAACAGAACATCCAGGAATTATGGGATAACATCAAAAGACCAAATCTAAGAATTACTGGGATAGAGGAAGGCACAGAGGGACAAACCAAAGGAATGCACAATCTCTTATCAGAAAATTTCCCAAACATGAAGAATTAATTGAAAAATCAAATACAAGAAGCTTGTAGGACATCAAACATACAAAACTACAGCAGATCCACACCAAGGCACGTTATAATGAAAATGCCCTACGTACACAATAAGGATAGAATTTTAAAGCTGCAAGAGAGAAGGAGCAGATTACATACAAGGGGAACCAATTTGGATTTCCACAGATTTCTCAACCCAGACCCTCAAAGCCGGGAGATCCTGGAACATCATATACCAAGCTCTGAAAGAAAATGGGTGCCAATCAAGAATCTATGTTTGATTCCTAGAATTTTGTTTTGATTCTTAAAGTTTCCATTTTCCCTAACATAATCTACAAGTTTTTGCATGCTGTGTACTTTTTTCCCATTAAAGTATTTAACATATTAATCATAATTTAGTTTTTTTTTAACTTGGCAATTCAAACATGTATGATATGTTCGAGTCTGATTTTTATCTTCAGACTATATTTTAGCATGTCTTCTAGCCTATTTTGTAATTTTTTGTTGAAAGCCAGACATGTTTTATTGAATAATAAAAAATGAGGTAAATAGGCCACTGATAGGACTATGTATTTTATTTTATTTATTTATTTTTAAAAAATTATCTTTATTTATTTTTATGTGGTGCTGAGGATCGAACCGAGTGCCTCTTGCATGGGAGGCAAGTGTTCTACCACTAAGCTACAATCCCAGCCCAGGACTATTTATTTTATCTGGTGAGGACCTGTCTGGTGTTTAATGCTTGCTTGCAGCTAAAGGTACCAGAGGTTTTAAGTTTCATCCTGAACTTTTTTTTATCTCACTGTTTGCATTTCCTTAAATACCACTTCAGGGGAGAAAGAACCTGTGTATAACAACTCTTTCTGCTGTAATTGATTGTTATTATACCAGATCCTTGCTGTTGTGAAGATCAGATATGGGACAAAGGAGTTTTTTATGATCTTGTCCAGTCTTTAAGTGGGTCTGTGTCTGAGGACTATGACTTTCACAAGTGTTTCATCAACATGTACCACCCCCACTGGTACCCTTACTCCGGTCTCTGACTGCAGTATTCCCAATATTTTTCTTTGAAACTTTGTCCTTAATTGACTCTGTTTTAAATTCACAATCTAATCCTATCAGAGACATGAGGTCTTTTTGGAATCTTCAGTGGGAAACTGGTAGGGTATCTGGAAGGAAAACTGTGGAACTGTGAGAGTTTCCCTAAGTCTACAGGACCCGAAGGTTTCCTTAATCTCAAACTAGCCCATATTGTCTCCAGCCACTCTTCAAGATTATACATACCAGTGGACAGCTCTAGCAGTACATTGCTGGGTTCAAGACATGTAATTGATTTTCAGACATTTTTGTTACTGTTAGGATAAGATTGATGACTTTTGAATACTTTACATATCAGAGATGAAACATGAAGTCAGTTACTTAATTTTAAAACAATGTTCAAAAACTTGTTTAATTTTATTCATTCTTTCCATTTCTGTATTCCTTTTTCCTTCTCTGATTTTTTTTTCCATTTTATCATCCATTTTATTTGGGAAATGCTTTTGTTCAATATAGAAAACCAAAGTGATTAATTCTATTTCATGTTTTAAATCTTATTTCTATATCTTCTGTAGACTGTTTTTAATTTCTTTATATAGAATAATTTATATAATTTTTATATATTGAGTAGTTTTATATATTGAATAGTTTATAGATTATCAGACCTACATTGTATTGTTTCTACTCATTCTTTCTTAAACAATATACATAGATTCTGTTGGATAATTAAAAATTAATAAATTAAAAACACACACACATACACATAAAAAAAGGGCTGGGGATGTGGCTCAGTGGTTAAGTGCGCTTGGGTTCAATCTCCAGTACCTAGAGAGAGAGAGAGAGAGAGAGAGAGAGAGGTTTGCTTCTGGAGAGTTTAAGACTTATTAGAAATCTGCAAAAAGATTGTGTGATATGAATGAAAATACAGACGTGCAGCCCAGTAAGTAAAACAGAATAGAAACCCTGCAAGAGACCCACATGCTTTTGGAGACTTGATTGATCATAGTGAGGGCTCTACAAGGCCCGGGAAAGGACATATCCCTCAATCAGTAGCCCCGAGATAACTGGATATCCAGATAGAAACAATCTCCATCTCAGCTGGATGTAGTGGCTGAGACAGGAGAATCACGAGTTCAAAGCCAGCCTCAGCAATTTAGATAGGCCCTAAACAACTGAGTGAGACCCTGTCTCTAAATAAAATACAAAAGGGGGTAGGGTGGGGGATGTGGCTCAGTGGTCAAATGCGCCTGAGTTCAATCCCCAGTACCAAAACCAAAACCAAAACAAACAAAAAAACAAAACAAAACCAAACTCCCCAAATCTCCACCTCAGTGCTGTGTCAAACTGTACAAAAATAAATTCCAAGTTGATTACAGCTCTAAATGTGAGTAGGGAAATAACAGAAAATTTACAAGGTAATAGAAGATACTTTCATGAACTTGAGGTGAGAAAAGACACAAAACAGTCCTTAAGAGCATGGTAATCAAGCCGGGTGCCCGGGCACGGTGGTGCACACCTGTAATCCCAGCACTTAGGGAGGCTGAGACAGGAGGATCGTGAGTTCAAAGCCAGCCTCAGCAAGGGCGAGGCGCTAAGCAACTCAGTGAGACCCTGTCTCTACATAAAACACAAAATAGGGCTGAGGATGTGGCTCAGTGGTCGAGTGCCCCTGAGTTCAATCCCTGTACCAAGAACAAAAAAAGTTGCGGTTTGCAACTCTAGCAAGCAAGGTCCTTGCATTCGAGTACATCCTTAGTCTCGGAGAGCAGCGGCCATGACTGCTGCCCGCTGCTCTTCACCACGACCTCGCCACCCGGCTGCTCGCCTTTGTCTCCAAGGCGGACTATCCAGAGCAGGGCATCCAGCTGACAGGTCAGCCACTGAAGGTTCCCACCGAGGACAGCACGTGGTGACTGAGGATGGCCTCGCGGCCTTGGAGGCCAGGACAGCATTGTCCCAGGGCCTCTTTACCGGCACATGCGGGCTGGTTGCCCAGGTGTGCTGCTTGCTGGCTGGAGCCTGGACCATCGGGATTTCTAGAGGCATCCCAGCCTCCAGATAATAAGAGAGACTCCCCATCCTGCGTGGCAAGTGGCTGACAGGCTGCCCCTTGCCTGGTGGAGGCGAGGCTGGTCTCACGCAAGCACCGTACACACGGAGCAGACGGTGTGTTTTTGTTGGAATATAATCAGTGAAAATGGCTCTTTTGTTGTTTGTCTGTGTGGTATTGGGGATGGAACCCAGGGCCTCCGGCATGCTAGGTGAGGATTCTGACACCGAGCTACGTCCCCAGCCCAGTGTTAGTTTTTTAAAACAGCAACGGCGTAAAAAGAAAAAAAAGTTGCCAATTAATTCCAATCTCCACCAAATCTGGTCTTAAAGTAGTTTATTATGGAAAACTGACACTAACTTAAAGCAAAGGGTGAGGCAAGTACGTAAATTATTCAATCGAAGAGTAAATTAAAATCCTGAGCGTGTTTTACAAAACCAAAACAGAAAAAGCAACAACTACGAAACCCAAGGTGATCAAAAGCTGGGAAATTCTGAGAAACTGATAGTCAAGAGGAGCCCCAAGGGATGCATGACCAAGGTCATGTGCTGTCCTGGAGGGGTCCTGAGACAGGAAAAGGACATGAGGTAAAACTAAGGAAATCTGGACGAAGTCTGACTTTAGTGACTGCTGTGTCCACACGGGCTTGGGAGTGGTAACGAATGTACCACGCTGTCGCAGACACCCACCCTACGGAGCGTTGGGTGGGGACTCATGGGAACTCTGCACCAACCCTGAGACTTTTCTGTAAATCTAAAACCATTCTAAAATTATAAAGGCTTATTTAAAATATCCTTTTTGGGAGTGAAAAGGAAAGCCACCAAATGGGAGAAAGAAATTTGTAATTGACAATGTCAAAGTTAAGATGGCTGCAGAATGGTCAAGAAAAGAGCAAAAGTTCTTGTGTAAGCTTCTAGAATTTTCTCAGAGGAATAAATTTTCTAGAACTGGATCTTCCTGAGGGAACAATTTTCTGGAAGCTAACAATACAAGGTTTGAGAAACCCTAAATTGGCCAGTTTGCCCTTTTAGCTGGACTTACAAAATTTATAACCACCCAGGACCAAGTCAGTCTCCAAGTTTCAGGGTTACCTCAATCCTGTTTAACTTCTCCGAAGAATGTTCTCTTTTGTTAGGAAAACTTCTGACCTGCTATGCCTCTGTGGAACATTCATTCACTCTCTAGTTCAACCCAAATTTCAAAAATATATTCTGCTCTAGAATAAAATGATCTTTGTTTTAACCTTGCTTGTAATTGTTTTTTTGTACTAGGGATTGAACTCAGGGGCACTCGACCACTGAGCCACATCCCCAGCCCTATTTTGTGTTTTATGTAGAGACAGGGTCTCACTGAGTTGCTTAGCACCTCGCCGTTGCTGAGGCTGGTTTTGAACTCGTGATTCTCCTGTCTCAGCCTCCCAAAGTGCTGGGATAACAGGCGTATGTCTGTGTGATTTGTGTATAAATGTGATTGATAAGGGACTTACATCAGTCAGGATCCAGCTGGATGGAAGCAAGTAGACCATTTATTTGAACAGAGAGCAGTTAATATAAGAAATAATGTATAAGTTCAAAGTTGTTCAATATATAACTTTCAGAATAAAAAGAGCACTTAAAAACATCTTAAAGGTAGCAGATGCAAGAGGTGACCACCACCCCTAAGGATGGGGACCAAGGCAAGAGGTTAGACTGATGGAAACTTAAAGATGCAGAGGTGGGACCCCAGGGGGTGTGCTGGCTGCCCTCTGGTCTCCTGTTGAGAACAGCCTCCCGGGAAGGGGTGGGAGGCAGAAGGGGAGGATCATGAGCTGAAATCGAATTGCATGCCTGTGTGAGTTTACTGGGATGAACCCAACTACTTTGTGTAACTATAAAGCTCTAAAATAAACAAACAGGTCCCGGGAGGTCTGGACCTGGAGCTGAGGAAGCGCCAGGGAGTTGGTGCTGGTGTGGTTGGTTCTGCCTGAGTAGGCAGCGTGGATTTTGTGCATGTTGGGAAAACCACGAACTAGATTCAACGGCTTCAGGAAACAACCAGCAAACAAGCAGAAAGCACCTGCTGCTCCCAGGTGAAGTGCTGCCCGCTTCCTCTGCCAGCTGACGTCTGGAGCCCCTTCTGAGGAAGCTGAGTGCAGAGGCACTGGCCAAGGGTCATGAGGTTTACAGGGTCCCAGTCCCTGCATCACAGAGCAGAGCACACAAGATGCAGAGATATGTTTAGGTGAAGGGCCCGAGGTCACAGGCGATGGCATCTGGCACGTCCACCTGTCCTTTCAGGACTTTGTACTTGCACATAACAAAAGCAAAACAAAAAAGTGTTAACGGTACGTTTGTGCCTAACGGGGGCACAACGACCTTTCCTACAAGTGCCAAACAGCCTGCCCCACCCCGGGAAAGACGGCCAGCTCCCCAGCCTGGGCTCCCTCTTCTGGGCTGTGAATTGCTCTTCTTGTCTCTCCTGCCCAGATGTTCTTTTATCTGAAACTAAATTGCAAAGTTAACTTTCAGCAACAGTTACCAAACATAATAAGGGGAGAGAAGAATAAAAGAACAGCTGGATACAAGTGTATATACATAGTTAATAGGCAAGGGGAGTGGTGGGGAGCTGTCACCCAGTCAGAGGTGACCGGAGCCGGTACCTGTTCGCCCCTGGTTCAGGCATGAGCTTCATCTGTGAGACAGGACCTCAAGCCTCACAGTGGTGCCCCGGGGTGCACACACAAACTCCCCAGTGGTCCAGTCCGCTGAGCAGGCTCTTCTGGGTGACAGGGCATGTGGAGAGGCTGGTGACTTCCGTGGGCAGAGTCCTATAGTGGCATGTCTTGCTCAAGAGTGAGATCTTTGTGGAGAAGCAGTGTCCCAGAGGACACCATGGTGGTCAGCAGACATTTCCTAAGCACAACGATGGAGTAATCCAGGGCAAGTTCGGCTGCATATCCACATCTGGAATCCAGGTCTATTCCATCAAGAATGATGGCCGTCCCTGCCGCATGGGTGAAGTCCATGTCATTGGCAGCTGCCCCTGCAGGCTGCTTCCACAGGTGATGGTGCCACATTGGAGCTCAATGATGGCTGGCCAGGCAGTGATTGGCTGAGCCTCCATCTCTCCCACCACAGGGTACCCGTGACCTGCTGTGCAAGCACTGGATGGTTTAGGAAAAGAGGCAAAGACCTCTCCAGAGGAAGGGACTGTGGTGAGCTGAGCACCGAGGCCCCTCCAAGGAGACTGACGGTGGAGACGTGGCACCCAGCACGGGTGTCTCCACAACCCACACTCCCACCTCTCCTGAGCAGACTCACAGGAGGGAATGGGCCTCAGGGATAAGAAACAGAGTGCCCACACAGGCGCACCAAGGAAGAGCAGTGGGCTGAGCCAGGGAGCCAATCACAAAGCAGCACAGCACGCTCCACAAAGGACCCTGAAGAGAGGCAGAGGGAGGCAGGGGGATTAGTGGCGGCTCAGGCTGCAGGAACAATAGGGATGGGGGCTCTGTCAGCCCAGCTGACATGTTCTAAATTCAGATGGGTGATGGTCACATAGCCCTGTGACGGTACTGAAAACTTGGGATTGTACAAACAGGCAGATCACATGATGTGTGAGTTTATCTCAACACAGCGATTTTTAAAAGAGAGTCTGGGCAGTAATATTGCACTAGCTATTACTAGTAGTTCATGGCACACTAGCCCAGCGCATGCAGAGGCCTGGGCTTGATCCCCAGCACTGGGAACAAACAACAAAAAAAGTGTGCTCATAGATTGCCCAGGGACATCCGTGGGCACCGTAAGGACTCCCAGTTGCCCCTTCGTAAAGACAATGGGAAAATGGGCAGAAATATCGGAATAAACGTTTTTGCAGCTCAGGAAATTAGCAAAT
Organism: Xerus rutilus; assembly: GCA_028644305.1. Classification (NCBI taxonomy): domain Eukaryota; kingdom Metazoa; phylum Chordata; class Mammalia; order Rodentia; family Sciuridae; genus Xerus; species Xerus rutilus. Next base: position 182,988,708 of record CM053399.1, read on the forward strand.
GGCTTGTAGCAACTCCTGGGATGTTTATTCAAAAAGAGTAGCTGAAGCCAGGTGCGGTGGTGCACGCCTGTAATCCCAGCAGCTCGGGAGGCTGAGGCAGGAGGATCTCGAGTTCAAAGCCAGCCTCAGCAATTTAGCAAGGTACTTAGCAACTCAGCGAGACCCTGTCTCTAAATAAATTATTAAAAAAGGCCTGGGGATGTGGCTCAGTGTTTAAGCATCCCTGGATTCAATCCCTGGTACCAAAAAAAAAAAAAAAACAAAGCAAAACCAAACCCAGCTGATCCTTGTTAAAAACAGCAAACTCGGTGATGTTCCAGTGTCCCCAGGCCTGTCTCACACTCCCTACAGAGATTTTAAGAGAACTGTGCTAGTGCCTCCCATTTGCCTTGCTTTAGAGCAGGAGGGTCTACAACAGCTTGCTTAAGACTCGTTCTGCCCTGGCATCTTGGGGGTGTGTGTGCAAGAGACAGAGAACCTGCCTGTGGTCCAGAGGTTTTTGTTTTCTTTTCTTTTCTTTCTTTCTTTCCTTTTTTTGTCCTAGAGGTTGAATTCAGGGATGTCCTGCCACTGAGCCACATCCCCAGCCCTTTTTTGCTGTTTGTTTAGAGACAGGGTCTCGCTGAGCTGCTTAGGGTCTTGCTAAATTGCTGAGGCTGGCTTTGAACTCCCAATTCTCCTGCCTCACCTTCCAAGTCTCTGGAATGATAAGGAGTTTTGAGAAAAAGGAAAAAAAGGGCTGGGGTTGTGGCGCAGTGGTAGCGTGCTCGCCTAGCATGCGTGAGGCACTGGGTTCGATCCTCAGCACCACATAAAAATAAAAAAAAAAATAAAGATATTGTCTGCCTACAACCAAAAAATAAATATTAAAAAAAAAAAGACAGGGGGTGTTTATCGCTTTGCTAGCAAGGAAGGGCAACAGGACTGTGTCACAGACGCTGCTATGCTAACTGCCAGGGGACAGAGGGCTTTTAAAAGGAGGATGTAAGGGCTGATTTCCAAGTAGCATTGTCAGTGGATCTAATTAATGTTTAACTTGTATCCTTGAAAGAGCTGTTGTTCCAGTCTGGAGCTCCAGGTCTGGAGTTTCTCTATTTTTGTGGACAGTGAGTGGAAGGGCAGATAACTGGACTTAGTACAGGGGAAGGGAAGGGGGCCAGAGGAAAGGAAAAAAGGTTGGTTTTAAAGTAAACTGCAAAGGTCCAGCAGCGTGAAAGGGGCTGTTGCTATAAGAAGTCTGAAATCAAGTTGCAGGCAGGGTCACCCTCCCCGCGGAGGTTCCGGGGGAGTTTTGTTTCCCCCCCAGTGGTAGGGCTCAAACCCCAGCCTAAAGTACACTAGGCAAGGTCTGGGGGGAATTTTGACTACTGATGGCGGCTGGCGATGTTTGGACTTCCTTGGCTTGTGGCTTCATCACCGTCTCTGCCTCAGTGGTGCCACGGCCTCCTTCTTTTCTGTGCATCTCTAGACAAGTGCCCTGCCATGAGCTACGCCCCCAGATTCTGTGTGTCCCTAATGAGGATGCATCATTGGATTTCGGGCCTACTCAGATAATCTAGGATGATCCCTTCATCTCAAAATCCTAAGTTAATTACCTCTGCAAAGGCCCTTTTTCCAAATAAGATCACACTCTTAGAGGTCAGGGATTTGACGAGGGCACAGCTTTTGGAGGTCACCATTCACCCCACTCTGAACCCTAACATAGAAACGGGTGACTCTGGGATCGATTATTTGGCTGGGTCGTGACTAAGAGCAATGAAAACACTGCCTGTTCAGGGGGTGGGGCAAGAGACAAAATGATGACTTAGATTTCCCTTCTGGTCATCTGGGAGGTTGAGCCCAAGGCCAGTCTGGAGAACCCAGAAATGGGAGGAAGGAGGAAGGAGGAGAAGGGGGAGGGGAAGGAGAAGATTAAGGGGCGTGATGGTTCAGCGACTGTGGCTCTGCTGTGGGGTTTTAAAAAATGGCTCAGGAAGGAGAATACAGCCTGAGATTCCTGAAGTTTAGTTTTAGGCATGAGGTGCTGTGGCCCGAGGTAGAGGCGTGGCCTCCCGGGGCAGAGCTCCTGTGGGCCACAAGGCTTCAGGGACCAAGGCACTTAGGATTCCCCAGTGCGCTGCCCTCGGTGTCCTCGTCAGGCTGGTGCTGGGCTGGAAAGCCCTGCTTCTCCAGCAAGAGCCAGGGCAGATCAAGTGTCCTCCTGGGCCTGCCTCTGGGCCGCCTAGCTTTCCTCTGCTTGGAAGGGGGCTGGGTCACCCTCTGCAGTCTGCTGCTGTCTTTGGGGGCATTTGTAATCCCTGCAGCCGCCAGGCATTTCCAGGATTCTGATGGCTAAACCTGCCCCCCCCACCCCCACCACGGCAGCATCTGAAATACACAGCCACCAGAATGTTCTCTCCCACAGATCGCTCACCTTTCCACCTTGGGGAGGTCGTAATGGTCTCTTGCCCAAAACTCAGCCCTCTGCCCACTGCTGCAACCAGCTGGGCAAAGGGCAGCCAGTCCCTGGAAGCTGGCAGGTGACTTCCCTGAGCCCTCTGGGCACCAACTGCCAAGAGGGAGGGATGGCACTGGACACTGGGGGTCCAGAAGGATTTGCCAGAAGGAAAGGCAGTCAGCGTGACTAGCAGGTGTCAGGCTCCTCCTGGACGTGGCTTGAAAGGGGTTCCTTGTCTGTCTCTGGCCATAGTGGTAGGAGGGGTTGGTACAGTGGGTTGCAGGTGTCTGGTGCCAATAGCTGTCAGCTATTGGGTGTCCAGCCCTGGAAACAGAAATGTTTTGGGTTTATGTGGTAGGATGACCAGGAGGACTTTTTTCTTTCTTTTCTTCTTCTGCTTTTTTGTACCAGGGATTGAACCCAGGGGTACTTATCCACTGAGGCACACCCCCAACCCTTTTTATTTTTTGTTTTGAGACAGGGTCTTGCTCAGTTGTGATCCTCCTGCCTCTGCCTCCCGAGTCATTGGGATTACGGGCATGTGATACTGCACCAGACCAGATCGAGATAACTTTGCATCTTGACCCTGGAGAGACAGGAAACAGAGGTCGGGGAAGGAGAAATGATAATGATGTGTTGCCTGGCAAGACTCAGTTAAAATGTCCCTCGGGCGGAGGTGCTGGCTCTTGGTGTTGGAGGACGTGCTTGCCACCATGGGGCCGACTTGTGCTGGGGCCCAGGCTTTGGAGTGTGAGTGGGAAGCCCCGAGGGTCACCTCAAGCTTGCACAGAGACTGTGATGGGCTGGAGGACTCATGCTAGCTGAGTCAGGCTTAGCCAAAGCTCCCTGGCGAAGAACAGTGGGAGCTGAGCAGAGTGCTAGGACCTGCCCAGCTGCCACTTCCCAACGTCCACCCTGTGGCAGGGCCCTGGGGTCCCATGGGCCTCCACTGATTTTCATGAGAAACAGCCTGCCTTCTGCCAGTCGACCCAGGGGGGCTTGGACAGCCAGGGAAGGGGAAGAAGAGAATGGAAACATTCTGGGGGGATGTCCCGGGCTTCCGAGGATCAAAGCAGGAAAGGCATGAAGTTTTTTCCTGGGAAACCCGCAGAACCAGGACTCCCTAAGTCCTCGGGTAGGGCATCATCTCGCCATGCAACTTCTGCCCTGGGCACACTGCCAGCCCTTTCTGCACAGGTGATGTTGAGGCTGGGCACAGACCACCCACCCAAGGGCCCAGAGAGCCTGGGGGAGCCCTCCTGTGGCCTTTTTCCCTCTGAAGGAGCCCTTGTCCTCCTAGGGTCAGCCCTAAGCACAGGTTAGAGATGCCAGACCTTGGAGGTTGCTCCTGAGGGGTTCCAAGGCCCAGGAGACCTCCACTACTGGCCTCTCCATCCTGAGAGGTCGCTACCACCTGGAAGGGGCCTGGGATAGGCGTTTTCTGCCTGAGCTGGCCCTGGGCCCAACAGAAGCTGCAACTGGAGCCTTACCTTCTCTTACCAGGTGGAGCCAAGAAAACTGCAGTGGCCCTGGTAGCTCCCTCCCTCAGCTCCCTCCTCTGGTGCCAGCCAGCCTGGTAGCCCTGTGTGGCTCATTCATTGATGTGTTGCATCAGGAAGAAGCTCAGGATATGTGGAGGGGAAGGCAGGAGTTGCAGGGGCTGGGCTCCACTCAGAAACAACATGGTGTTCTCTAGACCACCCCAGAAGCAAGCCACCAGGGCCACAGTCTCTGCTGTCCCTACAAATTTGACACCTCCTTCCTGACTCTCTGACAATCCTGAGCCAGCTCTATGTTGTCCCCAGTCTCCCCAGGGTAGGTGCTTAGGAAGCATTTTCTGGATGGATGGGATAGAGGGGATAGATGGATGGATGCATGGGTGGGTATAAGATAGACGGATAGATGCATGTGTGGATGGGTGGGTAGGTAAGTGCATGGGTAGAAGGGGGGTAGATGGATGGTTGGGTGGGTAAGTGGATAGATGGATAGATGAATGAGTGGGTGGACACATGGGTGGGTAGATGGATAGGCAGGTGGGTGAATGGATGGGCAGGTGGATAAATGAATGAGTGGAGGGTGGATGGGTGGGTAGATGGATGATGGATGGACACATGGAGAGTGGATGAATGGGTGAATGGATGGAGAGATGGGTGGGTAGACGGGTGGGTGGAGGGATGGATGGGTGGGTGAGTGGGTGAGTGGGCACTGTGCTAGGTGCTGGGAAGACAGGGAGGAGGTCATCTTACACCTAGATGGACATCACAGGGTCTCCAAGCAAGGTGTAAAGGGCACTTAGGGGGCTATGACCAAGCTGGATTTTGGGAGATACACGTTTCCCACTGCTCAGTTTAATTAATTTAAAAAATTGATATTCAATTCCATTTTTGGCAAACTTTTAAGTATATTTTAAACAATTTGGGCATGAGAATCTACTTTTTCAACTGTGAGGTTTATGCAACCTAAATATAGATCACATGCTTCTGATCTATAATTCAGGGTTCAGTTTAAAAGTAGTGTTAGTGTAAAATACAGAATACATTTTGAAGGCCCCAAAAAAGGGATGTAAAGTGTCTCTTCCCCAATTTTTTATTGTTTACACATTAAAATGAAAATAGTTGAATATTGGACTAAATAATATGTATTATTAGAGTTGCACTTAGGATGAATTAAGGAAGTTCCTACTGGTATCTGCTACCACCTGAGTGAAACACGGCGTTGTGTTGGGTGAGCACCACACACAGGCCACATGCTGACTCCATTGATGTGCAGTGCCTGGATGGCTCTTCCTGGTGGCGGAGTGTAGATCAGTGGTTGCCAGGGTGGGGTTGGGGCTGGCGTGGTGGTTCAGAGGTGCCGTGTCTTTTGGGAGTGGTGAAGATATTGCAGTGTTGGAGCACCTGCACGGTGGTCCATCAGGGAGGTGGCCCGGCAGGGGGGCGGGCACATCTCTTTGGCTTGCCCACTCACTGCCCTAGGAGGTGGCATGGTTAGAGGAGACCTGGAAGGGCCCGGGAGTGGGCACCTCCTGGCTGGGGTCAAGGGCAGCCCTGGGCAGAATGAGGGTCGGGTGAGGCTCAGGGCCCGGCTCTCCCCGGCTGTGTTCCCCATGCACGCCGCCTCCCTGCCAATCCAAGCCAGCACTTCCATCAGCCACAGGAGGCTCAGCCCAGCCGCCATGGACATGCTCAGCAGCAGCTGAATGGGGCTTGGTCCTCCTCCAGTCTGACCAGACCCTTGCCTTCACCTGCCTGGAGTTAGGTGCTGTAACCACAGGGCTCCTGTGGAAATTGGAGTCCCTCTGCTCTCTGCCATTGCACCTCATGCTGACCCAGTGAGTTTCGTCCGGGAGACCCATCTCTCTTCCCTACAGCCTGGGTCAAGGAACCCTGTGCACGCGGCCCTCTCAGAAGTGAGGAGAGGGCTCAGGCAGGCCCAAGCAATGGTACATGGCAGCAAGACCTCAGAGGCCACCGCTGAGGGTACACGGCGCGGATTGTGGCATTTGACTTAATTTTGAAAGGTGAAGCAACTAGCAGTAAAAAGTCTATATTTTGCCTTTTCAAATGAAATGTAAAAAATCTCGCACCCACCAATCCAGTCAGGCACACTCTGACTCCATGGTGGGCCAGATGGTCTTTTTCTACACCTATAATTTCCCGGGAAATTGTGACAGCTGAATTTGCATGATGTAGCTCCAAACGGAATTTGCAAAATGTGGTTTGGACCCGAGGAAAATTCCTTCCCCCAGTCATGGTGGGAAGAGTGAAAACACGCACTTCCTCTTCCGTGGCAACGCCGGGCTCAGTAAATATTTTCTAGATGGAGGATGAATGGAGGGACGACAGGTGGAGGGACGTGGGTTGGATGGGTGGATGGAGGGGTGGATGGAAGGATGGATAAATTCAGGGACAGGAGGATCAATGGAGGGATGGAGAGGGATGGGCAGAGGGAAGGGCAGAGAGATGTGGGGGAAGAGGTGGAAGGACACGGGAGGGGTGGGGGAGGGCTGGGTGCGGGGTGACCTAGGGTTAGACTCTGACTTCAGTAGAGCTCCTCTGAAGGACAAGCTTCTGTTGCTCTTGGGTCTTGGTTGTTGGATGAGGGGTCCCCTGGCTGTGCCGGTGTGTGGCTGGAAGCCTGGGCTAAGAAAGTGCCTGTCTCTGAGGAGCCCCGTATGGAAAGCACAGTCTGGATGAACAGGTGTGCGAGGAAAGCCCCCGAGCCCATGTGCTGCAGCGTGACCACCTGTGACACACAAAGGCAGAAGAACCTCCTGTGTTCCTGTTCAGAAGCTTGTCCTTGTGCTGCCCTCGGATAAGGACTGTGACTCAATGGAGGCGACTCTCTGCAGAAGTCCAGGGGCAGAGCTGGGCAGTGTGCACTTGGATTTCTCTTGCGCTACCTCCCTTGAAACCACATCATCGGCTAACACAAAAGCCAGTCTCCGCTGGAGGTCTTGGAGAAGATGGACTTCATGTTCAGACCTGAGTCCCAATCCTGGTTCTGCCAGCTGCAACCCTGTCCAGGCTACTCTCAGGGGAAGAGTCCTAGGCAGAGGGGAAGCAAGTGTAAATGTCCTCTGGTGGGAGCATGCGAAGCAGATGGGGTCAGGGAGGGAGGCCGTGCTGTGTGGGCTGGCCTGGGAAGGAGTTCCCCATGGAGGGTTCCCTTTTGGGTACAGCAGGGGCAGGGCCTCTCCTAGGTTTGACTGGATCTTCTCTGGCTCCTGGACTGACAGGTAGGTGTGATAGCAGGTGACTGCTGTTGAGGAACCTGGGGAGTGGGCGCCTGGGCCTTGGCAGTGGAGAGTCCAGGAGTGGCCAGGAGGTAGGGAACATGAGGAGGTGGTCACTGGGACTTGCTGATGGATTGATGTTGGAGAGAGTGACAGGCACCCAGGACAATGGTGCTATTGTGGTCCACTGAGAACACAGACATGTAACCCCTGGAGCACGTGTTTAGGGCTGACATGTGCTCCAGGGGGACTTAGGTCCCCTGGTTGGGCCTCCGCCTCCACGTCATCCCTCCTTGCTATAAGCAGGCTCCATCCTGAACTGTCAGCTCAAGCCTAGGTTCTTCCTGGAAGCCTTGCCCCCTGCTCCTACCTGTGCCCCTCCCTGCAACCTCTTCCATTCCCAGGCCTGCAGCCCTCCTTCACATTTAGGGAGCTCAGCTGCCTGGCTTGTTCACTGGCAGTTTGTGTAAGTGGCTCCTGGGGAGCCCATCTCAAAGGCGGGGTGGGGTGGGTGGGGGGAGGACTCTCACCCCCTGGACGCCCTGTGCCCCAGGCAATTCCGACTGGCTCCTTAGGCCTGGAGCAAACACTGGGAGTAGTTTCCATTCCTTCATTTACAAACATCCCCCCGCAGAGTCTCCTGTCCAGGTCAGGAACTGTGAACCAGGGGGGCCTTGTGATTGGCCCAGCAGCCAGGCCTGGTCTCCCGACTTGGCTGCTCTGGGCAGCCAGCTGTCTACTCTATCCTCAGCACCAGCAGGGGGCAGCAGATGAACATCTGCACTGCCCCGGGTGTGCCTCTGCCCCAGGCCTGGCTTAGTCTGGGTTAGTTCTCTGCCCAGGCAGGAAAGCTAAGAGCAGGAGGACAGAGGCCCCTTTCTTGCTGAGGAAGCTACCTGGGTACAGACATGCAGACCTGAATGGGGCAGTGCTAGCAGGGTGCCTAGGTGAGGGGCAGTGGGAGAAGCCTCTACTGCCCCCACACTGGGCCAGGCTTCTGGATAATTGATCCAGTTCATTCCTCAGGAGCAAGTGTAAGGGAGAGGATGGGGGTCCGGTCACTGTTGAAGGGCTGGGACCTTCCCCTGGAGGGCCCCTGCAGGCTCTCAGATCAGGCTGAAGCTCTGGTCTGGCTCTTGTCTTTGCAGCTCCTCAGGGAGAGGCTGGAGGGCTGCCTGCTCCCCAGTAGCTCACTGCCTTGGCTGAGGACAGCTAGACCCTCCTCCCTGGGAGTGGGGGCTTCTCTGTATCTGTTCACAAGGTACCCCCTGTTCACTCAGAAGCAGATGCCCAACAGGAGCTGCAGCTCACCTGTCATTTGACTTGGTGGGGGTTGGTTTCTTCCTGACCTCCCCATGGGGCAGACCCTCGCCTGACCATCATGCTTCCATCTCAGGTGGGAAGGGGCAAGTCTGACTCTGCAGAGGCCATTCACAGGACAGGACCTGATGGAGGCCCCTGGGCGCAAGGGACCCTCTCTGGACTTGCAGTGAGAAGGGGGACCATCCTGCTGTGACCCTGTCCAGTCCAGCTGAGGTTGGGCCACTGGGTGGTTGCCCAGCTAACACAGGCCAGGGTTCAGCTTGGTCACACGGCTGGTGAAACCATTCTCCAGGAAGGGTTCGCACTTGCCCGGAGCTCCCCAGCACATCAACAAGAACCCAGGGCTCTGGAAAGCTGAACCCCAGTCCACATAATTTCAGTCACAGAATATGCTGTTTAGTCCTTGAAGCTCCTTCCACTGTCACTGAAGCTCCTCCCACCGTCACTCGAGGCCAGCGGGGATAGAACATTGTTGTCCCGCCCAACCCCAGGGCTGCCTGCACCTTGGGTGCAGGTCTTCCTCAGCGGCTTCCTCATGACACATAGTCTGCCTTAGTTGGCCGCTCTGCCTGCTGGGAACAAGGGCTCGCCTTCGCGGCCGTCCTGTGGGCTCTGGCTAGGGCGGAGGACGGGAAGGCGGCTTGGGGATACCTGGGCCCATGTGATCCTAGCCTTGAATTATCCCGCCGAGGCAGCTCAACGTGCCAACCCAGCCGGTGCGCCCTCGTGGGTCTGTACTTTCCGAAAGGCCGTGCGAGGGCGCACCGCCTTCCTGGCCTCCACTGAGGTCCAGAAGCATATCGGGGGCGCAGGCGCTGCGACCTGGCCATCACTCCTCAGGCGAGGTCGCTCCAGCCGGGTGACGGGCTCCCCAAAGTCCGGGTGCCTCTTGGATAAAGTGCGGGTTTGGAGCCTGCGCCCAGCCCCCGCCCTCCGCAACTTTCGCCGCGGGCAGCGGGGCAGGAAGTGGGGGGGAGGGGCGGGGCTTGGGCGGCGGGGAGGCGCCGGGCGAGGGTGTCGGCCCCGCCCCCGGCCCCGCCCGGCCTGGCCGCGCCCCCCGCGTCCCCCGCGCCCCGGAGCCGGCGAGCCGTGGAGTCCGAGCGCCGGGCGCCGAGCGCGGAGCCGGCGGGCGGGGCGAACAAAGCGGCGGCGGCGCGGGCGGCCCAGGCGCGGGGCACGCGGAGCGAGGACCCGCGGGCCTTTGTCTCGGGCGGGGCAGGAGCGGCGGCCGCCGCGGGGCGCGCGGAGCGCAGAATGCGGCGCCTGGCGGGGCGGAGCGCGGAGCGCTGCGGCGGCTGGAGGCGCGGAACCCGGCCCGGGGCCAGAGCGGACTTGTGTGCGTGAAGGGGTCCCGCGCGCTGCCCGGCGCCCGCACGTGGACGGGGGCAGCGGGCCGCGAGGAGCCGAGGAGGAGGAGAAGGAAGAGGAGGGACGCGCGGCGCTGCGGGGACCCGGGGCCGCCTGCGCGAAGCCCCGCCCCGGCCGCCGAGCCCCGCGCGGGCGGGCGGGATGCTCCGCAGCCGCCGCACTTTGGCCCGAGCGCTGTCCTGAGCGAGCCGGCCCAGCGGCCGCCATGGAGCAGTGGCGGCAGTGCGGCCGCTGGCTGATCGACTGCAAGGTCCTGCCGCCTAACCACCGAGTGGTGTGGCCCTCGGCCGTGGTCTTCGACCTGGCGCAGGCGCTGCGCGACGGCGTGCTCCTGTGCCAGCTGCTGCACAACCTCTCCCCCGGCTCCATCGACCTCAAGGACATCAACTTCCGGCCGCAGATGTCCCAGGTGAGGGTCTGGACGCGGCGGGAGGGGCCCTCGCGCTCCAGTGACGCGCGCGGTGGAACGCTGAGGTCGCCGCTACGGGAGGCCGGGCACAGTGGCTGGGGCGCTGGGCTGGGGACTTCAGCGGGCGGCAGGAGGGCTGGTAAAGAGGGGGCGATCCCGGCCTTCGAGCCGGCCCCGAGCGGCGACTCCCGGAGGCGCGAAGTTGGCCAAAGTCCCCCAAGCCTGGGGCGCGTCTCCGCCGCCAGCGGGGTGCTGTTCCCCCGGTGCCGGGTTCTCGCTCTCCCTCCGGTCTGGAGGGAGACTCCAGGCCCGCGGGGCGCCCAGCACTGCCGCCCTGCTGGGGCCTGGGCACCCCGGCCCTGCGACTGCCCCTGCCGTCTCCGGGGAGGCTCCCGCACCGGGTGGCTGCACCGGGGTTGCGGTTTGGGCTTTGCGGTTTGGGCTGCGCGCTTGGGGCTGCGGCCGGTGGAGGGCGAGCGGGCGCTCGCGGTGCCTGCCCGGGGCGGCTGGGCGGGGGCCCTCGGCCAGACCCAGCGGGTGGGCCGGGCGCCGCCCCCTCGCCCGCCCCCGCCTCCTCCAGGACCCCGGTAAGGAGCGAGCCTCTGGGGCCCTCTAGGCGGCCGCCTTAGCCGAGCCGCGTCGCTCCCTCACCACCCCTGTAGGGCCCTCAAGTGTGGCCTTTGTCGCGGCGGAGGTACCCGTGTGGCCGCAGGGCTGGGCAGGAAAATGTCCGCTCTGATGGTCGGAGCAGCTTTTCTTGGCCCCTTGAAGGGAACTTGGCTGAGAGTTAAGCAGAATCAGGCTTTCGGCCCGCCTTCCTGGGGTCTCGGAACTCCCCCCCCCCAGTGTGCTTTGAAGGGATCCGGGGAGGCAAAGAGGACCATGTGGGTGGCCTGCGTCCAGCAGGACTGCCCAGAAGCGACCTGCCGGCTAGCCCGGCTGCCCCTGTCCCAGCCGGCTGGGCAACTCTGAGTGGACAGTGGCCATCTACCAGGGTACTTTTGGGGGAAATGCAGTTACTGGGAGGGAGGGGTGCAGTGAGTCACCAGTCCTAACATTCCAGCCGGCTGCGGCCACTGCCCTTTGGCAATGACTGCCTTTCTGAGAAGATGGGGCCCCTTTCCAGGGTGAATGACCAAGGAGGGGGAGGGGTGGGGGTCCAGCCTGCCCCCCAGTGATGCTGTCCTGGCACTGGGGCAGAGGGCCCAGAGAGAGAGCCCTCAGGGCCTCCCCAGCAGCCAGTGCCAGGCACTGCACCCTCTCGGTGACCATGTGCCCAAGGGGGGACCCCCAGGTGGCACCCCAAGTACTTTCATAGGTTCTGTTCTCTACTCTGCCTTCACCTCCTTGGGAGCTGGGGAGTACTTAGCCCATTTTATGGCTGGAGAAACTGAGGAAGGGTTGCTGCCCCCCAACAGCGGGGCCTTGACCCGGTGCCTGCCTCTGCCTGGCTGCCTGGCGGTCCATGCTGCTCTGTGTGTTAGTGCTGACAGGCAGGGAGGTTGAGGCGCAGTGGAGGCCCGGAGCTCAGCCTGGCCAGCAGTGCCTGGGTTCTCATTCCCAGCTGTAGTTTGGGCAAGATGGGAGGAGGAGGGGCAGTGATTGGCAGGCAGCAGGCTCAGCCCCTGTGTTGGAAGTTGAAGTCAGACTTCCTGGGGTCCCAGGAGTCATCAGCTGGGCCACACTATCGACACCAAAGGTCCTTTAGAGCCCCCTGCCTTTGCCCTGGTACAGTGGTGTTAAGAGGGGTCAGAGATGGGCTGGGACTGTAGCTCAGCGGTAGAGCGCTTGCCTCGCATGCGTGAGGCCCTGGGTTCGATCCTCAGCACCACGTACAAACCAATAAAATAAAGACATTGTGTCCATCTATTTAAAAAAAAAAAAAGAGGGGTCAGAGAATCAGATGAGTATGTGTCCGTGTGGCCGCGTGCTCTGGTTGAATCCTGGCACTGTCACTTTCCAGGTAGGTGACCACCTTCAGGACCTTGGTTTCCCTAATGAAGGGTCAGGGTAGCCACCTCCTAGCCTTGGGGCGAGGAGTTGCTGGGGAAAGCACAGAGCGTCCTTAACACTTGTTCCATAAATGCCAGCGGCGACAGGGCCAGCATCTGGACTCTGCGCTGCCCCTTGCAGCCCTGCCTGCCCTCCTGTCCTGCTTGTCTTCTCCTGGAGGATGGGGTGGTCACACTGGTCTGTGCATGTCTGTTGCTGCTCGGGGACACCTGCAGGTGCTCTGAACCTGCGTCCTGTTAGATTGGGGTTGGCCATACGGTCCTGTCTGTATATTCATGAGTAAAGAAACAGCCGTTTTTTAAAAAAAAACAAAACAAACCCTGGGCACCTGTGCCTGTGGAAAGGGATTTCACGCTCTCTGGGCCGCTCTGTGCTGTCTGGGAAACATCTCCTATAGGGGGGAACAGAAGGTGTCATCTCTGTCTACAGTGGTTGGATCACGAAAATGACAGCTGCCCTTTCTTACCCATGCTGCCCTGGGCCAGCAGGTTGCTGGAGGGTCGGCCACCCCAACTCAGGTGAAGCAGTTAGAGGTCAGAGAGTTTGAGTGACTTGCCCCAGGTCACCCAGATAGAAAGTGGCAGAACTAACGTGTGAAGTCAGGTCTCCCTCCCAGGACAGTTTAAATACACTGCCACTTCAAAGGGCTTTCCGACTGTCCTGCGTTGCTGACGTTCTGGTGGATGCACCTGGCCTCGTGGGCGGCTCCCGGTGTGTGTCTGTTTTCAGGGGCGGGTGGGGTAGCAGTGTGCCTGTGCTACACTGGGCATCTGGGTACTCCACCAGGGCATGAGCAGGGCCCCTCTGTGGGGCAAAGGCCTGCCGTGGTGTGCCAGGACCTGTCCAGCTCAAAGCCTTCTCTGTGGTTGTCTCCTGGAGTGCCACGTGGCTTCTGGGGGTGACATCCTGTTGTTAGAGGATCTGGAGTTCCCCTCTCTGAGTTCATCTCAGCTGGGTTACCGGCCCCAGAGGAGCTTGATAGCAGCGTGCATCTATTGAGCATGTGCTGTGTACAGAGCCGGTCTGGGAGATGGTCACAGAGAATCCCTGCCGCCCACTGGATTGTGCCCTCCTTGTGTGGGCAGGATGCTCTTTATTTTATCCAAAATGCCTGGAAGCCACCGTGGGTTTAATTAAACTAATTAGCTATGGCCACAATCTGCTGATCCTACGAGGGGCCAGCGCTGCAGCAGCAGCTGTGGCTGTGAGGTCCCGAGGGTGCTGGGTCAGCAGGCAGCCCTGCGTTTGCTCTGCAGAGGCCCCTTTGAAAGGCCACCCACCCAGCTCTGTCATGTCCACAGCACCATCGGGGGCACCTCCTCATCGAATATCGGTGGCTTGTCTGTCTGCAAGGACACAGCAGGGAGGCCTGGGCGTGGGCCTCAGGGCTGGTTCCTGCCCGCACTTCACTCTGCTCCTGGCCTCTCCCCGCACCATCCATTTTGTGTCCCCCCCTCGTAGTTTTTCAGTTGGTGGCCATCTCATGCTGTGTCACTGACCTTGCTTCCAGGGCTGGGGCAGTAGCTCAGTGACAGAGCGCTTGTCTGGCGCGTGTGAGGAACTGGGTTCGATCCTTAGCACCACGTAAAAATAAATACAGCAGAGGCCGTCTGTCCATCTATAACTACAAAAAAATGAAAAAGAAGACGAAGACCGTCCTTCCAGCCCAGTTCTTTGTGTGGGAGCTGGTTTGGGCCTGCCTCCTCCAGGAAGCCTCCTGATTTCTCTCCTGTTCGGCACGGCCAGCCTTGTTCTGGGTGCCCGTGTTCGTGGAGTGGGTCTCAAGCTTGTAGTTCCCTCGCTCTGTTTCATTCCAGGCACCTCTTCCTGCCTCCTCTCCTGACCTCAGGCTGCGGGTGCATTAAGAGCGTGAAGTGTGCTGCCGTCCACGTCCTCCAGGCCTGAGCTTGTCTAGGCACGGCCGTGTTCGTCTCTGGGTCCCGCAGAGCCTGGCCTCCCTTGCAGAGGGACGGGGTTTCGTCCCTGTGTTCCTTCATTTGGGGAATAAGTCCCAAGCCCCTGCCACACGAGGGTGGGAGGGCAGCAGGCCAGGCTGTCCCCGCTGCTGTGAAGTCCAGGATGAGATGCTCTGGACTGGCTGGACCCGCATGCAGTGCCCAGAGCATTAAGGAGTGCAGCCAGGGGCTGCCCTGTTGGGAGGTCAAGGTTCAAGACCCAGGTGTCTCCAGGAGCAGAGGGGAAGGCTGATTTCAAGGGAACGGGGAAGCCTTTTTTCTTTCAATTTTGAAAGTAGCTCAGATTTTTGGGAAGCTGTGAGTTTAGTACAAATAACTTTCTTGACCCGTTTGTGGGTGAGTTGGTGACTGGGTGGGTGCTCTGCGCCCTGAGCAGTTTGGTGTGTTTCCTACAAACACGGGCATCTCCATAACTGGGGCAGGCCGTCTGAATCCGGAAGCAGCAGCCATAGGTAATCCGTTTAAGTTCCCACCTGTCCTGGGGAATGCCCTTCACAGCCAGTGTGACCTGGGGGTCCTCAGCTGCACCCCCTCCCCCTGAGTCTCAGCCTGGGATGCCTTTCCTTGATTTCCATGACCTGGACTTGGGAAGGTCACAGCCTCCTTTCCTGGCAGCCTGTCCCCTCCTTTGGGCTGCCCAGGGCCTCTTCATGATCAGATTCGGGTGGCGGGCACAGATGCTGTGTCCTTCTCCTTGGGTCCCAGCAGGGGCACAGGTTTAGATTTGCCTCTCCACTGGGGATGTTGAGTTTAGTGACTTGATGAAGCGGGCTTGTCTGAGTTCCCCACTGTGGTCACGCTGTCCCTTGGTGGCTAATGCTTGTTAAAGGAGATACTTGAAGACAATGTGCTTACCCTGTCTCCTCTTCCCCCCACTCCCCTCGTTCTCCTCCTCACTTTGCCTGGTTTTGGATTGCTTCCTGCTTCACACCATGCATCTCGATCTGCTACTCTCATTATTCATGCTGGTGCTTGGTCGTCCCAGGGTGAGCGGAGGGACCTGCCCCGGGCTGGCTCCTGTCTATCTTTTGGCATGCTCCCAATCTGCCTTTGAGCGTCTGCTTTCAGGCACAGGATGTTCCAGGCCCGGCTTGTGTTTTCCTTTGTCCTGGCTCAGGATTCGGCTGCTTCTCTAGCGGGGCTGTTTCCTCCGTGGTGCAGTGGGGTGTTCAGGAGCCAAGCTGGAAGGCAGTGTGCTTAGTGCTGGGGTGCTCCTGCTAGTGCTCCCACCTGGGAATCGGTGACGTGTGTGCGTGTGTCTGTCTGCATACACAAGGGTGTCCACACACATAACATGCCTGTTTTCTAAGCATGTTGGTGCTGCTAGATAGAAACATACTGTGAGCTTGAAAAGGTAACAAACGTGAAACACTAATTTCAATAATATATTTCATTTAAACCTACGAATTCTCCACAGATTGTCCCTGAGAGGTGCAAATCAGATCTTTGGGGTGCACAGATCTTATTTTTTTTATGGGTAAAGCATAGATGTGTATCTCCATCGTGAGACCTGCGAACAGCACATTCCTGGTATTAAAATTTCCTGCAGGGGGGGTGATTAGGAAGGATGTCTGAGAAGGTTCCTTCGGGGGCAGTAATGCAAACAAGGTCAAGAAACTCCGATTTCTAAGCATTAACAATTCTACGTGGCAGGGCGGGCAGCGCAGTGGGGGCGATGGAGCAGGTCCCGAGGCCTGGGTTTGAGATCTGCAGGGGAGGCCCGGGAGCAGTGTCTGCGGGGCTGAGGGCAGGCGCAGCCTGGCATCGGCGCAAGCGAGTTCTTTGTGCGATGTATGTTGATTGAAAAAACCGGCTCGCCATGGGTGGGGGTGAAAGCGAGCAGAGAGCTGTGTGCGTGGAGAAGCCATTGTGAGCATCCCGTCCCCGCTGTGGGCCCGGAGTGTGGAGCCTCAGAGAACCAGGACGGCCACTCTCCAGCTGCATGCCGCCCTGGGTGGGCACCGTGAGAGAGCCTGCACTCGCTAGGGGCCTGACAAGGGTGTGTGTCCCCCACCCAGGCCTCAGTGGAGCCCTTTACTGCCATGAGGCTTAGGTGGCCGAGGGTGACCCCTTCCAGGAGGAAGTCCTCCCCAGCCTTTGGGAAGCACTGGTCCCGGGCTGGGCTGTCCACAGTGTGTTGCCTGCCTTTGGGGACGCTGGTGGGGAACATTCGTCCCCTGTCCACTCCTCCTGTCCTTGTGTCCAGGCCATGTCCGTGGGTTTTGGCTGCCTGTCTGTGAATGGACATCCAGCACAGAGGCAGTGCTGGCAGGTGGGTGGGCAGGTGCAGCGGGGGTCCTGGCTTTAGGCAGCTGCCGGGGCGCTGACCCCTCCCTCCTGACCGTGCTCAGACCCGCCTCTCCTGGGTCCCTGTCTCTCTCCAGGAGCAGGGCAGCCGGCAAGGAAACAGCAGGGCAGGAAACTGTGGAGAGCCAGACAGGAGCGGGCACAGGCTGGGTGGGCCGGGGATCCCTGTAGCGGCCCCTTGGCCCTGCCCGTGCGGCACGCTCAGCGAGGTGTGCGTGGAGAGCGGGTGCTGAGTGTCACGGACGTTTCTCGAGTCACACGGTTCCTTTGGCTTTCCCCCTCCAATTACTTAAGTGTGGAAGGCCCTTCCTTTGCTCGCAGGTTGTACAGGGCCAGGCGGTGGGCCCTACAGGCTCAGGCAGTGGTCCACGTGTGCACAGCCGGGCATCAGGCTGGGCAGCCGAGCCCTGGCCTGGGTCACTCGCGCCCCTGCAGCCTCCTGCACCCGCGTGCCAGGCCCCTCTGTGCTCAGGCCCGGAGCCTGGCTCTGAACCCTGTTTTGTCTCCCCCCACGTGAGGCCCCCCTGGCCCTGTGTTGGGTGCCGGCCTCTGTCTCCCAGGCACCTGGAGCTCCAGCTTCAGCGTGCCCTGCTGGTGGCCTGCCCTGTGGCTCCCTCCTCCAGCCACGCGCTCTCTGTTTCCCTTTGCTGGCCCCCGGCCCTCTGCCAGTGGCCCACCCTGGAAGTGCTCCTGCTCCTGGCCAGCTCGCGACCTTGGGGAGGGCTCCCCTTCCCCGGCTCTTCACCCAGGTTGCCTTGTCTCCTCGCGCTCTGGAAGCGCTGGCCTGGGCCTGCCGAGCAAGAGGAGCCGCACGCAGGCCGGGCCCAGCTGTGCTCCCGTCAGGCTGCTGCCAAGTGCTGCTTCTGACCTTGCCCCAGCAGCCAGGGCTGGGCTTGTCCTCAGCCACAGCCTCTGACCAGCAGGCTGACCCCAGGCAAGTCCTCTGGAACACTTAGCAGTGTGGCTGTGACTGGTCTCTTCAGCTTGGGTTCCTTACCCAGTGGCAGTGGCTGTCCCAAAGCCTATCAGGGTTTGGTGAGAAAGACATGCTTCTAGAAGGCCTGGTGGGGGCCCAGGATGCTGTGTCCTGCCCCAGACCTGGGGCTGGGCCTCAGTCAAGGCTGGCACACAGGGTCCTTGCTGGTCATGTGCCTCTCCCATGGCATCCAGGGCTGGGCCCAGTGGGCAGCTGTGGGAGTAGCTGGGAACCGCTGTCCTGTCTCCTCCCTGCCGGCTGTCCAGCTGCAGCACGCATGCCCCAGGTGGGCCACAGTGCCCTGACACTTAAGCCTAAAATGGCAGAGGGGAGCTATTAGCCATTCATCAGGGTCCCAGGTAAACAGTGCGTGCTGGCCACTTGGGGCACCTGCTGCCCGCTCTCTGCTGCTCTCTGGCAAGGGGCTTCCTGGCTGGGCAGGCGAGGAGGTGGGGCCCCAGGCAGGCTCCGTGTCCATGTGGCTCAGGGCTGTGCTGCCATGGGGTCCCTGGAGAAGGGTGCTGTGGAGGCTTCCTGGAGGAGGGGGCACTTGGGGTACAGGTGGAGACGGTCGTTCGGCCAAGAGACTCCCGCCCCCTGCCTCTCTAGACCATTGCTGCTGGGTGTTGTGTTGGGAGGTTTGTGTCTCAGCAGTGGCGGCCACCGGGGCTGGTTGTCTGGCCTGAGTGTGGCACTGGGCTGCATGGTGCACCTGTTCGCCTCACCCGGATGGTGTTGCCCTGGACTTGGAGGATGGCTTCATGGGATGCTCCAGGGATGGCAGCCGTGTCCCAAGGCCAGTGGGTAGTGGGGAGTGACTGTCTTCTGTGGAATTGGGCTGGGAAAACCTCCCTGGTCCAGTTTCTGACCACCTAGCCCTGTCCTTGGTAGGGACAGGGTTGTGCAGCTTGCAGTTCCTGGGTGGGGAGGGAGAGGTGGCAGTTGGTCAGGGCCGCATGGCCTGGGGGGCCAGGCCTTCTTGCCCTGCGGTGTGTCCTCTTGCCCTGGGGGCTCCCTGCACTCGCCTCCCTCTACCAGCAGACCAGGCCTTTGGCATCATTCTCGAGCTGGTGGGGAGTTTGAGGCACAGAGCCCTGTACCTGAGTCCAGAGAGGGGCAGGCAGGTCTGCCTCTCTCCTCCATGGCCTCCTGGCCTGTCCCCTTAGCTGCTGCCAGGTGGCTGGGAGGGGGCTCCCTCTGTCATTTCCTCATTCCCATTTGCGGAGCACCTGCTCTTGGGCACTGGGCCACAGGGAAGGGCGCCATCTGTCTGTCTGGCTTTCTGGAGGGGGAGGGGGAGGGAAAGGTAGATGGAGCCAGCCAGTTGTGCACGGTGTCAATCTAGCCGCCTGGGAGGCTGAGGCAGGAGGATCACAAGTTCAGGCCAGCCTGGCAATTTAGCAAGACCTTGTCTCAAAAAATTTTATTTTAAAAAGGGCTGGGGATGTGGCTCAGAGGCAGAGTACTCCTGGGTTCAATCCCTAGTTTTTTTAAAAAAAAAATCAGCTCAGGGCAGGAGGCTGTGGGCCTTTGTTTCCCGTAAGACTGGCAGACTGGCCTCCTGGCGGGAGGTGTCGGGTGCCTTCTCCTAGCTGCCCGCACCTGTGCTCTGAGAGTGCTTTTCAGCTCAGCAGTGGAGCCAGGCACCCTGCGGGGGGTGGGGAGGCTTCAGTGCAGTTGGCAGGTCCTGGGAGGGTCCTTGGCCTGGCTCCTGCCTGGCTGTCAGGATGGCTGTGGCCTTGCCTTTGGTCTCTGCAAAGGAAGTGTCCTGTGCTCGCTGGTCTGTCTTCCCGCTGTCAACATCCTCTGCTGAGTTCCAGTGGCTGTGCTGCATCCGCTCCTGCCCTGGGCCTTGGGACCTCAGTTGCCCACAGCTGACTGAGCCACGCTTGTGCAGACCCCTTGGGACCCCCAGTCCACCTGGGCCTGGCCTCCTGTGGTTAGGCAGGGGTGGCAACGGCAGGTCCCTGGTGGTGGAGGCACTGACCTTCTCACGCCCGGTTTCTGATCCTGCCTCCCTGCTTCCTGGCTGCTCTGAGTGGCATCTCCAGGCCCAGCCTCCTGGTCTGTGGAAGGGGCTTCTCAAGAGTCCCCCCATGGAGTCTGCTTGAGGACTGGTTGAAGGGAGCAGAGGGGCCCCACAGCTCCGAGCCCAGTGACTTGGCTGTGCAAGAGCAGCACACTGGAGCTGGGAATCCTCCCCTTCCACGCCTGCACCCAGCCCTGGGAGTGCCTCCTGGGCTCAGGGCTCCGGAGTCCAGCCCTGTGCTGGCCCTAGGTCAAGGCTGAGGACCTGGCTGGGCGGTGCCTGCGCTCCGGTGCTGTGATCTCGGTTTTCTGAAGCTGTGCAGTGTCCTGCAGCTGCTGGGCTGTCTTTGACTTCCGAATCCAAAATGTGAACAAGAACTACAAGCAGGCTATGGCGGAGGTGGAGACAGGCTGCGCCCAGGCTGCCCGTCCGGCTCCCCGAGCTGCCGGCTGCGGGTTTCACAAGCACAGGCGCTGCTAGGAATGTTTCTGTTTTGTGGGGTTCCCTCCTCTCTGTAGTTTGTACAAGGATTAAAACAATGACTTTGGCAGGCGCCCTCCCTGCCGCCCCGCAGCCCTAGCTGCTGCCACAGAGGCTCCTGCGGCTTCTGGCTGGCTTGGCTTTTCAGTTTTGGTTTCTAGGGCAGCACCTGGTGCCTTAACCTGGACCTTTCTGGGACTTGAAACCTGTCCCCAAGTCCCTGAGTCCCATGCCCCTTGCCATCTGCATTGGGCTGGAGAGGGGGGACTTTCTTCTGCTGTCAGAGGGCTTCTCAAAGCCACGTTGCCACCTTAAGGGTCACCTTCTGCCCCATTGGTCCTTCCTGCTTGAGCTCGGGCGGCTCAGGAGGAGTGAGCCCTGTGATGGATGGCGGGTCTGGTGGAAGGGGAGCTGGGACCAGGCCAGGACCAGTCCCTGTGTGCAGTGGGCCTCTGCCCGCTTCCCTCCAGAGCCAGGTGCCTTCCCCTCTTCTGCACGTGACCATTTTCCAGTGCCACTCATTGGTCACACTGTTCAGGACAGGGTGCAGCCAGGAGCAGGTGGTGTGGCCCCAGGCCTCTTGGGCAGCTGAGGCGAGGCGGCTAGGGCCTGGGCGGAGCGCGGCCGGGACTTGGCCACAGCCTGTGGATTTGGGTGGCCTTGCTTTCCGTGGTGCCTGCTCCCAGGGGTCTGAGGCCCACATATTTTTTTTACTCCTTCTTGTTCCCAGGGGGCACTTTTGGGGTTCTGGAGGAGACAGTGGTCATGTGGAATGTTGGGCCCCATCTTTAAACTGCAGAAGAGGGTGACTAGCCAGGGCCATTGCCACGTGTCTCTGCTGTGGGGCAGCTTGGCAGGTTGAGGCTGGTGACGTGTGTGTCCCGGGCCTGCTGGGGGGACAGGCTGTGGTCCCTGGAGCTCATGACGGCTGCGTCCCAAGATTCCTTCACTTGCTCCCCCTATGCTTGGTCCCCGCACTGGGCCATCGTCCCCTCTCTCTGTCCCCAGTTACCTGGTTGAAAGATAAGCCTCTTTCAGACGCGAGCTGCTTTCGTCCCTAGATGATGGGTTGTGTCTAAACTGACCCTGAGCACCTGCTGACCAGTCAGTCTCTGGTCTACCTGAGGTACCTCAGTTTTGTTTTTATTCCAGAGCTCAAAGAAAGCCGGCCCAGCGGTGGCAGCAGGCAAGACCCACCTGGAGATGGTGTGGGCTGGGCTCCTTGGTTCCCCAGCCTCGAGTGGCTGCCCCGTCACTCCCCAGGCCTCTGTTCCCAGCGTGGGAGGTCAGACTCCCCTCCCTCATGGGCTGCAGACCTCATGTGGTGTGCTCAGGACTCCCAGTGTGGCTGGTGACTGCTGTGTGCCTCAGGCTTGGCCTTCAATGTGGGCTCTGTCCACAGCAGTGGCCAGGCTGGTGTGAGGCCCGTGGGCCAGGTGGGTGTGGACCTTTGGAAAGCCCTGACTCGAGAGGTGGGCTTCTGAAGGCTGGGCTGGATGGAGAGAGCGCGTCTCTTCTTGAGGTTCAGGAGCAGCGCCTCGTGTGCCCGGCCAGGCGCGCAGTGCAGGGGGGTCCTTATTGGAGATGCTGGGAGGGAGCCCAGCGCCTCGTACACACGGGCGAGAGCCACTCCTCAGCTGCAGCCCTCTGCACCCCAGCCTGTGGTGAATCTTTTGGCCAGTGGGAGAGAAGAGGGGGGAGGCCATCATTTCCGAGACCAGCTCGGAGTCCACCATGAGTGTTTGCCCTGGGGCCACCACCCAGCCTCTCCAAGCCTCGGCTTGCCTGTGACACGCAGGCACCCCCTCTGTCCTCAGATGGCACGTGTCCCGAACGATGTGTGGTGTGTGTGCTGCCCTGTGCAGGAGCCAGCGACACACAGATATCGCCACTGCTATGGCCGCTGTTGTCCTTGTGCCCTGGTCATTTCTCCTGCGTCTGCTCCCAGAACAGAATGTCACTGCATGTCAAGCAGGTGTGCAGGGGAGGTGGTTATCTGTCTGGGCGGGGCAGCAGGGTTGCTGCGGGCAGCTGCTCTGTCCGCCTCTGGCCACATCTGCAACATCATCAGAGGCTCGGACCTGTACCCTGTGCCTGTCCTGGCATCTCTGCCCACTTCCTGGAGTGGGAATGCCGTGTTTCCCCAGGGGCCAGCGAGGACACATTTCCATCTTTGGGCACCTTGGTCCTGGTGGTGGAACGTGGGGTCCTCTGCCTGGTCAGTTTGTCCGTTCAGCAGGTGTTTGCTGAGCCCTGCTCTTTGCTGGCTTCTGCTCTGGGTCCAGGAGGACGTTGTCAGGCACTAACCAGGAGTGCAGGAAGAGGCTGTGCAGGGCCACCTGTGTCTCTTTGGTGGGTGGGCCAGGGCAGGGGGCTTCCTGGAGGAAGCGGCCTTTGCTGAGCCTGGAGTGATGGGGAGGGGGCTGGGTGAGGGGCTCAAGGGTGCAGCGGCGGCACCCCAGCCCCAGCTCCTGGCATGTTCTCCTGTGGCCTCGAGGCCTGCCGGTGCCTCTCATTGTCCTCTGTAACTGCCCTGTGGTCCCTTTGCCTGGCTGCTCCTCTGCAGTTGGCTGAGCGGAGATTGGATGGCCACCTGGGGTCGCAGCCTTGTCTGGCCCTTCAGGGACACGCAGCTGTGCTTCTTACTGATGGGAGGCTTTGACAGGTGGGCCAGAGGCCAGCCAGCTGCATCCTGGCCACGTTCCTGGGTGAAGTGGGGGACCTGCTCCTGTGCCCCGCCCCTGGCACTGGAGAGGGGTCAGGTTTCCACCGAGCGCATCTGCCCTGTTGGTGGCAGTGGGCACCCTGGCATGTGCCCTGCTGCTCTGGGTTCCCTGCCTGTCTGTGCGATGGGGCTGGGGTGACTCTCGGGACAGCAGTCCTCCAGGATGGCCTGCTCCAGGGTCGCGACCGAGTGCAGCTGGTGTGGGCTGCGTGGGTGGCGGGACACCTGTCAGTCTTCTGTGGGGTGTGGGAAGGGCACGTGTGTCCATGGACCTGAAGCCATTCTTCACTGCTTTGAGACTGTGTCCAGGTCTCCCGTGCCACCTGGTTCCCCTGTATCTGCTTGTGTCCACCCTGTGATCTGCCCTGTGGCCATCCTCCTGTCCACTCTGTGGTCTATCCTGTGGCCTTTCTCCTGTCCACCTGTGGTCTACCCTGTAACCTTCCTCCTGTCCACCCTGTGGTCTGCCCTGTGGTCTTCCTCCTGTCCACCCTGTGATCTACCCTGTGGCTGTCCTCCTGGCTTTCCTCTTGTCCACCCTGTGGTCTGCCCTATGGCCTTCCTCCTGCCCATCCTGTGGCCTTCCTCCTGTCCACCCTGTGGTCCGCCCTGTGGCCTTCCTCCTGTCCACCCTGTGGTCTGTCCTGTGGCCTTCCTCCTGTCTACTCTGTGGTCCGCCCTGTGACCTTCCTCCTGTCTTCCCTGTGGTCCGCCCTGTGGCCTTCCTCCTG
>CM053399.1:183012716-183067795 GCA_028644305.1 Xerus rutilus
GCCCTGTGGCCTTCCTCCTGTCCACCCTGTGGTCTGCCTTGTGGCCTTCCTCCTGCCCTCCTTGTGGCGGATCCTTGAGCCCTTTCTTGCACTGCTTGCCACTGCTGATTCAGGCTGGGCACTTGGGTCAGGGCTGCCTGGGACCCATAGCCTCCCCTCTGTGCAGGAGTGAGTCAGCTGGGAAACAGCTTCCAGACTCTGCAGCCCTCCCTCGGCCTGGCACCTTGCAGGTGGCAGGGGAGCCCTCACCGAGGTGTCAGCAGGAGCACAGGGCCACCCTCTCCCCACCTCCTTCCGGGAGCCAGGGCCTGGTTGAGCAAGGCCACGCGTGAGATGGGCCCGGCGGGCACAGCAGGCCGCGGTGGCTTGCTTCAGGTTTGGGTCTGGGTGCCCTCGGCTGTAAACTGGGTCCTCCGGGGAGGGAGGGAGGAAGGCTGGAGCTGCGGGCGGGCGTCTAGATGTGTGTGTCATTACTCTGGGGGCAGCCGCCCCACCCTGCCCTGCCCTGGCGGGACTCCTCCGTCTGTCTGTCTGGGTCTGTCTGGGTCTTGCTTGGTGCTCTGGTTGACAAGTCTGTGTTCAGCTGCTCTGTGGGCGGGGCATGTTCCCAGGCCCAGCTGGCAGGAGCCAGCGCCCTTCAGCTGCGGTCATCTCCGGGCACCAGCAAGTACAGCCAGGGTCTGCTTTTAATAATGATGTGGCTTTTCTTTGGGAGAATCTCAGTTTTTCTACATTAGCTAATGGCGTGGTGTTCCTGCCCCCCAGCATTTCAGGGGGATGTTAGTGTGGAGGTTTCCCAGGAAGGTCCGGTGGAGAGAGCTGCGCTTGATCCTTTAGTTGGCAGGTGCTGAGGGTCTGGGAGTGAGCGGCCGAGCCCATCAGTCTGGGCTGTGAGTGTCCCTTTGCAGTGGGGTGTGTGCATGTGTGTGAATGTATGTGTGTGCACACCTGTGTGCGTGCGTGTGAGCACGCCTGCGTGCATGTGTGTGAATGTGTACATGCTGTGTGAATGTATGCATGCATGGGTGCACGTGCATACGCCTGTACACGTGTGCACGTGCGCGTGTGCATGTGTGTGCACGCACTCGTGGACCTCTGGCTGATCCACGTAGCTTGACTTCTGGCAGTGCCGTTTCTGGGTTGAGGGTGTGTGTGCACGTGTGTGTGGATGAGTCAGAGTGGACCCTGGGTCAGGAGACGAGGCCCCCTTGCCTCCACACCACACCTGAAGCTCCACCTGGTGCCCGTCTGCATCTCGCGGCATCCTGCTCCTGGGTGTTTTGGGACTTGCATCTACTCGCAGGCTCTGCCTGCCCTGTTGGACATGGTTGGAGGAGGAGCAGCGTCTTTGTGGGGAAAGGACTGGCCACCTCCCCACTGAGAGGGCACAGGTGGAGGCCAGGGAGGGGAGGTTTGACAGCTGGGGACCATGACTGGCTGAGCCCACATCCTGGACCAGCCCCGGTCCCCGTCCTGCCCCACTCCCTCCCACCTGGGCCTGACCCCGCATGTTGGCGGGCCCTATGTGAGTGTGGCTGTCCTGGTTAGTGTGGGAAGTGGCCAGTAGGCAGGAAGCCAGCATGTCATGGCCACATCTCACCTGGTTGGTGTAGGGTGCCAGCGCTCAGCCCCCCCTGCTCTGTCATCTGGTGGCCGTGAGGTGATGGGCTGCACCTGGGCTCAGTGTAGTGGGCGGGCAGGCAGTGGGTCCTGCCAGGACAGTTCCTCATGCTTCATGGGCTCAGCCAAGAGTCCCCAGCCCTCCCTCACCTGCTGCACTGCCTGCTCTGGGCTGCTCCCAGGGCTGGCTCTGCGGTGCCCCATGGTCATGGCTGCTCCGAGGGGCTCCCTGGCAGACCCGGCCCTGCACAGGCTGTTGCTCCTCTCGACAGCACCCAGGAGTAGTTATAATCGTTCCCTTTAAAAGCTCTGGAAACGGAGGCCCAGCCCACGAAGAGCCCACCTGCGTACAGCAGGAGGGTGGGACTGGAGCCCTTGCCCAGCATGGCGTCCTCTCCCCAGGCCCCGGGGTGCTAGGGTTTGTGTCCGTCTGAACACTGCCATCCATAACTCATGTGCTGGCAGCCTTTCTTTTTTTCTTTACTCATGTGTGTAATAAATTTTTTTTTTTCAAAAAAGGGAAGATAGACTGTCTACCCGCCACTCCTTCCTCATGCAAATAAACCTTGGGAGACATTGGCCTGTCATATCTTTGGGTGTATCTTGTGGCAATTTAGCTGCTTAAACGAAACATCTGTTAGTCAGTGAGGCCTGGGGAGAGCGAGCGGCTGTCGATTGGGCAGAGAGCAGGGGCGGTGTGTATTTGCTGTCCTGAGGAGTGGCTTTGTGGGCCTCTGGCACCAGGGCCCAGGGTGCAGGGACAGGATGCATTTGCACCCGGCCCCCTTGGGTCCCCGGGGATAGCCTGCTTCCTTGTTTGTGCCTGGGCCAGAGCAGGGGTGGGTCCCCAGGTGTGGGGCACTCGGGTGGGCTGCGGCTGGGGCTCAGGGAAGGAAGGAGTGCTCCCTGTTGCTGCCGCCCACCTGTGTTAAAGGGACCCTCAAACCCGGGCGGCTCCAGTGGAGTTCCCAACCTCAGGAAAGGAGTGGTGCTCTGGCCCCATGTGGACTTGGCCAGTGGCGGGGGAGGGGTGGGTGCCGTGGGTCAGGTGTGGTCCAAGGCTGTGGCCCCTGGTGTCATGAGCTGGGCTGGTTCCTGGGTTCTTGTCCTGTGCTTTGGAAACGGCCTCTGCATTCGAGTTGCATTTTGGGGCTTGGCCAGCTGTGGTTTCCATCAAGTGCCTCACCGTGTGGCATGGTGGGCATGAGTGGGCTCTTGGTGGATCAGCGTGCTGGGCCCAGGGCTGCAGGAGCAGTGGGCACTGCGCCAGGGCCTCAGGCTGCCCTGCCTGCCTGGGGGGGATGGGAGCCCCGAGTGTGGAGTTCTCGGCTGGCCGACAGCTCTGCCTTGAGCTGCAGTTTGTCCAGAAGGTCCGAAGGCAGGTCAGACCTTCATCTCCCGCAGGGCCTTAGCCTGGGCTCTGGGGAAGGCGAGGGGATCTGTCTCAGGTGACAAGGTGGCCTTTGCAGATGCCCAGCCCAGCAGCGTCAATCCCCCAAGCAGTGGTGTCTGTTGTTCTCCAGGGGCTTCGCCTGTGGACAGAGTGGTTTTTCTTAAAAAGGGTGCTGCCTCCCATTGATTTTTGGGGCCTCCTTTATTGTTATTGATCTGGTAAAGCTTTAATCAGGAAACAGCCTCGCAGTGGCTTGTGGAGACCAGGCTGCTGTCCTGTCCGCTGCTCACTCAGATCGGGGCATTCGTGGATTCTTGGGCAGCCATGCTAGTCCTGTGCCCTCGTGGTTTGGCCCTGGCCACTGTCCTGCCCTGTGAACCCAGGAGCTAGCCCAGGCTGAGGGGTGCAGGTGTCATCGTGGACACTTGGGGGAGTGCAGAGTGAGGTGGCCCGCTCTGCAGCTGCCTGTCCTCTGCGGCTGACACCCCGGGCTCTAGGCACAATGGTCTGTGGCAGTAGGTGGCACAGACACCAGAGCAGAGGGGATAGGGGGCGGCTGGTCCTGGGTGGTGCAGATGCTGCCCTCTGGAGGGTGGTCTTAGTCTGTCTAGGCCCCCGGCCCCCCAAGGACAGTGGGACTGGCCCTGTGTGTCCTGTGGGTGCCCCTCCTCCCCTTCAGGTCTGGGGGGGCTACAGAGCTTCCAGAGCCACCTTTTTGAGGCTTTGGACTTGTGGGGGGGTTTATGGCCTTTAAAAATATCTCTTTAATAAAACACATGCCCAGTGGTGCGCCTGCACGTGTTCGTGAGCTCCCGCGTCCACATGAGCTTGCGGAAGCTCGCTGGTGCCCATGCCCCGGTTCCATTGGCAGGGCTGGGCGGTGCTGCTCAGCCAGGAGCCTGCTGCTCCCCATTTCCACGCCCTGCCCCTCCATCCTTCCCTGCACCTTATTGCACTGTTTCTGAGATAACATAACATTCATGTTCTGCCAGCTCTGGAATCAGGTGGGTCTCGGAGCCGTGGGGCACTGTGTTACACGGGCAGCGTTTCCCGTGACGTGTGACACCGCATCCTGCCTTACCACTCACGCTCCGAGTGTGACGCCACGGGGCACTTGCACTCTTGTTTTTAACGGCTGCCTGGTACCTCTGGGTTCCAAAGATGACATAGGTCAGGCCACTCAGGGCCACCTGTGGGATGGCTGCATCCTGCTGGCTGATCCTGGGTGTGGCTGTCAGCTTCAAGGCCCCCTGGAGACGGGGCCACTGGTGGCTGACATACCCGTAGCCTGGGCTGTTGAGGGTCGGGCTGTGCCACCTGTCCACCCCAGGCAGCCCCTGTCCTCCTGCTCACTGGTCCTCCCTCTCTCTGTCCCTTAAGTCTGGCTGGAGGCATTTCCTGGGTCACCCTGGCAGCTGACCGTGGAGGGCTTGGGTCCTTGCTGGGCTGCTGATTCTTGTTGGAGAACTCTTCACAGAACTTTCCAGGCTCCCTCTTCCTGCCTGCCGTGTCCTGACCAGGCAAACACATAGGTGCAGCTCTAGCCTCAAGTCCCCTACCCCATACCCTGGTCACCTCCTTTCCATTACAGCAAGGATCGCTGCTTCGAGACAGGAGTACGGTGGGCCTTGAAGTCTTTATTGCTAGAGATAAGCAGTCCAGAAATGAAGGTGACCGCCGGTGAAGCTGCAGCTGTCGGCCTGGATGGACGAGGAGGGCAGACCTCCTCACAAGGCTGAGGTCTGCAAAATGTTCTCTGGAAGCATCACAGGCCGCCAGAGCCCTGTGGAGAGGGAGGTCCAGGGGTGCAGGGAGCCAAGCCTGCCGGGCGCCTGTGGGGCAGGTAAGGTGCCCCTAGCCAGGTACACAGGAAGCGGGAACAAGCTGCAATAAGCCAGGAGCTCTGCCCACTGGCAAGGGACAGCTGGCTCCGGGGCTCCTGGCAAACCCAGCCTGTCTGCAGCCCCCAGAAGACCACTGCACCGCCACCCGGCTCACTGCCCCAGCTCTGCAGTGCGGGGTCTGGTGGTCCAGACAGTTGGAGGGGGCACAGGCCAGGCGCCTGGGGATGGATGGGCCATCCCTGGAGCCCAGGGCACTGTGGAGGGCTGAGCCCGCACCCTCAGCTCCCTGTGCCCCTGCGGACAGGCCCTGGGTGGCACTTCCTTCATCCTTCTCTGCCCAGTGGTGCATCTGGAGGCCCTGCACCCGGGTGCTCGAGAGGGTCACACAGGGGAGCTGGAGCTCAGAGTTGGGGTGGCCCCCCCAGTCCCTCCTCCCCAGGATGCCATCCAGTGGGAACAGATAGTGTGTCTCCAGGGCTGAGGCGGTAGGGACCGTGCTGAGATGCAGGCATGGACCCTCTTAGGGTGGGGAGTCTGGGTGGAGGGCCTCTGGGTGGGTCTCACGGTGGGTGGGCTTCCCCTTTCTCAGTCTAGGTCTGGGTGGGTGCAGGGGCACCTCGTGGCCCTGGGAGTGGCTCTGAACACTCAGCTCTTCCTGGGTCCTGGGTGCACTGACTGCTGTGTGCTGTACCTGGGGTGGGGGAGCTCAGCACTTGCTCCCCACAGCCCTGCCAAGGTCCTGTCCCACAACCCTGCCGACGTCCAGTCCCGCAGTCCTGCCGAAGTCCAGTCCAGCCCTGCCGAGGTCCTGTCCTTATTTCTCTTTGCTGCTGGCTCAGGAGCTTTCCCTCTAAGCCTGTGTGGGGCTGGGAATGGGAGACAAGCCCGACCGTGTCCCCAGTGATCTGTGGGAGCCAATGGTCAGCCAGCCTGCCTGTACCCTCAGCTGGTCACCCAGGTCTTGCCTTCTCCCCAGCCAGGCTTTGGGCTCCATGTGAGGAAGGTGGGGGCCTGGCTGCTCCAGCCTGAGTGGGCACAGGGAAGGTACAGAAGAGGCTTCCTTGGACCTGAGGTCCCCAGATGCCCCTGGGTGGGGAGCACTCTGCCCTGCAGAGGCTGGTGTTTTGGGGTGGACAAAACCTGACTTCCGTGTCCCTGGCTGAGAGGCCCAGAGGCTAGCTGTGAGCACCACAGCATCCATCCTGCTGCCCGGGGCTCCTTGGCCACCATGGACCCTTGTCCCTGCTGGCCAGTTCCAGAGGCAGTAGGTGCCCTTCTTCCTGTGGGGCTTTCTGGGGAGCTCTAGCTGCCCTGGGACCCCGTCTCTGGATCAGGACCCCTTTGTTCCTCAGAGGGAGCCACAGAGTCTTGCTCTGGGGTTGGCGCAACGTCGTCGGGTGTGAACCTCCCTGCTCCCAGGCATCTCCACCCAGTCCCTGCTGGCAGGCTTGTGAGCCGCCTCCCGGGGAGGGGGGCAGGCTCCCCAGTGCCTCCTCCAGAGGAGTGCCTGACTTCTCGGCTTGGGAAGTCATGGACAGTGCCTGCTGTTTCCAGGGCTTGGGATGAACCCAGGCCTCCTCCCGCCAGGCCAGCTCTGCCTCTGAGCCACACCCCAGCCCTGCAGGGCCTGCTGGGTGGAGCCAGGCCTTGGGGGAGGAGCTTGGTGGGGCCTGTTGGCAGCACCTCCTCTGCATGGGTCCTCTGTGGGGGTCCTGGAGGCGCACAGGGTGGTTCCTCAGGGTGGGGCTCCAGTGGGGTTTTACGCACCACCTGAGTGGCTCCCCCAGACACCAGGGAGAGGGCGGCTGGTGGTGAGGTAAAGCGCTCAGTCTTGCAGTTTGAGATGTAGATGGCAAAGTGCCTGCCTGCCTGTAGATGAGGATGTTCTGGGCTTGGCGGGCTTGGTGGGCTTGGCGGGCTTGGCGTGGGCCTGGAGGGCTGGCCTGTTGCCTCTGTGCACCGGGCAGTGCCTGGGAGCTCACAGTCTCAGGGCCCACAGGGGTTTGGTGTCATGGATGTGAACTGTGGACCCCGCCCTGGCTCCTGGGCTGGGGGCATTGGTGTTTCTCGGCCTCCCTGTCTTGCAGCCAGTGGCTACAGTCCAGGTGGCTTACACAACCAGATGTGTTCTGTCCCAGTTCTGGAGACCAGGAGTCCAAAGCTCAGGTGTGGGCAGGGCTGTGCCCCTGCACAGGCTCCAGGGAGGGAGCACAAGCACCTGCTGCTCCTGAAGCTCCAGGTGCTTGTGGTCACATCTCTCCAGCCTCTGCCTCCACGTCAGTGGCCTCTCGCTGTGTCCTTCTCGTCTGTCCCTTAGGACGACCTGGGTCACTGGGTCCATTTCCGCCTAACCTGCAATGACCTCGTCTTGAGATCCTGACCGCAGTTACAAAGACCCTTTCCCAAGTGGGGTCCAGGGGCTGACGTGGATGGTGTCCTTTTGGGTGGGGGTGGGGGTGCCGTCAACCCTCCATGGCTTCCTCCCTCTTGTCCGTACGTTCTCTGGGAGCCTGGAGCTTCCGAGCTGTGGCTCGGGCTGTGGGCTTCGCGGCCCGCCTTGGAGCTCTTGGGGTTGGAGAAGGGAGGGTTGAGGAGAAAGCAGTGGGTGTGGAGGGGCAGCGAGAGGAGCAGCCCGGGTCCCTGGGGGCGAGGGCACAGCCCTGGAGGTGGAGGTGGAGGGCCGGCCGGGGTGCTGGGGTGGATTCACACCCCCATCCAGCCTGGTTCGTGGGGCCTGTCCTCGGGCCTGGCTGTGCGTCCCTCCTGGTGGCTGCAGCTGGCCGCTGTGCTCTGTCTCAGCCGAGTCGCTCTGCTGCCCTCTCACTTCCCTCGGCCGCCTGCCCTCCAACTGAAAATAACTTCTGGGGCCGGCAGGGCTGGGTGGGGCGCACTTCGCAGGCCCAGCCCTGGAGCCTGGAGTGGCAGCTGCCTCCCATGGTGGTGGCTCGTGCTTTTCTTCTTGGTGCTTGGCACAAAGTAGGACTTGGCACAAGTCTGATGAATGAAGGGATCTAGGACGCATGCGGGACTGAGGGTGGGGATGGGCTTGTGCTCTGAGACTGCGTTGGCTCTGCCATTCCCGCTGGTGGAGCCAGAGGCCCCCGGAGAGTCATGTAGCGTGGCAGGGAAGGGTGTCTTGGCTGAGGGTGCCCAGCCAAGGCCCCTCCACACTGGGCTGATGTTTGTCGTTCAGGGGAACACAGGCTCTTTCCTTCCTTGCTTTGGCCACAGGGGTGACATCCCCAGGGCCCTGGAAGGCGTCAGGTCTCCTGCCCCCTGTCCCCATCCCTCAACCGGGAACCACACACCCAGAGCACCTGCAACAGAGGTGAGACCTATGCAAGCTGGAACCAGCCCAGGGGTCCGTCAGTGGATGAAGGATAATGAAAGTGTGGTGTGTGTACACACTGGAGCATCGCTCAGCCGTAAAGAAGAATGAAATTTGCAGGAAAATGGATGGAACCAGAGACCATGATGTTAAGGGACATAAACTCAGAAGGTCAAGAGTTGTATGTTTTCACTCATGTGGAAGATAGGAAGATGGGGTGAATCTCATGGAAATCAAAGGGATGTCCCTGGGGGAGAGGGTCCAAGGGGTGGGAGATGGGGAGGTAGGGCAAGTGCTGGATGAGGTGGGCCAAAGTGTGCTGTGGCATTGAGGGTCAGGAGATGCCATCAGACACTGGAGACGCACCAGTACAAGAGCAGGGGGAAAGGAGGGGCCTTTGGCCCCCGTTGTGGGAAGTGCTTTGAAGGAAAGCCCCTGAGGCACAGCCAGGCCTGTGGGCACAGCCGTCCACTCTGCACAGGGGAGAGGCACAGAAGCCGTGGGAACGGCCAGGATGCCTAGCAGGCAGGGAAACGCTTGGCCCAGGCCAGGGGTCTTCCTTGGCCTTGGGATGGGCTGGGGACATTCAAGTCAGTGAGGAGGTGCCAGCACCCAGGGACTCCTGTCACTCCCGTGTGTCATTCCCAACCATCCCTTTGGGAAAAGAGCGCTCAAGCAACTGGACAGAGCAAAGGCCCTGTGGCTAGTGGCAATGTAGGGTGGGGGTCTTCGCAGGTTCATGAGAGTCCACTTCCCTCCCCTTATTTTTATACTGGAGGAAAAACCCAAACTGACGTTTTATCCCAAGGAGCCGTGCCCAGGCCCTTTCCTTCCCTGCCCACACGAGGCAGGACCTGCTGTAGGCCAGTGTAGGGGATGCTCTCCAGTGCTGGACTGGACCTTGGAGTTCCCATCTGGTAAAACGTGGTGACCATCCTGGCCTAGGGCACACAAGGAGGGACGGCAGAGTGAGAAACCATCGGCTGAGGCCTGGGGAAGGCGAGGCTGCCTGCGGGAGCCACAGCCCTCTGCAGTCTGCCCTTCGATGACCCGCCGCTGGTGGGGCCAGGGTAGGCATTTTGTTTCCAGCTGAAATAGCAGCTCAGGCCCAGTTTTCCTGCTGAAGGACAGCTGGGAACCGGCACTCTGCACTCCCCTGATGGCTCTGGCCCCAGGCCCCAGGCCCAGGGGCTGCCTCCTTACCCTGGGCTCCTGCAGGATGAGGCCCAGGGTGAGGCTGCAGCTGCCAACATTCCTGACCTCTGCCAGCCCAGCTGTTCCACGGGCGCCAGTGCAGCCCCCTCCCACCCCAGGCTCCTTCCCTCTGACCAAGGGCCTGGCGGGCCTGGCGGGCCTGGCGTGCTGCTGGTGCAACTGGAATTTCCAGAAAGTGCAGCTTCTCAGGCGGCTCTGTTTTCCTAACATGTACGAAGGTGAACCCAGAGACCAGCCGGGTGCCCGTGGCTGCTGTTCCTACACTCAGGGGTCCTCTCCTCCCAGCCCCGCCCCAAATGCAGGTGTCCTTTAGAAGTTCAAGAGGCAGGACCTACCTGTGGGGGCAAAAACCAAAAACCTAAACCAAAGAAGAAATCCAGAACAGCACCAAGGCACGAGTACCCCAGACCCACCCACCACTACCTGTGGGCCCGACCCAAATCTGGTCCATGAGGAGCAGCTGGGTCCACCCCGCCTGTAGTATTGTGTGGGGAGGTGGTCCAAGAGGAGCTTGAGGGCCTGGCTTGCAAAGCAGAAGCCCGACCCCTGCACTTGCCAGGAGGAAGTCATCATAGTTGTCCTCCTCCTCTCCCTCCTCCTCCTCTCCCTCCTCCTCCTCCTCTCCCTCTTCCTCCTCCTCCTCTCTCCTCCCCCTCCCCCCTCCAGCTCTGCCTCCTCCCCTCCCTCCTCCTCTCCCTCCTCCTCCTCTCCTTCCTCCTCCTCCTCTGGCTCCGCCTCCTCCCTCCTCTGGCTCTGCCTCCTCCAGCTCCCCCCCTCCCCCTCTGGCTCCATTTCCTCCCCTGGCTCCTCCCCCTCCCCTCCCCCTTTCCCCCTTCCCCTTCTCCTCAGAACCTCAGAGCCGCTGGGTTGGGGAAACAGGCTCCAGGAGGCCATGCCCAGCGGGGGTCCATCCTGTGCCCACTGTGGTTTCATGTCCCAACCTCCTGAGCCAAGGTGGGCAGGAGAGGAGCTGGTGAGCTGCTCCTGATTCCAGAGAGTTCCCACGGTGCTCCCACCCGCACAGGGAGCTGAGACCCTCTGAAGGCCCCAGCTGAGCTCTCTGAGCCCCTGGACATGCAGCACTTGAGTGGACGTGAGGGTCATGGGGTGCTTGCCCATGTGAGTGAGGGGTCAGGGAACTGCAGAGACAAAACCGGGGTGGACTATTTAAAGGGCCCTAGAGGATGGGGGAGCCCTGCTTCTAACTTTGGGTCCCTAAGTCACCTGTGAGTGAGTGTGGCTGAGTCAGTGACTGAAGGGCTAGGAGCTCCCAGCAGGACAGAGCCGCCCTGGACAGCTTCCCTGCAGGGCCAGCAGGAGGGCCGGCTGTGGGTGTGTAGGGCCGCAGGAGCGAGCAGCCTCTGCCTCCCTCCCTCCTCATCCAGCTGAGCCTGAACGTCCTGCACTCAGACAGCAGGAAATGGAAACTGCGTGCATTTAAGAAACAGGGAAGATACGCTTCCATCTTAAGCTCACCTGCGTGGTCCTGGCGGCTGCTCTGGGTCCTCGTCCCCTGCTGACAGGTTTGCTCAGCTTCGTCAGCCGCCACACAGACGCGCACACAGCACACATTCTCCTGTGCGTGCACAGGTGCCGAGCGACAGACCACAGCCACAGCAGCTGGGGGTGCCGTGCTGGGAGGATGCCACGTCCCTTGGTGTTCATGGTGCTGGGGACTTAAACAGGTTATGAGGAGTGGCTTGAGTTGTCACACGTGGGAGGGCCACCCTCCTGCATAGGGGTGATGGGAGGAGTCTGCGCTGCCTCCCAGGGGCCATGCAGTCCCTGGATGAGTGGGGTGGCTTCCACGGAGGGGTCACCTCTAGGTTGGAGAACCGTAGGCCTGCCTTGGTCCCCTTGGTTCCGGGGTGTTCCAGCTGCCATCTTCCTGTGGATGTATGGAGGCGGCTGCTGGACAGGTGGGTCTGGGCCTGAGACTTGTGGGCAGCCTGGAGCTGTGGTCCAGGGGCAGGAGTAGCCGGGGAGGATGTGCTGGGAGGATTCATGGTGAACCCAAATCTCTGTCTGAAAGCTGGTTGGGCCTGCTCCACCCGCTCCCTGAGCCCCCTCCCCAATTCAGGGTGGAGCTGGACACCACTGCATCCAGAGGGGGCTGCAGCCCATGTCGGCCTTTCTGACTTCCCTGGATGGGGCATGGGGGTGAGGAACCCGTGTGGTGAGGGCCGTTAGTGAGGCCGGCCCGAGGTCTAGGGCCCCAGTGTGAAGGGCAGGGAGCTGGGCACAGCTGAAGAATCCACGAGGGCTCTTGCTCACCCCTCTACCCCATGGCGTTCGCCCAGTGCCCGTGGGGGTGGGCGTGTGTGGCACAGGGCTGAGGGCACCAGGCTGAGAGCAGCGGCCACCTGGGGCTGTCCTAATGATGAGCACAGTGAGGCCTTGCCGCCACAGGGACTGACGCTCTTCCAGTTCTGGAGACCCCAAGTCCAAAGTGCAGGTGTCGAGGGCCAGGCTGCCTGAGGCCCCAGGGGCGGGGCCTCTGCCTGCGCGTCCCGGGGGTCCTGGTCCTCCTTGGCTCTGGCCACATGCTCCATGCCTTCCTTGAGGCCTCTCCCCTCCTGTGAGGCTCTTCCTCCCGGGTTCTGGGCCCGTAGCCTCGGGTGCTCTTGAGATCCTTGGTCTCATTGTATCTACAGACTTCTCGTGTGTCAGCAAGGTTCTGGGGGTCAGGCGTGTCTTCTGGGGTCCCCATGCAGCCCCGTGCCCTTGGTGTTGTGGACTGTGTGTGCCCCCGCGTTCGTGTGTGGGAACCGGCCTCGTGTGATGGTAGAAGAGGAAGGACCGGGGTGATGAGGTCCTGGGGGCAAGCCTGAAGAGCCGCCTGCCTGTCTGCCCAGTGGGCTCCAAGGAGAAGTCAGAAGTCTGTGCCTGGACCACCAGAATTTGGCCATGCTGGATCTGCCTCTTGCTCCTCCAGAGCTGTGGAAGTCCCTATTGTCAGGCTCCCCCACCCTCTTGTTTATGGCCTCTTGCTGTAGCCACCTGAGCTGGGCGAGCCACTTGGCTTTGTTCTTCTCATCTGTAAACCAGGAATGGTGTCAGTTTTGGGGGTCACTTTCCCATGGACAGAGCCGACCACCTTAAGTCCTTAGCGCAGTCTTCATGCTAGGTAAGCGTGTGAGTCAGCTTTCCATCACTGTAACAAAATACCTGAGGTAATCAGCTCATAAAGAGAAAAGGTTTATTTTATCTCACAGTTGTGGAGGTTTCAGCCCGTAGTTGACTGGCCCCATTGCTTTGGGCCCGAGTGAGCAGCACGTCAGGGCAGGAACACGTTTGGAGCAGAGTTGCTCATTTCACGGCCAGGACATGAGGAGGTGGAAAAATGGAAGAGGAGAGCTGGGTCTCATTACCCCTCAGGGCACAGTGACCAGAAGCCTCCCACCAGGCCCACCTCTTGAACGTTCTGCTGCCACCCAGTAGTGCCAGGCTGGAGACTTCAACACATGGGCCTTTGGGGACATTCCAGAAGCAAGCTGTGCAGCAGTAGGTAACCCTGTGACGGCAGAGGGCTGTGTGGGATACTGTCAGCTCTGACGCAGGAGGACACTGGGGCTCCGAGAGGGCACGTGATGGGTCCCGGGGTCCAGGCTGAGCAGGGGTCAAGCCTGGCTGTCCTAGCACCTGGCCGTGGGCCTCTGGAGCGTGTGGCTGCTGGGGGCACAAACAAGGCTGCCGAATCGGCTCTGGCCCCCGCAGGGGTCTAGCTGGGACTGCTCCTGGTGGCAGGGGCCATGGGCACCCTTGAAGCTGAGGAGGGTCTCCAGGCTCATCCATCATCCCTAGCAGGGGTTCTACGTAGGGATGTGGTGGGAGCAGGGACCCTGCAGGGTGAAAGGTCGCTCAAAGCTGCCCCACCCCACTGTGCTAGTGCCAGCCCTGGCCCCTCTGCCAGCTGGCACTGGGGAAGCGTCTCCACACTTCACTGGGTCCGTGGTGGCCCCATGCGGCTCCCCGGTGTGGAGGGTCTGCCCTGCTGCGGAGCTCCCTGTTGCCAAAGTCACGGTTTCCCTTTCTGCTTCTGCTCAGCGGGAGGGATAGGAGCGCCGCCCCTTCATCCAGGCAGGAGAACGAGGGTCTGGTGTGTGTGGGCCATTAAGGGATGCGTTTGGCTGCAGTTTAAGTGGGCCACGGGGAAGCACCACAGCCCTGGGCGCTCTGCGAGGCTCTGCGAGGCGGCGCATCATCCAGATCGACGGGAGAGCAGGCAGGCGCTCTGAGGGTGACCGCGGAGGGCACTTTCTGGAGGGCAGATGAGACAGGGAGGATGAGGCGGCAGAGAGCGATTTCGCGGATGGCTTGTGTGCCGGTGCTCCTGGTGTGGCCCCTCGCTGCGGCAGAGGGGGGTGGAGGAAGCAGGAGAGAGGCGGGCAGGGGCCCAGTGGCATGTGGGCAGCCTCTCTGAGCCAGGCCTGCCAGGGAGAGGGCCGTACAGAGAGATTTTGGAAAGGCAGCTTCCTGCTGGCTGTGTAGAGTGCCTTTGCTCTGCCCCTGACCCTGAAGCCCGGGTACCGTGGGACACTCTTTATCCCTGAGGCTCACACAAGCCATGAGCCGCAGTGCAGGGCGTGGAGGGTGGCCAGCCGAGAGCAGATGCTTCCTTCCAAGCTCTGGCTTATTGTAGCCCACCTGTGTTCTCTGGGCGGGGACCCTGCCGCAGGCCTGGGCCGCCATCAGAGCCTGTAGAGTGGCGCCTGCGGCTGCAGAGCCCGAGTCGGCTGCTCTGCTGACGAGCAGGCGCTGTTAGGTCAGGCGCAGAGGGGTCGCCTTGCAGCGTGGCATGCCTGGGCGAATGTGCCATCTGCTTGGCTGCGGGCGGCTCCTTCCACAGGGCGTGGCTGCTCCACGTCTGGAACCCACTGCCCAAGGTCGGGGCTGGGAACGGACACAGGCTGACCCTGGCCGGGGCTGGAAGCGGGGGGCTGGCTTTCCTGGGCTCTGTTCCTGCTGGTGCTGCTGATTCCGACGGCTTGGCAGCACCTGGGCCTCCACAAAGCTGTGCCTGGGTGGGAAGGGCAGGTGCAGCCCCATGAGTGGGCGCCTGGCCCGGGGCAGGTGCTGTGTTGCAGAGATCTGCAGGTCCCTCAGCCACGGGCACCCTCACCTTGTCATTTCGGGGTAGAGTTTGGGGTCTTGGTTCAGAAACCAGGCTGCTCTGATCCAGGCCGCCAGGGCCCAGCTCCCAGCCTGTGGAGCCCCTCCTATGTTCTCTGGGAAGCCCCCTCCCCATTCACAGCTCCACCTGGAATGTGGTGATGGGGGTTTTAGCCTCCAGCCTCCTGCAGGGTGGTGGAGGAGGACTGGGAGCAGGCATGGCAGAGGGGACAGGCCATGTCCCCCTTAGCAGCTGGGTGGAAAGAGAAGAGTTTGGGAAAGAGGACGGGAACAGCGTTCAGACTCTGGGAGCAGCATGGTCTAAAGCTCAGTGCCCAGAGGTGCCAGAGTGGCTGCTGGGTCTGTGGCATCAGTCACCAGCCACCTTGGGTGAACCCATGGAGAAGGTGGCCCACTGTGGCCTCAGGGCAGTTGGTCAGGTGTCAGGGCAGCCTGGAGGAGGAGGGAGGGGTCCAGAGGTGGGGGTCTGGGAGCTGCAGGCTGGTATGATCTTGCCAGGAGGCTGGGGGTCCTCCCTGCAGGTGTCTGGTCTCCAGGACTGGGCTTATGGTTCCCTGGGCTGGAGGGAAGGCCCCACTCGCACAGGGAGCGGGATCCGAGTTACAGGAGAGACTGCGCTGCCTCCCCCGGCCTGGCCCTGCCTGTGGGACTGGACCAAACCACCTGGTTGGCCCTGGGTCGTCTCCTCTCCACTAGATGAGGTCCCCCCAGATGTTCCTCTTCCTGTAGGATGGGGGTGCGGAGAGTTTGTGAGGTGTGCTGGGCGAGGGCCCGCTGTGAGTGTCGGGCTGGGCAGCCTGGGCATGTGCCCAGGGGCAGCGGATCCTGTGGGTTGGAGAAAGCGGAGAGGTCCCGATGTGATGGCCCCACTCAGACGAGGTTCAAAGGCTGAGAATGGGCCAAGCACAGAAGCAGGCCTGCTGTGGACTTGGGGCTTTCTGCTGCCCTGGAGGAACCCAGCCCCTGTGGGCCAAACTGCCTGGCGGGCAGAGCCCTCCCGCGGCAGGTACCCCCTGCTTGCCTGCCGTGGGCCAGCCCTGACTGGGGAGGCCAGCCTGGGCGGCCTTGGAAGTCCCTACTTGCAGCCCCTGCAGGAAGGGGTCCATGGCTTCCCTGTTGGACCCAGGAGAAAGTTGCCCAGACTCTGCAAAAAAGTGTCCGTCCATCACTCAGCCTGCTGTGCCTTGTTCCGGGGCATGTGCAGCCGGGAAAGAGGGCCTGAGCGGAGGAGATGTTCATGTCCAGCTGTCCAGGGGCGATGGAATCCCAGCACCCCAGCAGCCAGCTGGGTTTGCCTTCCTGCCTGGGTCAGGAGAAGAGGTGGAGCCTGGAGGGATTCTCCCCGCACCTACTGCCATTGGGGCCCTGCAGATTCAGTGCTGGGGCCCTGGTGCTGTCCCGGTGGCCCAGGTGACAGCTTGGGAGCTGGTGGTGTTGGGACGACCAGGGCTGTGGAGTCAGCCAGACTCTGCCAGTCGGATCCTGTCCCCGTGAGCCTCGGGTTCCTTGTCTGAGCTGCCTGTGGTGGGTGCTGTCTGGCTGCGCCACGAGGCACACCTGGTGTGAGGTGGTCATGGCCAGGCCCCAGGTCCACCTGCTGCTTGTTTTTGGAAGAGATACTTCTAGAAGTGAGGCTGCTGCTCAAGCATTGACAGCGTCCAGACACGCCTCTGAAGCCACCTTGGACGCACCCACGCTTGGGGGAATGCAGCTGTGGACAGACACTGGTGGGCGGTCGGGGACACCTGAGAGTGCTCCGGAGACCGGCACTCATTTGTCCCTTCACCAGATCCTGGGCCTCTGCCCCCTGCTCGGTGATGTCTGGGCTACGTGGGCCTCAGAGAGAGCACGTGGTCTCGGCTTCTGTCCTGAGAAGGGTGGCCAGCAGTCAACCCAGGGTCACCTGCCCCCCAGGAGATGGTGGCAAGGAAGGTACCATGTCCATGCAGGGTGTGGCCTCCTCAGCCCAGCTGTCCATGACCAGGAGGGATGTCAACTGTGTGTGCTGATGTTGGCCCTGCGAGGCTGTGGGGGCCAGCCCCCTGCCTCCACTCTTCCAGCCACCGTGTCTCAGGGACCTTGTGGGTCTCCTTAGGGAGGTGGCCCCAGTGTCAACTGTGGCTTCCTATCTTAATTGACGGGCCCAGTGTTGTGGACAGGGCAGAGTTCTTATTGCCCATTTAACAGATGGAAAACTGAGGCATAGAGAAGACCAGAGGCTGTTGAGCAGGGGCAGGCTCAGGGCATGGCCCCCTGGCCAGGCTCAGCTGTTACCACCAGGCGAGGTCACTCTGGTCTGCACTGGATGTGGCCGAGCACAGGGGCTGGAGCTGGTGGGACCATGAGAGGTGGCAGTGGCTGTCGGGGGACACCAGCCAGAGCCTGCAAGGAGCTGTGTGTGTTGGCGTGCTGGGGCGGGGTCTCGAGAGGCCAGCCAGGACTCCCCGCGGGCTCCTGGCCCTGGCTGAACACCATCCTGACCCCACTGGCCGGGGCACCTAGAGGGACGGGCCTGGGTTCAGGCCGCAGGTCCCCTCCGCCTTGTGCGCGAGCTGGGTCAGGTTCAGAGTCTGAGGGTGATCGACGTGGATACATAGTGAGGGGGCCTTGTAGACCGGAGGGCACGTGCTGGCTAGTCACTGGATGTAAAGGGCAGTTCAAACCACCCCACGCTCTGGCACTGGGCCCCGCTTCCTTTACGGGGTTCAAGGGCTGAGCTCCTGCTCTTGGTGTCTTCCAGTCACCCCAACAGGCTTAATTTTCCTGAAAGGACCCTTTTCTTCTTAAAAAACAAAATCATGTTATACCCCTGCTCAGAAACTACAGAGGAGAGCTTGAAGGTTATGATCTGGCTTTGAAGGTCAAAGCATCCCAAATCTGCTGCCAGCTCTGCCACGCCCTTGGTGGTGACCTTAGGCAGGCTGGGGGGCCTCTTGGAACCTCTGTTTCTTCCTCTGTAGATTGAGAGTTGCTGTAATGACTTGGGTTGCTGTGAGTAGCCCAGTGAGACTGTTGGCCCAGTGCCTGGTGTTCTGGGAAACCCTCCCTACGTGGAGCTTTTGGGATTGCTGTGAGTCAGTGCCTGGAGACTCCCACAGGGTCCTGCTAGGAGGGCCCCTGGAGCTAGGGCTGGACCCTCTTTGTTAGGTGAGATCCTGAGTGTGGGCAGTGAGGGCCTGGAACCAGAGGCCAGGTTGCACCCATGGTGACCGTGTTCCCTAGAGCAGCACCGGCACCTTGTCCTCCCTTGTGGCTGTACAGCGGGAGCTGGCCGCAGAGAGTCCAGGTGCCTTGGAGAGGCAGAGCTTCCCTTGGCAAGCAGGACGGCCACACCGGGGACCTGTGGCCACGTGCTGGCCGCACTGCTTCCCCTGTGGACCTGGGCTGTCCACACAGCATGGTGCTACCCCAGTGACCAGTGCCAGGCTGCCTGTGCCTGAGCTGCAGGTCCCTGGCTGAGCTAGCCGGACACGTGGCCTGTGCACGGCTTCTCCTCTCTGTACCCACGTCAGTGCTGGGGCCTGAGAGTACCTCCTGGACTGGGCTCCGGAGGGCAGGGCGGGCCTGTGCCGTTTCCCGTCCCAGTAGCACAGGGTGACCGGGGTGCCTGCAGCCCTGAGGCTGCCCCCACCTGGTGGTGGTCCCGCTAGGTGGCCGTGTGCTCTGGGGGCAGGGAGGGCTGGCCCCATGGTGGCCAGCTGGTTCAGAGCCTCATGAGAAGTGGCTGCAGTGAGGCCGTGTGGACGTGGCCACGGAGTGTCCTCGAGGGTGCGCTCGGGGCTTCCGCGTGGCTCAGCTCTGCCTCTGACGTCCTCGCCCCTGCTGCCCTGGGTCCATCAAGAGCACGGCAGAGATGACAGGGGACAGCAGTCTGGGCTCATCGTCTGGCTGACCTGGGGAGGTGGTGGGGGTCTGTGTGTGGAGCCTGTGTCCTGTGGGGGCTGGCGAGGGCCAGGGAAGTGGCAGCGTCCCCGGCTTGCAGACCATGGCGGCCTCTGTACCAGCTCTGTGCCAAGGACTGTTGGCCTGAGGTGGGAGCCTGCCCTGTGGTGGGGCTGTGGGCAGCAGGGGCAGGGCGGCCGCGGCCCCTCAGAGTGCCCTGAACAAACACAGTGGACCCTGCTGCCTGCTAGTTGGAGAGCTGCCCGGGGCCTTGTTACAGGGCCAGTGTTCTGGGGACAGACCCTCCTGTGGGCCTCAGCTGGACTTGCTAAGGGTGTTTGCTTCACAGTGCTGGTGACGCAGTGGCCCCTGTGGGGGTCCCACAGGCCCGGATAGGCCAGCGAGAGCAGAAAGCTGCATGCTCCTGAGGTCACGGGGTGGGCTGGCCTTAGACGTCCCCTGGCAGCAAGCAGGCCCCCTAGCTTGAGCCAGGACGGAACCTCTGGGCCCAACTGTGCGCTGCCTGGGCCTCCCTCACCTTCGCCGCTCAGCTCTTTCCTCATCAGGCCCCATGTGGAAGAGGCGGGCCTATGGCAGCCTTGGCCCATGTCCCTTCCCGTGTCCTTCAGGCACCCGTTCTAGGATCCGAGCCTGGTACTGCTGCTCGTGGTTGTGGGGCTCTGACTGCCCAGGCCCTGGCCACTTGCCCTCTAAAGTCCTGGGACGGTGGCAGGAGGAGGGACCCGAGCGGCAGAAGCAGCTGCCCGCTGCCTGCCTTTGTGGGAAGGGGGCCAGCAGTGAGCCACACGGCCCTCTCTGCTCCCTCTCGACCTCCAGCCTCTGCGTCCCTAATGGTGCAGCGAGAGGTTGATGGGCTCGAACCCACGTTCACACGGGCTCTGTGAGCGGAGTCAGCGGTACCTGGACCACCCTCGGGGGCTCTGCTCGGGAGCAGGCCTGGCTTCCTTCTGGGCTCTGCCACCTCCAGTTGGGCACTAAGGTCCTGAATGCTCACCACGCCGCTTCCCTTTGTGTAAAGCGAGATGCCTCCTGG
Organism: Xerus rutilus; assembly: GCA_028644305.1. Lineage (NCBI taxonomy): Eukaryota > Metazoa > Chordata > Mammalia > Rodentia > Sciuridae > Xerus > Xerus rutilus. The sequence continues at coordinate 183,032,186 of CM053399.1, forward strand.
AAAGGCCAGGGAGGACGCGCTGGGGAGCAGGGCCAGGCGGCTCCGTGGGGGAGGCCAGGCTGTGCGTGGCCGCCTGGGCTCTTCGTCCTGGCCCTGAAGCCTGCGTTTGCCTGCACAGCTCTTTTCCAGGGGCTGGACTGGGTTCCTGGTGTGGATATTGCGCTGGGAGCGGTTCCTGGATCTGGGCTGGGGTGGGCCAGGCCAGGCCGCTGACAGCAGCCCGTGCTGAGTCCCCTAGGAAGCCCACTGTGATTATGGTCAGGACCTGTGATTACTCTAAAATGGGGGGCTTAGAGGGGCCCAGGAAGAATCAAAGTAAGCCGTGGAAGGTGGAGACGGGCCACGTATGAAAGCAGCTGAGCCTGGAAATCCGGAGCTGGGGTGGCCGGGGGTCCGGCCTGGCCCTGCCCCTCTGTCCAGGCTGGGATGGCCTGTGTCTGGGCTCCGTGGCAGAACGTGCCATCTGAGAGGCGAGGCCAGGGGTCTGCTGTTTTCGGCATGGTTCTTTTTGAGATTCAAGGGGGAGAGTGTCCAGGCCTCTCCCAGCTTCAGGTGGCTGCTGGCGACCCTCAGTGATGCTGGTCTCTGTCTGTGTCCCTCCAGTCCCTGTCCCCATCATCATGGGGTCTGTGTCTCCCTGTCTGTCTTGAACTCTGTTATGACAAACGATTTGTGAGGTGACGTTTACCGTCCTCCCGATTCCCGGCTGCAGTTGAGCATGCCACCCGCTCACCCTCTGTGGAGCCTCTTGTCCTCCCGGGCTGGAGTCTGCCTCCCATCCCCCACCTGCTTTCTGTGGCTGTGATTCTGATGGCCTGGGGTGAGTGGCCTCCCGTGTTATTTATCCTTCTGTGTTTGTGTTCTTCAGAATTATCAGGTCACAGAGGACAAAGATGGGGTCATTTCAGATCACGGTGCCTACTGCAGCAGTGACTGGCCACATGCGGATTGCAAGTTTAACTTCCTTAAAATTAAACGGGAAGTTCACATTTTTAGTTGGACGAGCCACATTTTCAAGGTCTCAGGGATACATGCATCTAGTGGCTGCCCTAGTACATGTAAAGGACATTGCCATCGTTCTAGAAAGTTCTGTCAGAGAATATCATTCTCTGATAGGGAGAGTAAAGACTTGTGAGCAGTAAAGTCACGTGTGATCCTGGGTTGCACCCTGTGCTGGGTTTTTAAAACATCCTTTTTGTTATAAAGGTGTGGGTTGTCCTTTACCTCGTGAAGAGGTATAGGTTGGGTCTGTGGGCCCAGTACCCCGTGGGTGCCGACGGCGGTCCTGGCCCTGGAGGGCGGGTCCTGATCTTGGCAGGTGCGTGCTTGGGTGTGCAGGGTGAAGGAGGATTGTGTTTGCAGTTAATCTCAGAAGCTGAGAAGAAATCAGTATGTACAGGGCAAGAAGATACCAGGACTGACCGTGTGGTCGAGAAAGCAGGTCAGCGTCACCTGTGGGCACAGCCTGCCTGCCCAGGATGGAGGGCTGGGTGGGGTGGGGCCAGCCGCTGGGGCTGAGCTGTGTGTGGCCCAGTGCTCCAGGGTGTCTCAGTGCGGCTGGGCTCACGCTGACCTACACCTGTGCTGAGGCTCCTGGGCTCTGGGTTGTCCTTCATCCAGATCTGTCCATTTGTCTAAACGTCTGGTGAGCAGGGACAGGCTTCCTGCCGTCCTCTTGAAGCCGAGCAGTTTGTCCCTGGTGAGGTGGTTATTGATGGTTGCTGGTCTGATTTCCTGAGTTCTTTTGGGCGCTGTGTGTCAGGGTCTTGCCTCGTGCCACGCTAGGCTGGCTTGGGGTGACGACTCCCGGGCGTACGCCTCCCCTGTGCCCTGAGGGCTGTCACTAGCCCAGGTGCGTCAGGAAACCGGGCTCCAAGAACGACGCTCCCTCCCTGGTCCTGTTCGTTAGTGTTGACAGACAGGCTTTGGACTTGGGGCCCGGATTGGCCTACACTGGAGCCTCCACGCCTACTGCCCTGTGAGGGTCTTTACCAGTGTTTTCTCCATAAGGAGTGGAAGATGCTGCCCTGGTCACCACTGCCCTCCCCACCTCCTGCCCTGGTTGCATGTCAAGCCCAGTGCAGTCCTGCAGCTCTGTTGTGGGGGTGGTGAGCGGAGAGGAGGTGACCCAGATGTCCATTTGGGAATTCTGGCCTCTGGCTCCCAACACCCTCGCACTGTGGCTGGCCTGTGCCATCCCTGGGTCCAGTGTGGCTTCCTGTGGGATGGCTCCTGGCCGTGGATTTTGCTGCCTATGAAGTAGCTAGGGAGTTGTGTGTGCACGTGTGTGTGCGTGTGTGTGTGCACGTGTGTGTGCGTGTGCACGTGTGCGCGTGTGTGCACGTGTGTGTGCGTGTGTGCACGTGTGTGTGCGTGTGTGCACGTGTGCACGTGTGCACACGCACTGTGGCGCCCCTATGGACTGCCAGCCAGTGAGTCCCCCTCCCTCCAGGGCTCACAGCCCTGGGGAGTGCTGGGGGCTGGGGTGCGGGTCCAGGGTGAGCCAGGAGGCTGTCTGTTGGGTCAGGCCAAGCCCCTCCAGGGCCTCAGTGCGGGTGGCCCTCTGGGTCTGCAGCTCTGCCGTGGGAGGCCAGAGGCCTGCAGTGGCCCAGAGCTCAGGCCGTGGAGCCTGAGTGGCTCTGATCAGGCCCGCTGCCCCCACCTGGGGATGGGCTTGCTCGGCTGCCTGAGCCCATGTCCCACGTGGGGAGCAGGAGCGGGTGAGCGCGCTCAGAGCAGACCCGCGGCTGCGGTGACCGGTGACCGTGTGCCCGCCTCACCCTGTCTCTTCTTGCCTCTAGTTCCTGTGCCTAAAGAACATCCGCACCTTCCTTAAAGTCTGCCACGACAAGTTCGGGCTGAGGAGCAGCGAGCTGTTTGACCCCTTTGACCTCTTTGACGTCCGCGACTTCGGGAAGGTGAGTGGCTCCCGAGGGTGCTGCGCGTGGATGTGGTGGCGGAGTGTGGGAGGGCCGTGGGAGCAGAACGGCCGAGCCCGCTGTGGACGCCGGGTCTGCATGTCGGGAGGGGCCGTGGGACGTCCTCCCTCTCCGCCAGGTGACCTCGGGTGTCTGAATCCACCGTGGTGGGCAGGGTGAGGGGAGTGCAGAGGGTTGGTGGCCGGGGCTCACTGGCAAGCCTGGGTACGGAGTGACCGCTGTCCAAGCACAGCAGGTCCACGGTTACTGCGAACCCAACAGGGTCGGGGTTCTGGCGTCTTCTGGGTGGATGGGGCCAAGCTAACGCTGCCCAGGAACCAGGTGGTCCCCTGGCCTGCCTCCCTCGAGGCTGCACGGCCTCCCTGCTGCCGCTGTGGGCTCTGGGGCGGCTGCTTCCCCCACTCCCCGGAGCCGCTGCCCACCTGCTGCGGGGAGTGCGGAGGAGCTCATTGCCAGGATTGAGGATGCTGCCAGGGGCGTGGCGTTTGAGGAGATGCTCCTGGGAGCCTGTGATTTACGAGCAGCAAAGTGGGTTTTGTGTTTGCAGTTGCAGGTCTGAGAAGTCAGTTCCCAGACTCCTCCCTGCAGTGCTGTTGTTTGACGGTTCTGACGCTAGGACTCCCAGGAGCCACCAGGCCCCGTGCGTCTCCTGCTCAGTCTCAGGATTCTCTAGACTTGAGATTTGGGGACCCCTTCGAGAGTCTGTGGGACTGGGGGCGTAGCTCAGTGGTGGAGCTCCTGTCTAGCACGCGCGAGGCCCTGGGTTCATCTCAGCACTATGTAAGAAAATTCAGAGCCTGGTATCCATTCCTAGGTATTTCTGTCCATCTCTTGCCTGACAGGCTGAGGTCCCGGGCCATAGGTGTGTGTGGGGAGCTTGATGAGGAGTGGAGGGTCCCACTTACTTCTGCCTGGGGCCCAGAGGAGCTTGGGTGGTGCCAGGCTGGTTTCCTTTCCCAAAAGTGGCTTTTTGGTTTCTGCAGGTCTGTTTTGAGATGGACTCTCTTTTGCTCTGTATCCCTGTGGGCAGTGGAGACGGAGCTGTTCACAGGGCCCTGGGCAGAGAGAGGCTGATGGCCGGGATTCTGGAGGCCAGAACTTGTGCACACACACTCTGCACACACACAGCTTGCATGTCCTCAGATGCACACACTCGCACACGAACACACATTCACGGTACAGATTCTTCATTCACACGTCCGTGGATATGCCTACACCTCACGTGAACAACTGGCACTGGAAATAACTTTACAGAACCCAGGCCAGGCCCGTTTCTTGGTCCAGCATCTTCAGTGTGCGTTTTCATTCTGCTCTTAGTCTGCAGAGGTGACCAATGGTGAGGTCAGACAGCTTACACAGGGATGTCTTTGTCATCGGTGGTTTTGACAGGTGGCTTGGGTTGCACTGAGGGGCTGGCTGGGGCCTCCCCTCTGGTCTGGCTGCCTGCATCTCAGTGTGGTTGGTGGTGGAGCTTTGCCACACTTGGCGCCTGCTGGTGTAAGCTGTGAGTGGACAGTGGATTGGACCTCAGGTCACAGTGTAGGGCCAGGCCTGGAGTGACATTGTCACTTGGACTCCCTGGCTGGGCTGGGCTGGGGGCTGGAGTCCAGCCTCTCTCTGCTCAGAACCAAGGGTGAGAGGGAGCGCATGTGGACACTCGGGGCTGTCCCTCGTCCTGTGGCTGCCATTCCTGTCCAACCCCGAAGTCATAATGACTTAGTTTCAACTTGGACTCCCCTGTGTCCTGGCTGGTTGGCCTGGGCACCTGGCACAGAGCCTCTGACCCTCTGTGCATGGGGCTGAGAGGTGGAGGTCAAGTGGACGGAGGCCGAGGAGGCCCCAGCATGGGCCTGGCCCCCGGTGTGTCCTTAGGCAGGCTCGCTGCTGTCACCTACCCACCTGTCAGGGGGGCAAACCCGGGCTGTCCTGGAGAGATGGTAGGTGTCTCCCTGCTGTTTTTTTCTCCATTGTTTCATTTGTAAAGTTGGAATGTCCATACCTCTGGGGGACAGAGTGCCTTGACGCGGCTCATGGACACTGGATCCCAGAACACGGGTGTGGGTCTGGTCCCGCATGACCTCGCCCAGTGACTCGGGTCTCCGAGTCCCAGTGTACATGGCGTGGTGTGCTGTCCTGGAAGGGGAATCCTGCCCGAGCTGCCGAGGGCCTGCCTGCCGCGCGCCCCTGGCCGTGGCCCTTGTTCTGGGCTGTGCTTCTCTCTTGCTGCACACCTGAGCTGCGCCGTGGCCTCCTCTTGGCTCGGGGAGGTGGTCTGTGCGGTCTGTGCCCGTGATGGGCAGTGGCTGGGGACAGGCTGCCCGGGACTGTGGATGCTGGTGCCCTGGAGGCAGTGGCGTGGGCTCGGCCCCCCCAGCCTCGCCCTAGCCCGCTCCTCTCTTCTCTGTGTCCCTCTGGCTAGGTCTCCACATCTTTGCCTTCCTCCTCCTGCGTGGAGTTTGACCTGGGCCAGAGGAGGCTCGGGATGCTGGAATGTGCACCCTATGTGGGAGCCATTGTCCAGGACCTGACTGTCCGCATCCCTTCTAGTGGCTCTGGATGTCTTGCTGGGCAGCATTGAATCTCTGCATGGGCAGGAGAGGGAAGGTCCAGGGCAGGGGTGGGACTTATAGGGGCCACTGGGTGCTGGACTCTGGTCCTCCCAGTTTGCTGGTGGCAAGGAGCATGCCTGGAGAGGCCAGCTGCTGCAGGTGGTCCCTTGCCCGGAGGCCTGTGTGCATCAGTTCCTCTGCTGCAAAGAGGAGGAGCCAGGGCCCCTGTGATGCCCTCAAGGGTGTTTGCCAAGCTTTTCCCACACGCCCATGTCATCTTTTACCATCTATACCAGCACCCGGGGGGACACCCATGCCTCTTCAGGTGTGCCCAGTGGTGTCAGGCCATGAAGCTGTGCCCACTTGCTGTGCTCTCCCCTGCTGACCTCAGCTGCTGGCCCTGAAGGGTGGTGAAAGTCTCAGTAGCAGCCGCTCCTCTCCTGAACAGGGAGCCCTGGAATCACAGCAGAGCCATCATCCTGGGGTGGGGAGGCTGGTGTGAAGGGTCAGTCTCCAGGGCCTGCCACCGTCACTGCCAAGGGAACCTGCCTGGAGCCTATGTTGAGATGCTGGACCTTGTCCCAGGATTAGTGAGTGGAAAGCTTCTGGGATTGACTGGCCAGTCTGCTGAGAGGTGTGGGGCTCTGGGATTTGGGGTGAGGTTTCTGTTCACTTGTCCTGCCTGGCCTTTCCCTTTCCTCTCCCACTTAGATTGGTTGGATTTGGGGCATGAAAGGACCCTCATGAAATATGCTGGTCGGTCAGTATCAGGCTGGTGTAGAGAGTGCCATCCTTTCCCGGTCAGTTGGGAAGGTTTGTGTGTTTCAGGTCTTGTCCAGGCTCTGGGTTTGTTGTTGTTTGTTTTCTAAATAGCTGCCTCTCAGCTTCCCCAGTTTCTTACATGATTGAGTTGTTCTTTGAAAAGACAAAATGCCTTCATTAATTCACTCGTTTATTCATCCATTCCTCCGCTCATCCATCCATCCACCCAAGTATTCATCAACCAAGCATCCCTCCGTCCTTCCATCCCTCACCCGTCTTTCATCCATCTGCCCATTTCTTCATTCATTCATCTCTCCAGCCATCTGTCATCCATCATCCATGAGAGGATGACGGGATGTTCGTCCTCCATTCATTCATTCCTTTATCGATCCCGTTGTCCATTCATCCGTCATCTGTCCATCCATTCGTTCCTCAATCCAGCCATCATTTCTTCATCTGTTTATCCATCCACCCATCCACTCAACCATCCATTCATCTACTCATCCCTCCGTGCATCCCTCATCCATTCAACCACCCACCCATTCACCCTCATCCATCCCTTCAGCCAGCCGTTACCATCCATCCAAACCAATCATCCATCCATCCAACCGTACCCTTCCACCGTCGTTTACCCATCCACCCATTCTTTGAGTTATCTACCTATCCATTCATTCATCCATTCCGTCATGCATTTATTTACTATGATCCAACCATTCATCCTTCCACCTCCATCCATCCATTCAACCACTCATCGATCCATGTATCCATCCATCCCTCTGAACACCCATCCGTTCATCCATCCGTTCATCCAGCTAGCCACTGTCAGTTAAGTGTATAATTTACTAAGCCCTTATAAAGCGCTGACTATGCTGAAGATAAAATGGAGAGAAAGGACATGCAGATTAGTGACCTTGCCATTAGTGGTAAGAAGGAGTGGGAAGGCGCTGACCCTGGAGCCTTTCCCTGAGGCTGGCTCTGGTCACTTTAGCCTGACCGAAGCTTCCTATGTGATTTCATAGTGGAAGGGTCCTGCACCCGTCCACTGCCCCATGAAGAGTGTGATAATGTTGGCAGCCCCACTCCACCTCTGCCCAGGCCGGCTGCTACTGGGCAGGCTGGTTGGTGTTTCTTCTGTTGATGGACCAAGAAGGGCCTCCACACGAGGGGGTGGGCAGTCCTGCTTCCTGGCCTTGGCCTTCTCCTTTCACTCTCCTGTTTGGGCCTGAGGGCCGAGCTGGGCAGGAGCAAGGGGCTTCCTTACCCTAGGAGGAGACCCCCAGCCTTTTGACCAGATTCTCTCTGCTCCTTGGCCTAGGGGACCTGGGGAGACCCCTGGAGACCCTGGAGGGCAAGGGAGCCCTGGGAAGCCTGGTGGCCATCCACTGTATCTGCCTTCTGGCACCTTTTGTTGCCCAGGTACCGTGGGAACCCTGAGGAGGTGGGTGGGGTGGCCAGGCCATCAGTGCAGCTTGGGTGTGAACCTGGCCACACAGGCTTGGTTTTGTTCAGTCTGTGCTTCTGTAGGAGCCTGGCGGAGGCCGCGGCTGCCCTCCTGTGGCGTTGCTTCCAGGAATCAGCGAGGAGGGCCCATGGTCCTCGTGGTGTTTATTAGTATTTTCTTCCTCTTGGCCAGTTGCCTGCAAGCTCCAGTGGCAGGAGGGATCTAGAAAGCTGGTCCCGGAAGTTGTTCTCCTTGGCCGCCGTCCCCGGTGTTTTCCAGAGGGTTTCCCTGAGATCAGTGCCGTCCAGTGAGCTTCCTGCGCTGGCCGCCGTGGCCGCCTGGCCAGTGACCGTTCATGAGGTCGCCCCTGCCGGCTCCCTGTCTGCCAGCTGTGCAGGGCATTTCTCATTTCCTTCGGGTCCTGCTGCTGGGTGGTTTGTCCAGGTTGCAGGGCCCAGGGTGGGGAGAGTGCGGGGACTTCATGGGTGGTGGCCCTGGCGGGTCCTCTGGGGACTTGTTTGGCCCAGCGTGGAATCTGGTCGGGAGTTTGAGGGAGGATTCTGGGGAGGTGGCAGAGCTTCCGTGGCTTTCTTCTGGGAATCCAGTCCCTGGACGCGGCAGATGATACCCATCAGCACAGTAGCAGCTGCCGCCGAGTTGTGCAGCCGGCGCTGTTGGAGGCTCTGCCTTCCCGCACTGGGTCTTCCCTCCCGTATGGTGTGCGTTATAGAACCGGAAGTTGAGCCTCGCAGAGGGCATGCAGCTGCTTGCTCAAGGTCATGTGGCCAGGAGTTTCTAAACCCTCTCTGCCTGCCCCCTGGGCTGTGCCAGCTCCTGACGAGGATGGTGCAGCCCTGCTGGGCCTCGCCACCATAGTGCCTAGTCACGTGCTGGCACCGGGACTGGGCCAGTCCTGTCGCTGGCCAGCTGTGACATTCCCTAAGCCTTCACTTCCTAGTGTGTCCAGGGAGGAGGCCCACAGGGCGTAGCCGTCGTCCAGCACACTCTCTGCTGCCCTGAGGCGGGAGAGAGTGAAGGGTCTGGGAGGTGAGATCTCTCCCTGGGAGGGGATGAGGAGAGGTGTCTCCTAAGCAGCCCAGGTGAGTTCTGGCCTGCAGGAGGACGCCAGGGCCCCTCTGGGTGCCAGAGGATGGGCTGTCCCTCCCGGGCCCTGCCCCGGCCTGCATGTCAGCCCCAGCGGCCACACTTGCCTCTCTGCCATCCACACCTCGCCCCCCATCACTGGCTGCCCTGGGCCTGGAAGCTCCTCCCAGTAGCTGCGGATGGCCCTCACTTGTGGCCCTGTCTCCCCTGGTTAGTGCTCATGAGGACCCTTTGCTGGGCTCAGCTCGGATGCTTCCGAAGGGCTCAGCCTGGCCCTTGGCAAAGGCTGGGGTGCAGGGACAGCCCCTCGTTGGTCTGGCAGTGTTGATCTGGCGTGTGACATCAGCTCTCCCAGGGCCTGGGCCCAGGCTCTGTCCAGCACCCCATGCCCCTCTGCCCTTCCCTTGCTGTGGGGGAGATTGCCCTCGCTGACCACCAGGCACCACGTGCCCTCTGCACCCACGGGCATCCGCGTCAGGAAACTGAGGCACAGTGAAGACGTGCCTTGCTCGAGCGCCACAGTGACTGTGGAGCCGGGTCATATTTGGGTCCTGCTATGGCAGAGTTCCTGTTCCCATCTGTCTGCTCTTCCTGCCTCCTTTCCATAGGGGAGGCAGCTGTTGGTGGGAACAGGGCACAGCTGGTCATGTGGAATCCTGCCATAGTTTGCAGGGGACTTGGAAGCTAGGTTGGAGGCCAGATTGGAGACCAAGTGAGCAGCAAGGAGCCCCGGAGGGCAGTGTGGCAGCCAGGAGGCAGTGCGGAGGCCAGGGGCTCAGATTGGAGGCTGGGAGGCAGTGTGGAGGCTGGCATGCTGTCTGGGTAGCGGAGGTGAAAGGCCCATGTCCTGAGTGTATGTGTCTTTGTAGGACACGGGCAGCAATGGACCGTGCCTGTGCTGGAGGAGGTGGGCATGGTAGGGACAGTTTTCTCTAGCCATGGATTTCAGAACCTCTGGCCAAGAGGAGGCCGGAGGGAGAGCACAGCCTCTCTTCCCTGTTTCCTGTGTGGCATTTGCCTGGCATTGTGCTTGAAGAGAGCGTTCTGAAGAGGCTGGGGATAGCTAAGGAAACTCCTCCCCTTGGACTTGACCTGGTGGAGGTTGTGGGGGTCCCGGGTGGGAACAGGCCAGGCTGCAAGCTCTGGGATGATGAGGACCTGGCTGTGGACTTGTCCTGATGTGGGGGCGTGTCTCCGGGACCCTGGCTCCTTTGGCATGTGTCCACAGACCCTGGCTCACAGCCTCCCTTCTACTCCTTTCTCTGCCCAGGACCCTCTTCCAGTGGCCTGTGTCTCCCCCTTCCCTGAAGATGGAAGTGCCTGCCTGGCACAAGCTGCCTCCCCTCCCAGGCCCAGGGTAGGCATCACTAATCCATCCCAGCACTTCCCTGCAGAGCCTGTTGGCTCAGCACCCCAGCACCCCGACAGCCGGCTGAAGCTGGCATGGAGAGGAAGCCAGTCCCTCCCAGCCCTCCCAGCTGTTCCTATGTCTGTTGTGACCCCTTCCACAAACACCCACCAGCACAGCCCTCCGGATTTCCTGAGTTGGAGGGCCAGGGAAGGGCTGCTGGGGCTTCTGGAAGCCAGGTAGAAATGGGCAGTTGAGAAGCCACGGTGGCTCAGGACGGCACAGGCAGAGGCAGGCACCTGACCCCACGGGGCTTCAGCCAGGCTGCCTCCCGTCCTGCAGTCATCTCCATCTGTGAAATGGGTCTGAGGATCAGCCCTCTGAGCCTGCTGGGGAAGGACTGGGAGGAGCAGCGCAGAGCTGCTGTGGCACATCCTGGGTGGCAACTCTCGGGAGGTGCCGGGATGTGGCCCCCGTCCCCCACCCACCAGGTCCCCATACCATTGTCCACCCACCCCACCCGGGGCTCCACGAGGGCATGGAGAGGTGGTCTCTGCGGGTCACTGCTTTCTCCGTTCAGCATCTGTGTGGGTGGACGTTCCTCAGGCCCCGTCCGGGCAGGGCTGAGCAGCACCAGCCTGGGGGATCGACCGCCCCATCTCCGTACCCGCCTGCGCCTCACGCAGCAGCTCACTTCCCCACAATGTTTATTCGTGAAATTTGCCGAGTGGAAGCCCTGTGCTCACCCGAGCTGCCCCTGCGGCCTCTTGCCCTCAGCTGTCCGCGTGTGGCCCTGTCCTGAGGCTGCGGGGAGGCGCTCGGGTCTTCAGGCTCCCTCGCTGCAGCGGTGACCTGGGAGAAGCTGCCGGCAGCTCTGAGCAGAGGGCCTTTCCTCCTCTGCCCGTCCCCGTCACTCAGGTCACGGTCAGCCCTCCCACTTTCAGAAGAGCTTCATAACCAGACATGCCGCGTGTGTGCGCCTGGAGAGGGGGCACACGTGTGCACACGCAGTCACACGGCCACAGCGAGGGCTGAGTCGCTGTTTCAGCTGCTGATGGAGAGCCTCCCTCCTGGTGCAGCGAGGCAGGCGCTGGACCACAGGGCCACCTCCCAGCACGGAGTCGCCAGGCAGAAGCCAGACTCAGCTCAGGCTGGGAGAGGTGGAGGCTGACTTGGTGCCAGGGCCTGATCCTCTGCAGGGCACCTGGGCCTGGCCCCTCTGCTTCTGGGGGGAGTTCAAGTATTTTATTGAAGGCTGGGGGCCTCCCTGGGGCTTTGCCTCAAAGCCCTTGCAGGGGCTCAGGGAGGCAGTGACTCCCAGGCTGGGTTCATGTCTGGAAGGGGCCGCTGGCCAGTGGTCCATCCCTTGATCCCTGGGAGGCCAGGCATTGCTTCCTGGAGGTCATGGTGCCAGGTGGGACACCAACGCCCACTTGGGGCTGGTGACTGTTGGCTCTGAGCGGGTGGAAGGGCTAGTTGGGGCCAGCTCTGGGTGTCAAGGCAGGAGTACAGAGGGTGAGATGGGGTGCTGGGGTGTGGGGCTGTGGCTAGGTCCTGAGCACAGGGTTTCAGTGAGTGCCAGGCGCCATGGCGACTTGACCTGTGGCTTGTCAGAAAGACCCCTCTCCCCATGGAATGCACCAGCGCACGGCCCTGTGCCGAGTCCCTCCTGCCCCCTCTGTGCCCACATCTGCCAGGGAGGAGCCCAGCCGAGAGTGGCGTTGGTCCTGATCGCTTGGTAGTGGCTGGCTGGAGGGCTCAGTGGCTTGGCCATTGATGAGTGATGTCTGCCCTGGGCCCAGGCAGGAGCTCATGTTCTCTGCCAGGCACTCCCGCTGCTGGACTGGCTGGCTCACCAGACTGGAGAGTGCCCAGTGGCTGCGGGTGCCCTCCAGAGGCCCACTGTGGCAGGTGCAGGCGAGCGCATGTGTGGGTAGGTGCTTGGGGCTCTTGAGGGGCACTGAGTGCTGGGGTGGGCCACCTGGTGCCCAAGTTGAACTCTTTCTTTGGGGCGGCCAAGGTTTGGGGCATGGATGTGGTTATGGCCAGGCTGGAGGCTGGGTCCCCTAGTCCTGCTGCTGTGGGGCCCATGCCTGGAGAGTGGTCCTCTGTTTCTGTGGCCTCGGCTCAGCTCAAGCTGGCAGCAGGACACACAGCCCCTGGACATGCAACCTTAGCTGTTGGAACTCGGGAAGGACAGAGAGTCGGGGCAAGGTGACCAGCTGGCAGGGCCATGTGCCTCAGGCAGCAGTGTTGTCATGGGAAGCTTCCTGGAGTTGTGGGGCCTGAGGGCTGAGCTGGAGTGGTCAGGTGAAGGCCAAGTGGGCATCCCGGACAGCATGTGGCTGGTGGCCTCTGGACTCAGCAAGCAGGGACAGAGGGCAGGGCAGGAGCCTGTGGGCAACACCCAGGCTTTCCAGAAGGAGACCACGAGCTGCAGAGTGGCCAGCCTGGGCCACCAGGCTAGTGATGTAGACTTGGAGAGCGCCTGGGGGTCACCAGGCTCTTCTCACTCAGGATTTGGCTCTGGGAAGAGGGCACTGCCATGGTTCCCTGGCCACTGTACGCAGGCAGATTCCTGCTGTTCCTCTGCACCTGTTTCCCCATCCAGGAGAAGGTGGGCCTCTAGCTGGCCTCCGGGGATGCTCCTGCTGTTTCACAGGGCCTTTCTCATCTCCCCTGGGTCTCTTCCTACCCTGTGTCCCCACCCAGTGGCTCAGAGCTTGGATTTTCTTCACTCATCCTTGGGCAACTGGTGCATGACTATTTTTTTTTTTTGGTCTGTGTCCACAGTTAATTAAGTTTTAATTGGCTAATTGTTCTCCCCAGCGCCCCAAGACATTAATTGTGTCTAGTGAAGCTTGACAGTTTGATGTTTGCAGCAAAATAGCTGAATGAGACCAAAAAGAAGAAAAGAAAAAAAATAACAAAATGTAGATGATCTCCTGTAACGGTGTGTCATTTCTGGGCACAGAAGGCCTTTCCAGGGAAGACTGGCTGTTCCAAAGGTGAACAGGAGTCTGTGGACAGCCTGAGGTGGCATCAGACAGGTGGCATCAGCCGTGGGTCCCTCCCTGGGTTGGGTAGGCAGCCCCTCTGGAATCCCAGGTGTGTGGCTGTGAACTGGGGGATGGGGGCTCCAGCTGTGGCTGATGCCAAGCCTTCAGATTCTTGGGCCCTCTGGCCCTAGGGAGGTTGGGGCTGAAGCCCTGGGATATTTGTCCTGGTGGATCCTTTTGATTCTCAATTTTTAAAAGAAAAAAAAAATAAAATTTTTTTTAGATGTTGATGAACTTTTATTTTGTTCATTTATTTATATGTGGTGCTGAGAATCGAACCCAGTGCCTCACACATGCTAGGCAAGTGCTCTATCACTGAGCCACAACCCCAGCCCCAGAACATTTTTTATTGTGACAAAATAGAACACAGAGTTCATTGTTGTGACCACTTTAAAAGGGGCACTTCCGTGGTGCTGCAGGCAGCCGTGTGGGGCAGCCGCGTGTCCTCCCCCTGCCCTTGGCCTCCCGTCCTTTCCTGTCTCTGTGGGTTTGCCTGCTCTGGGCTTCGTGCAAATGGAGTCAGACAGCGTGTGGCCCGGTGTCTGGCCCCCTTCACTCTGCATCAGGCCTCGGGCTTCACCGTGGGTGGCGTGGGTGGGAGCCGCTTTCCTCTTCACTGCCGAGCAGCCGCACGTGTGTTGGCCGGCGTGGGGCGGCTCACCCTGGCCACCGGGCGGAGTGCTGCCATGGGCTTGGGGACGAGGCTCTGCTCCGTGGCTGTCAGTCCTGACCCACTGGCCACGGCCTCACCTGCCTGGGCTCAGGCGCCAACGCTGAGCCTGTGGACCCGCCGGGCCCTGTCCCCACTCTGGGCAGGCCTGCGGGGGTGCGAGTCGGTTTCCAGATCAGCTCTTGGGTCCTGGCGTCTGTGCAGCTGTGAGCTTGGGGCACAAACGGTCCCTTTGAGACCCTGCTTCCAGTCCTTTTGGTTGGTGCCCAGGAGCTGGACTGCAGGTCACATGGCACTCCTTGCCGGCTCCTCGAGGGCCTCCGCGCTGCTCCTCACGCCCGCACAGTTTAAGGCCCTGCCAGGCGCACAGCGCTCTGCTTTCTTCACACTCTGGCCCTCCCTGACGTCTTGTCTTGGGATTTGGGCGCCACCCGTCCTGATGGCTGTGAAGGGGCGGCTCACTGTGGTCTGCTCGCTTCTGAGTCGGGACCTGAGCCTGTTGTCACTGCAGCCTGACGCACTCTGGGTGTGGATCTCGGTGGTCCGCAGGTGTTTTCCGACGCCCCAACAGGTGCCTTCGCACTCTGGGGTGTTTCTTGTCCTGTTTGTCTCTTTTTGCTTTTGGGACTGAGCTTCTGGGTCAGAGTCAAGGCCCACGACCCTGATTCCCCTTGTGTTTCCCTCTGAGAGTCTTGGGTTCCAGCAGGTGAGTTCAGGCCTTTGATCATTTTGAGTTTGTGGCAGGAGAGAGGGGTCTGCAGGAAAAGACTGCCCTTCACCCACTGAATGGCCTTGGCACTTTCCCAGAAATCCCTGCACCTTGCACGTGAGGACAGGTGCCCCACCTTTAATAAGAGGCCCTCACACGTGGGGCATGCAGACATGGGCACAAGGTCTTTGTTCCCGAGAGTCTGCCCGTGCGGGCCCACTGCCCCCCGGGAGGAGCCCCCCCCACCATCGCCCTCAGGCCTCCTGGTCTGCAGACACATCTCTTTCTGGGTGTCAGACTCTGTCCCTAGGTGTGACGCCCAGGCAGGTGGACATGGGGGCACAGCTGTGACAGAGGCAGGGAAGGAGGGCTTCTGCAGGGTGCTGTGCCCACCCATTGCCAGCCAGGTGGAGTGGCTGGCTCAGCTCCACTGCCTCCCAGGACAGGCGGGGAGGCTTCCAGCCCTGCAGGCTGAAACCAGTGGAGCCCGACTTCCCGCTCCTCTGCCCTGGTGCCTGGCAGTGGAGCCCACCCTGCCTGTGGGTCTTAATGGAGGCCGTGTGGGGTGTGCAGGCTCAGGACGCCCCGTCAGCATGGGGAGAGCCACCCTCGCATCTGTGCTGAGCTTGGGTGATGCGAGGGCTTGCTGGGCGGGCTGGGGCTCCCGCCATGCAGAGCCTGTGGGAACATGTGGGGCTGGTTTTGAGGTTGGAGTCCTCAGGCTGGCCCTGGACGCAGGAGCAGCGCCCTGACAAAATAGGGGTCACCAAGTGTCTGAAAGAGGATCTGCTGCTTCAAGGAGCACGGGAATCTGGGCTGATGGCTGGGGCGTGGCTCATGGAGATGCGTCAGCTCTGCAGGTGCTGCCCCACTTCTGGAGGAGAAAACCACGCATGGGGGGTCAAGGCCAGGCCCAGTCCTGGTGGTCCAGTGGGGACGGAACCGTTCTGAGCTGTGCTGGAAGGCCCGAGCCCTCGCCTGGACTGTGAGCATTCTGGGCTCAGCACAATTGTAACCACAGTGGCCACCCAAGGTGTCCCCGGGAAGTTGGTTCCATGACTCTGGGCCCCTGTGACTCCCCACAAGGCTGCTGGCTGCCCACGGCATCGGCCTTCCCGGGCTGCTGTCCCTCTGTGTGCTGGTTTGTGGGGCCTGTGCAGCCCGTGTGCAGCTGGCGCAGGACAAGCCCGAAGGGCAGCAGCCGGGTGAGTGTGGCCTGGCCTGTGTCCCACAGCAAGAGGGCTGAGCTCAGGTGGGAGCCCTGCTGTAGCCCTTGGGGCATGGTGACACCTGGGCCACCACGTGCCCAGGGAGATGGATCCCCACAGCCACACTTGCACTGGAGACCTGGAGAGCTGGCCTAGAGCGAGAACTGGGCCACCACGTGTCCAGGGAGATGGGTCCCCGTGGCCACACCTGGATTGGAGACTGGAGAGCAGGCCTAGAGCAAGACCCGCTCTCTTTTTGGGCATTCCGTGTTCATTCACTCAGCAGAGGTTATGGTGTCCTGTGGGGGCTGGCCGTGGGGGCTGGGTGGCAGGGGAGTGGCTTTCTGGGCCTGGCGCTCCTGGAGCTCCTGTCGGGCGGGGCCAGGCGGGAGGCTGAAGCTTAGCGGGTGCAGCACGTGCACCCCTGCTCCGCCTGCTCCAGGGGCCTCTGTAAGTACCTTCCTTCTCTCAGGGCTGCACAATTTCAAAGATAACGCGTATTAAGCCAATGACATTATTAAGTAATTAGTTTTCTCATTTTTTTAATTAATCAAAGACTAATTATGAGTTGTATCTCCAATTAGAGTTTCTGATCCGTGTCCGACAGCTGTGCCCCACACAGAGGGCCCTAGAGGCCCCCCAGGAAGGGGTGGGCACCTTTTGGAGTTAGACTCCGGGGTATGTTCAGGTCTTGGAGACTCCTGAGACCTTCAGTCCCATTCTGGGCCCCTTTCTCCAGGGCAGGCACATCCTGGCACCAGGCCCCCGTGTGGGCTGGCTGGTGTGTGCCTGCAGTGGGGAGGCGGCAGAGGGAGCTCAGAGGTGACGGTGGCACCCCATGCCAAGTCTCCTGTGCTGTGGGCTGGTCCAGAAGGGCTGCCAGGTGCTCTGTGAGTAGGCCTCTGGGGAGGAAGGATCCTCTGCTGGGGTCAGAGATTGTTCTCCAGGTGGCTGTGGACCTCAGTGCCCAGCCTCCCAGGTCTGCTGGCACATCTGACAGGCCCAGGTGTGTGGTCACAGGCCAGCCCAGCGCTGCCTCCCTGGGAGCCACCTGATTGCTTTAGCCTATAGTGGGAGGCACAGACCCCTGAGGTGGCCAG
Organism: Xerus rutilus; assembly: GCA_028644305.1. NCBI lineage: Eukaryota > Metazoa > Chordata > Mammalia > Rodentia > Sciuridae > Xerus > Xerus rutilus. Next base: position 183,049,075 of record CM053399.1, read on the forward strand.
GGAGAGCCTTAGCTGTGCTCCAGCCTGGGCCATGGTGCCAGTCGAGGCCTCCTGTGGCTGGAGGTGGAGCTGGGACTCTCCTGGCCCCTGTCTCTGTGTTTGGCCCCAGGCAGCCCAGGCCCATCGGGATGAGGCTCTGCGCCCTGCTTGCAGACCCCGTGGCCTCCAGCTGCCTGTCTCCTGCCTGGAGGGCTGTGTGCAGCAGGGCTGGACACCCCCTAGTCCCCTAGTGCAGCTGAGGGCTGGGCCCACATGCCCTCCCGACGTGAGGTTGGCACAGAGGACGGGGTGCTCAGTGTCAGGCAGAGCAGGGCGAGGACAGCAGATGCCGTCCCCGGTCTGTGTGGCCCCCGCTGCATCATCTCTGCGTGAGGAGGAGGGCCGGGTGGGGGCTCACTTCTGCAGGGCGGGAGGCCCTGGTGTGCTGTTGGCGCGCTGGCCAGAGACAGACCACGTCCACCTGGGCCGTGGCTCTGCACTCCTCCTCCGTGTTGCTGTGTGACCTGAACTGAAATAGTTTAGCTGGTGACAAAATGGCTGAGTGCCCCTTTTCCCACCAGAGGAATGTTCTAGAAGAATTGTGTGGCACCTTCCCTTGCTGAGCCTGTAGCCCTTCTGTGGCTTAGAAAGGCAGGAGAGTGGCTGTCCCAGCCACCAGGAACAGCCAGCCCCGGGTGCCTGGTTCCAGGAACCCTTCAGTCAGGGCTGGGCTGCTTCAGGCAGGTTCTGAGAGCTGTCTCTGTGCTGGGACAGAGCAGAGTGCGTGGAGGCTGGAAGCTCCCGGAATCTGATTTAAAAGCTCCACGGGGCCCTGGGTGGGTGGCGAGGCCCAGACCCGGCCTTCACTTCCCATTAGTACTAGCTGCTCAGGATTGCTCTGAGAACTCAGGTGGAGGCTGCCCCAGTGCTGGCCCTGTAGAAGGTTCCAGAGCGGCACACAGTCGTGGTTTTTACCCTTCAGGGGGCATCAGAAGTGCAGAGACCTGGCAGCTGGTGCTGTGGACTGAGCCATGTCCTGGGTCCTGATGGCTGGGACCAGGCTGGCCAGGGCTGGAGAATGCAAGGCCATGAAGTGGTGGACGAACCTGGGCACACAGCTGTGGCTCCAGGGAGGCTGTGGGTAGCAGGGGTTGAGGACGGGACTTCGAGGCCAGGTCTGCTGGGGTTCGAGGGCTGCCTGGGTTCCTGAATGCCCGGCCTTGGGCATGCTACGTGACCTTGCTGGCTTGTTTGCCCACATACAAGACGGGAGCGAGGAGACCCAGCCCCGTGGGGTTGTGAGGCTGTGTGAAGTGAGCTCACGTGTGACTGTGGTGGTCCTGGCTCTGGAGGGGGCTCAGGAAGCCGTGCTGAGCTTCACCTCGGGGGCTCTGAGGGCAGAGTGCACCTGTGTGCAGGGCTTGGGCCTGGATGCCACGTGGTCCTGTGATGGTGGTGGCTGGTAGCGCTCGGGCAGCGTTGGGCTCAGCAGGCCTCAGACCGCAGGACCAAGGCCCAGACTGCCAGCCTTGCTCCCTGCTGCTGTCCCTTGGCTGAGACCAGCTCCCTCGGTGTCCAGGAAGCTTCCAGCCAGCTGAGATTAGAGGCCCCGTAGCATTTCTCGGATCTCCCTGTTAATGGGCTACAGGAAGTCGCCCCAGACGTGTCTTCCCGTGGAAAGAAACCTGGTCCTCGTGCTGTGGGCTGTCCTCAGGGAAGGTGCTGGGAATGGCGTGGGTGGAGCAGGGGGGAGACCACCGGGGCCTGCAAGGGCTGCTGGGCCAGGGTCGGGCCCGTGGCCTCAGCTGGGTGTGCTCCTTCCCTCCCTGCTCTGGCTCCCAGGGGGCGAGACTCTAGCTAGCCATCTCCGTGCCCAGGGTTCTCTGGGGCCCTTTGGGTTCTGTTCTTGGGGGTCCACGAAACCAGCCTGGTCCCATGCCCGGATGCTCAAGGGGGCAGATTTCATCCGTAAGCCTGTTTCCCCATGAAAGAGAAGGGGACACCCCTTGGGGCCGAGAGAGTGAGTGAGGCTAGGGGCAGGCACGGTGGCGGCTGGGGCAGCCTGGGAACAGACGCAGCCCCTCCGTGCTGTTTACAGGCGTTTTGTTTTCCAGTTGTTAAGGTTCTTCACAGTGTGTATATTTTTGCTAGTTCCTAGAAATGTCAGCTCTGTCTCTTGGAAACACAAAGAACGCCCTTCTCGCCAAGAAAATAAAAAAAGAGCATTCTCTTTTCTTGGGTGGGTTCCCAGCTCCCTGACAGGCCACAGAACCCGGTCACCCTGACCTCCCACCATTAGACAGTCCTTTCTTGGACTCTAGGGTCTGTCCTGCTGACAGAGCCCGTTAAGTCTTAGCATTTTCTTTTCCGTGCTAAAGGGTTTGCCAGGTCTCCTCATGAAGATGGCTCTGGTCAGGAGCAATGAAGGTTGTGGCCCCCTCGGGAGAGAGGCACAGAGTGCACCTCCTGCCCTGGTGGGGAGGCGGGCCTGGCCGTTCCCCAGGGGAGGAGAGCCCAGGGTGGGGGTTGCTTGCAAGACACAGCCCCGGGCCAGGGGCCTCTTTTATCCTTTGAGTCTCTGTGTGTCCCATGATAGAGAGGCCAAGGCTCAGAGAGGTGAGTTAACTGTCTCAGGTCACGCAGCCTGCACAGCTGGGACGTCAGTGCCATAGGCCAGGTGCCGTCAGCCTCCTCCTGTCCACTCACACCCCACCTGTCCCAGGCTGTGCTTCCAGGAGGCTCTGGAGAAACGCTGTTAGCGTGACTGGAGATATTGAGGTGTGCTTTGCACGGACCGGCAGAGGCCCCACTGTGGTCTGGGGCGGGGCTGGTGTCCTAGCTGGAGGCACACTCTGCAGCCCTGATTCTGGGGTAGGCGTCTGGCTGTCCCTGCTCTTCCTGTCCTCTGTCCACTCCCTCCTGTCCTCTCCTGTCTGGCCGTCCTTGCTCCCCTCATCCTCCCCACGTCCTCAAAGTGCCGGCCCGCCAGTCGGGGGCGCTTGCCCGGCCAGTCCTTCCACCTCAGATAGCAAAGGCTAGTGTCTGCTCTGGCCCCTGTGCTGGGCCGCCCAGGCCTCTGCACCGCCTCCCTGCCCTAGAGACGCCCCGTCCCCAGGAGAGGAGCTTTGCAGGGTGGCTTGGGTGGCCACCTGTCTGGCTCCTTTATTCTCTCCTGTCTGGGTGAGGCAAGCCCAGCTCTGGGCTGCCCCTTGGTCTCCTCTAAAGAGCTGTGGCAGTGAGCCCAGGCCTGTGGGAGGGGGCTGCCTGAGCAAGGACCCTTCCTCCTGCCACTCGCCCCTGGGGTGGCCACATGTGCCCATTTCCTGCCACCCCCGGGACGGGTGGGCAGGTGGGTGTGCACCGTGTGCGTAAGTGCTGAGCCCTGGGTTTCTCCGGTGGCCCCTGCATGCTGGTGGGGGCTTGCCGGGGCCTGCTCTGAGGGGCTTCTGAGTGAGAGAGCCCTTACCCTGGGAGACATGTTGCAGTGGAGCCCCGGGGGTCCCAGGAGGGGTCTTACCTCTGGAGATCAGATTGAGGGAAAAGTCCAGCAGTTGAACCTGGTCAGGAGAAGAGCTGTGCGGAGCTGGCTGTGGCTTCTAGCTGCAGAGGCCTCTGCCGCCCACCCTGGAGGGACCGCCTGCTGTCAACAGAGCTGGGCACCGTGGCTGGGGCCCCAGAAGCCCTGCATGAGACCCCCTGAGCCAGGAGCGAGAGGGGACCTGGACGTGGCTTGGTGTTCCTCTGTGCAGCGGCCTTTTTAAGTTGCTTTTTTGTTTTTTAAAATTTGTGCTAGTGCTTAACCACCAGCCACATCCCAGCGCCTTTTTAAGCACTTTGACTCTGAGGCAAGACCTCGCTAGGTTGCTGAGGCTGGCCTCCACCGCGCCCAGCCCAGCTGCTATTTTAGAAGCACTCAGGTGTCCCAAGAAGCACAGCTGAGTGCTCGTCCTGAGCTTCCTCCTGGCTTCTTCCCAGGGCTGCCGCCAGCCCACAGGATGTGATGCCATGCATGAGGCCAGGGGGACGGGTGAGCTGGGGTCACACTGAGCGGACACACAGCCCCGCCGTTTTGTCCACTGGTGAGTGGGTGAGTGGGTGGGTGGGTGAGTGAGTGGGTGGGTGGGTGAGTGGGTGGGTGAATAGGTGGGTGGATGAGTGGGTGGGTGAGTGAGTGGGTGACTGAATGGATGAGTGAGTGGGTGGATGAGTGAGTGGGTGGGTGGGTGAGTGAGTGGGTGGGTGAGTAGGTGGATGAGTGGGTAAGTGGGTGGGTGAGTGGGTGGGTAGGTGGATGAGTGGGTGGGTGGGTAAGTGGGTCAGTGAGTGAAGTGGGTCAGAAACCCCTGGGAAGTGGTTCCTGGAGCTCGCCGAGGCCTCCCTCTCCAGAAGCCCGCCTTCTCTGGCGCACAGCGCACCTTGCCGTTTGCCTGCTCGCTGAAGTGACCCTGCACTCTGGCTCTCAGCTCATCAGCCCAGGGGGTGACGTGGGGCCTCCCTCGGGTGCTCGTGTGTGCACCCAGGAGGCTGTGTGGGATCCTGAGCGCTCACACCTACCCCAGGGAGGTCATGTGGGACCCCAGTGCTTGCAAGTGCCCCAGGGAAGTGACAAGGACCTCCTACATGTAATGGGGGGTGACATGGGATCCTGGGTGCTCACACATGTCCCCGGGGGTCATGCGACACCCCAGTGCTTGCACATGCCCTAGGGAGGTGGTGGGACCCTGGGCACTCGTGCTCCCTGGCTGGTCCCATTGACTTCTGGTCCCCCCATGGGTAGGCTGCACGGGGCCTCCGGCTGGAACACTTCAGCCCTGAAGGCTGCGTGGTCCCTGTGGGAACACCTGGGACCCTGGGACCCCAGAGTCGTGTTTTCCACTTGCTCAAGGCATGAAGCAGCTCTGGGCAGGGTGTCGTCTGGCTGCCCTGCATCATGCCACAGTGTTCTGAGCCCTGCCCTCGGGGGGACGGGTGTCTCTGCCCTGTAACCATCGCACTAGCTGCTGGGGTCTCTCCAAGGCTTAGAGGCTGTGCTGGCACGGAGTGGCCCAGACGGTCTGTGCCTCCCAGTAGGCTCACGGTGGCTCTGCCAGCCTGGTGAACCTAGCTACCTGGACCTGGCTCCTGTGGGGCATCTGTGTGTCCACCTGGTCCCTCAGGGTTTGTCGTGGAGCCAAAGCACAACAAAGGTGTGTCCGTACCAGGGGGAAGGTGCAGACCCGGGTGGCATGTACCAGCAGAGAAGTGACGAGGGGCCGTGCACCTGGCCTGCCGTGTACGTGGATCCTCCCCGAGGGGGCGCGCCGCCCGCCTTCCCCAGATGGAAGTCGCAGCCTCTTGAGGGTAACGGGTCCCTGCAGGGCTGCCTAAGTGCATTCCTGTGGGCACCGCTGCCCACTGTGCTCACACTGCAGTGGGCCTGGGGGCAGCAGGTGGAGTGTTTGGAAATGAGATCCTGGGCTGCCCCTGCCGGCGCACAGGTGCCATGGTCAGAGTGGGCCAGGTTCAGAACCCTCAGCAGCAGCAGCAGGTGGTACTGCGGGGTCGTGTGCAGGTCTGAGAACCACCTTGGGGAAGCCCTGACCACAGTGGTGGGCTGAGGAATTTTTCTCTGCTCTACTTACTCCATGGGAGAGCCCCGTGCACCCCAGACCAGCGTCAGCCACAGGGCATGAGCATGGCCCTGGGCTGGCTGGGCCCTCAGGGGAGGAGTCCCCTCTTCAAGGCAGGGGACTTCTGGATTCCAGGTCCTCAGGTCTCCTGCTCTCTGTGTGCCCCAGTGCTGCCCCCAGCGTCCAGGTCTTCAGGAAGCTGCCAGGCTCCGCTGTGCACTGACTGAGCCTGGCCTTGCCTCCCTGCCATCGCTGCCCTTGGTGTTACTGGGCGCTGACGCAGCGAGTGGCTGAGTGATCTGCCTCTAGCCAGGCGCCTTTGAAGATGTGATTGGCAGCTCCAGTGGGTAAGCCTGTGGAGTTGAGGGTCAGGAGAGCCACTTTCCTGGCTGGCGAAAGCGGGGCCCCTTCCCGTGCTACAGCCAGCAAACTCAGCCTGCCCGCCTGCTCAGGCCACAGACACCTTCAGTCTGAAATGCCAGCCCCCGTGTCCTTCTCCCACCTCTCCCTCCTTACTTTGTGGCTGCAGATTAAAAGTCACCCTTTCCTACCTGCTTCCGGTGTATGCTGTGACATTAGCCGTGAGACCTGCTGTCAGGAGTGAAAATAAAGGACAGAGTCTCAGGCTGCCCCAGACTGATGGTTCAGAGAGTCACTGAAATGAGGTCCTGGGGATCATGTCACCAGAGGCGGGTGTTAGGGGAGCCCGGGCAGTGCTGAGCTCTTGGAGAGGAAAGCGTAGAGGGTCTGCCCCCAGGGGGCTTTGGGCAGTTCCCCAGCAGCCTGGGCTGGGTGGTATCGAGTCTGACCTTAACGGATGGGTGTGTCCTTCACCCCAACAGCTTTGTCTCCCTGTGGACTTTGCGAGCTGTAGGTGGATTTCCCCCCAAAGTCACTCGGAGCAGGAGCAAGCCGGGCTCTGAGGAACAGCAGCTCCGTGGGGAGGAGCTGTTGCCAGCGGGCAGGAGGCTGGTTACTGGAGGGACAGCCCTGGCTTCCCGGCTGTCATGCACGAATAGAAGCCGCAGCAAGCCCCTCCCCCAGGATTCAGTCTCCCATGCCGGGAGTCCCTGGAGGGGACCCAGTACTAAGAATGAGGCAGCTGTCACACACTGACGTGCTTTCTCCAGCGAATGGGCCAGGGTTGGAGGAGGGGGAGCAGGGCCCTCCCTCAACGCCTGCCTGTGCTTGGCTGCAGTTCTGGGCCCAGCCCTGCCCCAGTGGTGAGCCGTCCTGACGGGGGCTAGAGGGGAAGGTGCACCCGTCCTCATTTTGTCCTCTGGGGACACAGGCCTTAGAAGTCCCCTGTGCACTTGTGTGGCAGGGCCTTGGGCATTTGGACCCAGCCCCAGTGTCTGGCTTGTCCCGTCTCCCTGGCAGGAAACACGTTCCCACCCTCTCTGATGACCCTTGGGTGCCCGTGTCCTGACGCCTTTGGATTCTGCTGGCCTGTGCCCCGTGCCAGTTCTGGAGCCTGGCACTGTGAAGGCAGAAGCCCTGAAGTGGCTGTGGATGTCCATGGTATCCAGGAGGAGCCGTGGGTCGTGGGCGCGACGTGTGCCCATGTTGGAGACCAGACCGCTCCCCTTGGCCTGGGCAGTCTTAGCCACTGGGGTGGGCTTGGGGAGGGCTCTATGTGTGGCCACCCCTGGTTTCTGCTGGGGCTTTGCTCAAGACCCCAGCCCTCGTGCCCAGGTGGCGTTCACCTCGCTGTGTGTGTGGGGGTGGGGAGGGCGGCTGGCCAGGGGTTGCTCAGATCCTTGGTGAAAGATCTTGGCCAGAGTGCCTGTGGGCCTGGGAAGCACTTGGGACCCTCAGCAGCAGCAGCACCGTCTGTGACGTGGGGCGTGTGTCACTGGTGGGTGTGGGAAAGCATTTTGGGGAGGGTGGGTGTGGCCACACTGGGTTGTGGTGTGGGTTCTTGCATACACCGTGCCCACCGTCATCCAGAAAGGTAGCCCTGAACATCGCCCCTAGGTACTGAAATCCTGAAGGTCTAAAACCCCAAAGAGCAGGATCCCAAAGATTAAAAACCCAAATATTGAGATCCACCAAACCCAAATCCCCCGAACCACAGCTCCCACTAGAAGAGGCTGTCTGGGAGGGGAGGAGCCAGGTTCTGGGGAAGGGCGTGGCCTCTGCCTGCCCAGCCCTCCTTCCAGCTGAGAAGTCCCAGGAGCTTCTTTGGAGTTAAAGCCTCTTTGCCTAGAGAAGCAGCAACTGGTTTGAGGATGGAGATGTGACCGGCAGGGGCTGGGAGACCCTGTGGCAACAGTGTTGCTGTTCCTTCTGCCACCGGTTCCTTCTGCCAAGGCCAGGGGGCGGTGACGCTTGCGAGTGGGCTTTCTGCACCGGAGGCCTGGGAGGACAGGGCTGGCGGGAGCAGCCCAGGGAGGGCAGAACCTGCGTGTCCCAGGACAGCCGGGGCCCAGGAAGAGCAGCTGCTGGCACCAGCAGGGCTTCAGAATGCTCAGCGGCATCCGGAAAGAGAGCAAGAGGGAAAGAAGGAGCCTCCTCAACCGCCCAAGCGCGTCCCTATAATGTACTCTTCCATATTTTGAATTATCTTAGTCTTTTAAAAGTCCTAATCCCACTATGTGAACTGTGGCCCACAGTTTGCCAGCGTGTATTTAATTTTTGCATCATTTCCAATACTGGAAGCGTGAGCTGTGTAAAGACTGAGAGTTCTAATGCGTTTTATGCGTTTTTCTTTCTTTGCGCGTTTGACACCATCGAAGTGGATCGTCACATTGACTTTGGTGTGAGCCTAGGAACATGGAAACTCCTTCATAAATGGAGACTCCTACCCGCCCACCTGCTTTGGTGGACGATCACCTCTCGGGATCTGGGCTCTGGCACTGGCCTGCGCCTGGTGCCCGGTGTGGCTTTTGATCTCATTGGAGACTCTGGTGTCCGTCACCGTGTTTTGGATGAGCTCAGAACCAGGGTGCACACCATGGCCGGCTGCAGCGACGCGCACTGTGCCTCCTGCTTTCGCCCTGTTCCTGTGCGTGCGGTCGGTGTGCTCAAAGCTGTCATGCTCATGTCACCATCACAGGGAGTCCTGCGAGCTGTGCTTGCAAAGCCGTCAGGGCTGTTGCCTGTGGTGTCGTGTGACGAGGCCTGTGAAGTGTTCTGTCGTGGTTCTGTGTGTTTCTCAAGTAAGTGCCCTTTAAGAAACACACGGGGATGCCTTTTGAATGTTTTTTAAAATGACTTTTTCCAAGGCTGGAATGTAGCCCAGCCGTGGCGCCTGCTGGCGTGCCCGAGGCCCTGGGCTCAGTCCCCGGCACCACCAAGAAAGAGCAAAAACAGTTTTTCCAGAATTACACTCTCGGGATTGTTGTTGTGGGGATTCGAGACATGCAGAGGTTTTGGTCCTTGAAGCGCTCAGGTGGTGCCCACGGAGTTCCGCACGGCAGAGCTCTCGGTCCTCCTGGCCACCAGCCACATCTCAGAGGTGCAGACGCCCCACATGGCTGCCGCCACTCCAAGGTCTCCTGACAGTGTGGCACCAGGGCACAGGTGTCCCCAGTGGCCTGCTTTTCCAGAGGGGCACCCTCTTTGCCCCTTACTAATGTGGCACCTCCAGTCCCCAGGGAGCACATGGATGCATTCTCCTCCCTAAATGTCGAAGCGGCAGAGACCAGATGGTCTTGTGCCCAGCCCGGTTTTCCAGGGCCCCAAGGCCCACTAGGGGCTTGGACAGGCAGGTGGCCATGGGTCTCCTGCCGCAGCTTCACTCCTGACTGCCACACTGCCTCAGGGATTCGCAATCAAACAGATGCATCAGGATGGCCCGACTCTTGCCAGGAACCTGTGGGACCTCTCCGCCACTCTGTGCCCTGCGTGGGGACGTCCCTTCAGTCACTTCTTCCCTGTGGCTCACCACGTGACTGCACAGATGGCTCACTGAACCTTGGCACTTCACCTGTAAAGCCGGGTCAGTGCAGGTCACACGAGGGAGCCCACAACGTGGGGCTCCCTTGGTCCTGTGTCTTCACGCAGAAAACCTAAGCTTGTGGCTGTGTCAGAGTAGACTTGACAGCTATTACAAAAACTTCAGCACACCAGCAGCCTCAGCTCACGAGAGTTCGTTCTCTCTTGTGAGGGAAAGCAGTGCAGGGCAGGTATCAGGGATCCAGGTGCCTCGTGTCTTTTGTTTTGCTTCTTCGGCATTGGCTTACATCCTTTAGACTGTGGCCCAGAATGGCTGCAGGAGCTCCAGCCCTAACCAGTCCATTCCAGGTATTGGGGAGGGCTAGCGCGGGAGGGAAGCTGACTCATTGAAGCAGACTTTCTGGAAGTTCCACTCACTGTCTTGCTTTCTCCTTGTTGCCAGGTCAGTCACCTGGCCTCATATAGCTCATGTGCATCCTAGTGGGCTGGCTCTGATAAGGTGGTGGTGCACGTGAGCAAGGAGGGGAAACAGGAGGCCACCAGCCTGTGCCTGCCTCTGGCAGCCGAGCGGGAGGGAGGATTCTGTGAGCTTGTCGCTGCTGGTGTTACTGCACAAAGAATTTGGAGTTACTACGCGCTTGGGAGGGCATGTTAATAAGAAGTACCGTCCTCCATGCAGTGGGTGGGCTGGGTGCTTCCTCTGGGGAAGGTGACCTCTCCTGGTGTCTCTGGTGCTGTACTTGGAGCCCCGACGGGCCCCCCTGTTCCCCTACCCCTGCCTTAGCTCTCGTCTTGGGGCAGCACTGGGAAGCCTCGTGTGATGCCTGGTCAGTGGGGCCTTGTGCAGATGGGGGCGACTCCTGGGGGCAGCGTCCCTGCGCTCTCAGTCACCGTTGGCACCCTGCCTGCCTGCTCGGAGGGTTTGGGGTGACCCTCAGGTGTGCGTTACAAAGTCGCAGCATATCAGGGACGACTCCAGAAGGATGGGGGCCACCTAACCCCGGGCCCCAGGCCGGAGGCCCAGCGTGCAGCTGTGCTGGACCACACTAGGCTCTGTGCTTCCCCCAAAGGGAAAGGCGTGTTCCTGGCCCCTTGTCTTCCGAGGGACCTCGCCCGTGGGCAAGGCGGGGCTCCCGTGGGCCGGGAGCCGGGGTGCCCAGCTCTGGTCCTTCCCTCTCTGTCTGTCAGCGTCCTCTGAGCTCTGCTGTGTTTCCAGTTGTCCCCCTGCCAGGGTGGACCCTGTGCAGCAGGTCCCTGTCAGAAAGCCGGTTCCAGAGCCCCCACGAGGGAGGGTAGGGTCCTTGGGCGGCTGCCTCCTGAGCCCCTCCTGACTCCGCTCCTCCCCCGAGCCCGTGGCTTCTCCACACATTTGCAGTGTGTGTCCTTCAGGGCAGGCAGGGAGCTGGGCAGGCTGGACGCCCTGGGCAGACAGTTTGCTGTCCACAGGGAGCTCGTGTTGGGGGGGTGGCCAGAGTGCGGGCAGAGCTGTGCCCTGGTTTCCTGGGTGGTGCTGGGAGGGACTGGGGCCTGCTGGGTGCCCCCGGGGTGGCCCTGGGTGGGTGCCAGCGAGGGGCAGGTGTGAGAGGTGAGGGGATTTGAGGGCAGCGTGTGAGCGTCGGCACCAGGCCAACAGGGTCTGTGGGTGGAAGCGGTGATGAAGGGCCCTGGGCACGCCAGGCACCCGCCTCCCCTGGGGTGTGACGGTGTGAGGGCTCCTCCTATTTTAGGGGGTGTCTTTCCTCGGCCTCTTCCTGTCTGGGCCTGGCGGCCCTCCTCCCTGTCCATTTCCTGTAGGACGACCATGGTGAGAAGGGGTGGCTGGCAGCCAAGGACAGACCCCCCCCCCGCTGTTGGAGCCCGTGCCGTGGGGACGGCCTGGTGACTGTCATCCTGTTTGTCACCCCAGACTGGTTGTCTCAGAACTGATTAGGTTTGCGTTTATGTATAAAGGCTGGCACGGCCCGCGCCAAGCAGAGACAGGGACTTGATTTACGAGGATGGCGACGGGGTCTAGGAAACGCCAGCACCGTCTCCAGGGTCCATAAATCAGTTCTGATTCTGACAAAGCCTTCACCCCGCGCCACGGCAGCTCTGCGGGGATCCCCGGCATGGTGCGCTGGGAGTTAGTCGGCCGGGGACCTAGCCTCCGGGCTTTGCTGGCTCAGCGGGCAGCAGCCCTCTCCCCACTCTGCCCAGGACCAAGCTCGGCTCGAGGGAGGCTCAGGCGGCTCTGGTGCTTCGTCTGGGCACATGTCAGGGCTGGCTCTGGAGCACCGCTGGGTGCTGGTGGCGTGGCTGGCAGCTAGGAGCCCTTCAGTTGCCCTGGGCATCCTGGGTGTGGCATGTACTCCAGCGTGGGGCGTGGGGTGGTGGGCGTGGGTGGCCGAGGGCTCACTGGCTCTCCGGGTCTGTGATGGAGGGAGGTGTGTTTGAAGGGCCCTCAGCAGGGCCAGGCCCTGGGCAGGTGTCTCTTTTTCCATTTTGGGCCTTGGTTAAAGGGGATCGGCAAGAGCATGTCCTGGTCATCCATGTTGCTATCCTGACACCACAGACTGGGCAATCTGAAGGACAGCGTGTGGCTCAGGTTCTGGAGGCTGGAAGACAAGGCCGGGCACCACTTCTGCTCGGCCTCTGGGCAGGGCCTCTTCTGTTCCCTAACATGGCCGAGGGCATCACCTGGTGAGCACGAGGGAGCGAGGGCGGCGGCTAGGCCACCAGCCCTGGTGGCACCCCTCCTGGCCCCTCTGGTGGCCCACTCAGCACTCCTGCACTGGGCTTAAGTGTCCCACAGGACCCTGGGGACACATCCCCCCCAGGCCTAGCCAGACCCTCCGTGCACACCGACTTGCTCAGCCTAGCGGGGCGAGGCAGGGCCGGGCAGCTCCGTCTTCGCCCACAGCGCAGGCCTGCTGGGCCATGGCAGGCTCCGGCTCCCTGCCCCCGTAGGCCCTGGGGTTTGCCTGTTGTGAGCTAGGTGTGGGGTCTGGGGTCCCTGAAGTGTCCCAGCTGTGGTGACGGGGCGTCCCGGGGTGCGCTGTGGAGTGGGGCTTGATGGAGAGCATGCCCCTAGAGCAGCGTCTGGGCGTGCCTGGCACTGTGTGCCCCTGCAGCCGTTGTCCCACCTGGGCATGGCCAGGGCCTAGAGCCTGCATCGGCCCAGGTGGAGATGCCGTCCACCTCAGCGTGTGGAATTTTAGAGGCCCAGGGCCCCAGGTGGGCCTCTTTCTGCCCCTTTGCACCTGGGTCTCCTTGGGTGGGCTCATAGGTTCCTTCTTAGTGGCTGACTCAGCAGCTTGGGTGGCAGGGGACCCCTGGAATGCTGTGGAGGACAGACTTGGTACCCAATGGCCCCGTGCAAGAGGGCATGTCCCCTGCGAGAAGCTGGGCTGCTGGCCTCGAACACAGCTGCCTGCCCGGGCCTCACCCGGGAATGGCAGTGACCTTGGCCCTCCTGCATGGATATATGGCAGTGACCTCATTCTTCCTGGGTGGACACATGCCAGTGAGCTTGTCCTTCCTGCATGGACAAATGACAGTGCCCTCGTCCACCCTGGGTGGACGCGGTGACCGTTGGATGCAGGATGGCAGGGCGGTGCCAGGAGTTGGGCCATCCTTTCTGCAGAGCTGGCGGTGGTGCGGTGCAGGGAGTGTGTGCCGTGAGCCCACGTGGGGCTGGGCATCCGGGGTGTGTGCGTTGCAGGGCCTGCTGTCCTGCCAGCCTGTCTGCCCCCTGCATGCGGGTACTGATGGCGTTCCCGGGTGTGGACTGGAGCCATTCCAGGTGCTTCCTGGCTTGAGTCCCGTAGGACCCTGAGGACACTCGCTCTGCCGCGAGGCTCCATCAGTGCTTTGGTGTCTGAGAACGCGGAGGCTGGCAGGGAGCCTTGGGCTGGGTCTGTCTTTTCTGAGCTCTCAGCACACCTGGAAATAGCATTTGCCTTCCGCTCTCTAGAGGGGTCGCCCCCAGCCGTGGGCACAGAGCATCTGCTGGAATCAGCACCCTAGGGACAGCCTGGCACTGGGACTGGGAGCCGGGTGGCTGGGGTGCTGGAAGGGCCCAGTGGGAAGAAGGCCCGACCCGAGCTGGTTCCACCTTGGTGCCAGCAGAGGACTTTGTGTCCTGGCCGAGGTGATTTGGTGAGCTGTTAGGGAGGACGGAGCGGCCAGGTGCTCACCCGGGTGTGCAGTTCATTAATTTATTGAAAAGCACTTTATAGAAGTGGCCTCCCTGTGGCCTCCCTCTTTCCATTCACAATGGGTGACGTGTGTCCCTCCAGCTCTTCCCGTCACCTTCCAGCTCGAAGTCCTCGCATCCCCCAGCCCCTTGGGCTCAGCCTTCACAGAGCTTTTCCAAAGCTGTCTCCGGGAACGTCCACCCTGGTGACCCCAGAAACAGTGTGTGGATCAGGCAGAACTGCTTCACTTCTCGAGTGACCGCCGTGAGCTGCCGGACCCTGCCTGGCCGAGCCGTGCAGGACTTGGTGGGGGACCTGGAGAGGGTTGCTGTACAGGGTGCTCAGACGTGCAGGTGTGCGTCCGGGGCCCCCATCCAGCCTGGGGCAGAGGGAGGGACGTGAAGGACAGGAGGGCAGAGGGGACGGTCCCGGGCGTTGACCCCGGGGCCTGCACCCCGCAGGTGCTCTGTGCCCAGCAGAGGCAGGGCCCTCCCTCGGGTGCTGAAGGGTGAGAGTGGCTGTTCTGGACCAGAGGTTCGGGCCCCTGTCCTGGGGTGCAGTCTTCCCAGCCGCCCCACCTGGCTCAGGTTCACCCCGTCTGCTCCAGCTGCCAGAACAAAGGGCCACAGACCGAGCCTGCTCTGTCCCTGTCCTGTGGCCAGGTAGGGGTTAGGTGGCTGTTCCCACCTCTGCTCGGCTTGCGGTGGCTTCTCCTATGTCTTCACTCCGTGCACCTGTGTGTCCAAACCTCCCTTTGCCTAAGGACACAGTGGCATTGCCTTAGGCCCATCTGGGGGCTGCATCTTAGCTTGGTCACCTCCCTGGAAACCAAGCCTCCAAATAAGTTTGCAGCCTGAGCCTCAGGGCTCGGCGCTCTGTCTTTTCTGGGGGTGGGGTGCACTTGCTCAGCCCCACGCCGTCCCCACTTTTGTTCTAGAGATGCTCACCTGCTCTTTCAGGACGGTGCGCATCCAGGTTGTGGCTTCTCCTAAGGGCTTGGTGGCCCAATCCCAGGTGGCCTCTGGGGACTGCGTGGAGCCAGGGGGTGCAGCACCTCTGTGGCCTCTGGAGGAACTGGGCGAGTGCTGGCTTCAGGTCCCGCGTCTCCATGTGTGACGGCCCCATAGCCACGGCGCAGGAGCACTCTGATGGGTGGCACACAGAGGCTGGGCCTCGGCAGAGCTGGGCCCCCTGAGGTTGCGTGTGGCCCTTCCCCGTGAGCCTTGCAGCCTGGCAGATGCCCGTCTCTACCCCATTTTACGGATGTGGAAGTTGAGGCTTGAGGTCAGTCCGCTGCACATGCAGGCAGGGGCTCATGGCCCCTGCCCTGCATTGGGTCTCTCTGAGTCCAAGGCTGGGCTTTCCGTTGTCCTGCCTGAACTGTGTCCCCTGGCCCAGGGAGTGTGTGTGTGTGGGCTTCTGTGATGACCCCCAGGAGCTGGGGCTCTAGGAAGTTCACAGAGTTCTTTACAGAGTAGTGGAGAGGGTGTGTAGGCCCCGCCCCGTGGTCCTTGCGCAGAGCAGCGGCCCCGCCCACTCCACAACCCTGCCCGTGCCCATGGCATGGGGAGAGGTGGAGCAGAGCCGAGACGGCGGGGCGCTCCTGTTCAGAGAAGGGCCTGATGAGGGGACCCTGGGAGAGGTCCAGAAGGCCTGGCCAGCCCCAGGCCGTCCAGTCCCAGGTGAGCCCACCTTTGCCCCATGGCTGGCGGGGCCCTCTCGGGGTCCACCTGCCTGTCCGCCTGGCTTGACGGGGAGGGAGGTGCACTTCCTCCTGGCTCTTGCCTGGTGCGGGTTCTGAGGGATCAAGGCCCAAGCGTCCAGCTCCTCTGCAGGCTGGAGCTGCTGTGGGGTCACTTTGGCCATACTCCCCTGGCCAGGGCCAGTCCAGCCCAGATGCCTGGAGGATGCAGACCCCGCCTCCAATGGGAGGAGGTGCGGCTGTGCCCAGTGTCCCGCTGGGCAGCGGGGTCCTAGCCTGCTTCTTAACAAGGTCAGTGAGGAGATGCCCTGTCAAGCTGCAGGATGGGCAGCTGGCACTGGACAGGGCTCTTTTCTGAGAAAATTTGTTTTTAACAGTAGATGATTCTAGAGGATCTTTCTGTTGAGGGGCTGGGGCTATGGAAAGAACCCTGGACAAGGCCTTTGGCAGCCTCCTGGCCACCTGCTGGCTCTGGAGGACGCGAGGTAAGCCAGTTTGCTCCTGCCTCGCAGCCCTGGGCAGGCACACCTCGGGCTGCTCCCGGGCCAAGTGCGCTGCGGGAACTGGAGTTGTCCAAGCAGCCCCGGCAGCCTGCCCTCCAGCCTGCCCTCCAGCCTGCCCTCCAGCCTTCCCTCCCGGCTCTACCTCTACTCTGGCACGAGGCTGGCCTCCCCTGCAGAGGGGTTCAGTGGGCGGAGGGCCCTCTGAGTCCTGGCAGGGGACGTCTTTGCTGCTCGTCCCATTAGTGACCCCGTCCTCTGCCCTCAGTGTTGGCTGGACACGGATGCCGGCCTGTGAGTGGGCATGTCTGGCCTCGCCCTGGCCTCGGGCAGCAGATCCCATGTTTGGCTGTATTACGTAGGCAGAGCGCGCACGTTGGTGGCTCCATTTTGGAAATCGTGGACCCAGAGCCCCCTGCTCCTGCCCACCTGGAGCTGCGGGGTGAAGGGCTGCGGGTCCCTGGCTGGACTGTTGGTGAGGCTGCCTCAGCTCTGGGCTGGGGAGGCAGGCAGAGCGTGGCCAGCCCTCGGGGCCCAGGCTGGTGCAGGGACATGCAGCCCAGCCACCTGTGTAACGTGTGGGAGCAGCTGCCAGGGCCTGCTTGGGTTGGGGTGCAGGTGTCTGGGGGGCCGTCGGGACAGAGGTCTCAGAGGTGCAGGGCAGGGGCCTGAGCCCAGCCTCTGGCCTGAATCCAGACTCCTTCCATGTGCGTGGCCGTGCCTTCTGAGCCATCCTGCTGGGGAGCCTCTCACTCGGGAAGGTGGGAGCGGCCTTCCCTGCTGCTCAGGGAACTGGCTTTGTTTCTGGGCTCTGGCCAGACCCCTTCCTTCCTCTGGCAGTGCCCAGCCATGTGAACACCCTGAGAGCTGTCTACACCACAGCCTGCCCGCAGGCGGGCTTGACGGGGCTGCCCGTCCTGCAGGTTTTTTTAAGGAAAACAGCCCAGAAGGCACCTGCTTTGGGTCAGGCTCCGCTCTTCCTCTCAAACACAGACCTGGATGAGCACATGGCCGGCAGGACGCTCTCAGATCAAGTCCATGTGGGGTCCAGTGCACTTGGCATTCAGCTCCCCAGCGGCCAGTGGCTGGTTATAGTCATGGTGCTCAAGGCCGGGAGGCCAGTGGCTATGGCTTTGAGGACCTGTGGTGTGGCTGGCAGCCCCTCCCAGGCGTAGCATCCTCTCATAAACGCTAGCGTGGCCACTCACGAAGGAGACCACGCTCGAGCCGCCGGCCCTGGGAGACTCTCCCAAAGTGCCGAGCCCCAACGTCTCTTCTAGCAACAGCTTTTTTGACGGGTGATCCACAGCCCTGGGTCCACCCTTCCACAGGGAGTTTGTACTTTACTTACCAGTCTGTGTATCCACCGCTAATCCCCATTTTCATCACCCCAAAGAAGCCACCTACCCACTAGATGTCACACCCCATCCCCTCAGTGTTCGCACCCTGGCAGCCCCTGATGCGCTGTCTGCTCTGTGGATACTTCAACTGGGGAGTCAGACGAGTGGCCTGGTGGCTGGCTCACCTTGCCCACCACATTGCCCCCCGGGCTCACCACAATGCAGCTCCAGTCAGGTTCCATTCCTTTTCATGGTTGAGTAATATTCCACATCTGCTCCTCTGTTGATGGACGTTTTAGTTGTTTGTTTTCATTATTCTTTTCTTTCTTTTTTTTTTTTTTTTGGTGCCAGGGATTGAGCTCAGGGACACTCGACCACTGAGCCACATCCCCAGCCCTGTTTTATGTCTTATGTAGAGACAGGATCTCACTGAGTTGCTTAGTGCCTCGTCATTGCTGGGGCTGGCTTTGAACTCATGATTCTCCTGCCTCAGCCTCCCAAAGTGCTGGGGTTGCAGGTGTGGCCACCGCGCCGGTCGTTTTCATCGATCTTTATCTTCGTGTTTTGGCAAAGTCGCTGTCTGTGCATATGGAGGAACCAGTCGACCGCACGGGTGGGCTTGGAGCACAGAGCAGCGTGTCCTGCAGCCCCTCCCGTGGCCAGGCCACCTCCCAGCGGCTGCGGCTGTCCCCGTTCTCCTGTCACCTGTGGGGCACTCGGTGGCTGAGCGGTCTCTTTTCCGTGGGGCCGGTGGCTGCCCGCCCACCCGAGCTCTCGCCCCCACCGCGGCTGCCCTTGGGACTCTGGTCTGACCGTGTGCTCACTCCTGCCCCTGCCCTTCTCCCTCTGCAGTGTCCTGCCTGTCCGGCATGTGGCTCCTGCGGTCCCGGCTTTCTGTCCTGACCTTAGTGTCTCTCGTCCTCGAGTCCTGGGCTATGAGGCCCCTGTGTCCCAGTGGTGGCCTGTCTGCATTGAAGCCATTGTCCCTTGATTCACTTGGGTCTCTGCAGGGTCTCGAGAGGACCCGCGCTGGCTGCCTTTGGCCAGGCGCTGCGGACATGTGGGGTCACCCCGGACTCACTTTTGCTGCCTCTAGGGACCGACGTGCTGCTTGACCCTGAGAGTGTCACAGAGGGTGTGTGTGTGCCTGGACAGGGGCTGAAGGGTGTCCCTTCCCACCCCCACCCCCCGGCCCCACATTTCCACGGTGAACACCTGTGTTTATGTTCAGAGAACACAGATCATAAGCCACTTGCCCCATCTGTGAGCTGGGAGGGCCTGATCCAAGCAGCAGCCCGATATCTCACACCTGGGCCAGGTGTGGCCAGGTCCTGGGCTGAGCCCCCTGTAGGGCTCTCTGTCCCTTGCCTGTCCTTCCCCCTCCCGCCTCCCCTGCTAGCTCCTCCCCCTTCCCCCTCCCTCCTGCTCCTCCCTCCCTCCCCTCCCCCCCTTCCCCCTTCCCCTGCCTCCTGCTCTTGCTCCTCCCCCTGCCTCCCCCTGCCTCTCCCCTCCCTCT